>JAIGNY010002074.1:2232500-2792500 GCA_020152595.1 Chiridota heheva
GAACACAATTTGTATTATTATTGCTGAGAGATATATACGGATAAGATTTTGATAAAGATTGATATACATGCACTATACTTCCCCCCCTAAAGTGGCGGCGATATCGTTTCATTATTGGTGGGCCGAGGTTCTGGACATAAACAGTGGTGTAGCCAGAATGAAGGCTTTATATTCACCACCTATGCTTACACTGTTCATCTTAATCATCATAAACCCCTACCCCCACCCCATATCTACCCGACATAAAACACGTACACTCTAAAAAGGAATGGTCAAATTCCAAAAGGAATGATCAACATGGTCACGACATGCATATCCAACCATGCACTGATTTTACTATACATGGCCAAACCCGACCACAACATGATCAAACCACGGACCACAATATGATTAAATTTGATCACACCATTGCCAACCTCTTGTTCAACACGACCACAGCCCAAAAGGGGACCAAAAGGGATTAGCAATGTTGGTACAATTTGTGTTTGATGTGATTTATTTACTGTTTTATATCACGGCAACAAAATTAACGAATACGCTGGCCTTAACATCACTTAAACTGAACGGAACCGTCTTTTGACTGTTTGAAACATGACTTATATTCATGTTTCCGTGACAATGTTTCCCCTAATGTTTAAGGCACCTTAACCGCCTCGCTCCGGGCGACGGAAACGCCGGTCTCCAAACTCCATGTTTAACATATTTTACAGCGTAAATATGTATTATAATGCAACTTCAAAAGTTAAATGCCCCTTTCCTAGCGACGTAAACGCAGTGCTCAAGTCGTGTAAAATCCATGTTTAATGTGTTTGCAACGTAAAAATGCAATTTAATGGATTTAAATGTCTCATTCCCTGCATGGCAACGTAAACGTCCTGCTTTGGGTGACGTAAACTCCATATTTAATGTGTTAACAACGTAAATCCCGGAATCTGGGTGACGTAATCTTCATGTTTAACGTGTTTGCAGCGTACAACGACGTACAATTGGTAGACAAGAAACATGGATTTTCCGTCGAGTAAGCATCGGATATTCATCGCTTCATTGAATGGAAATTCTTTGCTCTGAGTGACGTAAACTCGATGTTTTATATGTTTACAACGTAAGGATGGAAACTTGGCAAGCCAGACACTTGCATAAAATTTCACTCTCCAGTCGACGGAAACCCTCGCTCTCTGCAACGGAAACTCGATTTTGTAAACCAGTAAAATTTGCAGAGTCGGACACCTGGTTCTTCGGTCGCAACATAAATGATCCAAAATGTTAATTGTAGGAAGTTCTTAAACCTTATGAACTAAATTCCACAAGTGTAACTATATATTTACTACTAAGAAATAATACATAAAACGTCTTATATATTTGGGTACGTTTTTATTATACTTTAAAGATGAGTAAAAACATAAACATAGGCCTATAAATTATGGGACGGCATTATGTTGAGCTGTTAAGTACTCTATAAAAAATAGCAGTCTTCGCCATTGATATTATATAAAACCAAGAAAATGAAAAATGTTGACTTAATGTTTCCAAGACCTAAAAAAGGGGCGTCTTTTCAAAATATTAATTGACCTATTTTGCCTCCTAAATGTTAGAATGTTATTCGTTGTAAATATCACGTGGTATTTGGTTGTTTGGTCGTAGAGAAATTTTGTAGGCCTTCACGCCCCATAAGGGTCAAAAAGCTTTGCTGTCCTAATATGTTGGTGTAGTGCCTTTTCAAATCTCAAAACTTCTGATTGGTCAGCTTAATTAACATCTTACCTATCCTAATGTCTATGTTGATATCAAGACTTGTATGACTGGATAAGAGAAAAAGTAAAATAATGAGGCCAATTGATAAACATTCTTAAACAAAAACGTTTTATAAAAGCTTTACTCATTTTTCTTCAATTTAAAAGATTACTTTGAAATGTTGTTTTTACAACGTATGTATTATGCATTCATAAATTAATTACAATCATCATATATAAAGATATATGCTTAAAATAAAACTAACAGTAACTCAAGGTTTCCCTATCCATATTTTGATGACTGTCGGAAGTTATTAGTAGCTTTTGTGCTTTAATGTTAATCCATCCTTAAACCAAATGGCTTTCATTAATTTTTCCTTATGCCAATATTGTGCCCCGATATTTACGACTTTGCTAATCGTAGCGCCCTCACTAAATATTTCTTAAATAATGTACACGCTGTGTCCCCTTAAACCATTCCCCGAAATAAACTCCGTACGTACAGTAAGACAGTGTATGTACATTGTATTATAGAGTGTGGGGGCAGCGATGTTTAATTTTTTGGTCGCCTTGAGATGTTCGATTTTCTATCATGTGGAAAAATCGAGCATCGCTGATGCAAGGGCGCCAATCTTTCAAGTCTCTACCTACATCAAGAATTTTCAAAGTTACTACAACTTTCAAAAGGATAGAAAACGGATGATTTGCCAATTTTTTTATTGCAATATTTGTAGCGATGATGAAAGTGATGACATTTAACTCTAACAAAGGAATAAGTTTGTTTGTTTGTTTGTTTGATGATGACATTTAACTGAGAGGTCAGATCTAACAATTCAAGAACAAAAGGAATCGAGAGAGGAGGTGCATGGGAATATTATTTTCTGGAGGATTTTTTTGGAAGAACTCAGCAATTGAGTTTATGTAAATCCAGTTTTAATTCTTGGGAAGTGAGGTGGGTGTGACCAATTCTAAGAGTCGATACGAGAAAGGTTGTTAATGGTGGAAGGATGGGCAACAAATTCTGATTGCAACAAAGGATTGAAGGATTTTGAATTGTTACCATATCGCCAATTAAATTGTAGAACGAGTAGACCTCTGATATTTTTTTAGTGACAGATATTTAGAAACGGAAACCGCGCTTAGCAGCTTAGTCGGGCAGAGATTCAGGGGAGTTGGAAAATATTTGAATCTGGAGGGCACTGGATCTGAGAGGCACTTTCCAACTGTCGTATTTTCAAAGCATATAGCACAGCAGTAAAGCTTTATAGGACCAATCCTCCCTTCCCCTTCCCCCTCCCCACCAGGAAATTTCTAAACTTTTATCGGTTCAAGTGATCTGTTTTCCCTTCTATTTTAATTTATTACTTAAACAATGCAAGATATTTTTGTCCAAAATTCGGTAAAATATAACCGAATTTTATACTAAAATCTACAGAAATTGGCAATTTTTTTCGATCATATGTCTTGAAATCGGAAGTATTTAGTTTGTTTGTTTGATGAGAGTTTAACGGCACCACAACAACAAGGGTCAAATTGTGCCTGAGAGGTTAGATCATTCCAGAGGTAGGAAGGAGAGTAAACAGGGGGAGATTGAGAGAAACACGAGAACTAAAAGCCAGAAAGCTGGGATCGAGAGAGGTGTATGGATGGAAAAAAATGTAGAGAGAGAAGGGGTGGGGAAGGAGGACTAAATATGGTTGTAGAGTGAAGTATTTAGACTTATAGGTCATGATTACCCAATTGTATTGGTCATGAATCGGAATATATTTGTCTAAAATAATGTGAAAAGCAAATAAGGGGCCCTTAAAATTATTCAGAAGGCCACCAGTTTCTTGGCGAGAATAAAAGTAACCTGGTATATCATGTGTTGATAATCGAGAGAAAATTCCAGCAGTCAATAGCGTGATTATATGGATTATTTCGTACAAGATGCAGTCAGGGGCTGCGTTCCGCTGCCACCAATTACGCGATTTCTCAATTTAGAAGTGGCAAAATTGAATTTCAGACACATTAATAAGAACAATTTTAGGGTATTATTATGTAATTTGTGGACTTAAATTTTATAATTTTACTCACAAATTAAAAAGCATGGACAATAAAACAAAAATTCAACATGTCTATTCACACAACACTCACTTTTTAAATATCTCAATGTCGTATCAAACATAAACTGCAGCTTAACAGTGCGTTTAACGAACGAATGAGAGGGAGTCAACTTGACTGGGACCCAATCGAAACAGATGACAAGGGGCCCATTGGTATCCATTTCAGGCCCGGCTTCTATATCCCCGTATTTATTAATATCATGTTTGTTTTGCGTGTAAACAAATAGGCCATATATTTAGACTCGTGTTGGTTGTATAGACAGACTGGGGATCCCAGTCAAAAAAAAACGATAATGGGGAATATTTGTATTGATCAAGAGGCCCCAGGTCAAATTATCAAGAGGCCCCAGGTCAAATTATCGAGAACTTAAGAGTGTCTCGACTGGATGATAAATAAAAAATTGTCAATCTCTTTCAAACCTTTTTTAGTTCTTTGGGAAACTAAGTTATTTTCATATTGTTTTTTTACCATTTTTGTTCGATTTATTTTGCTGGAGGCCCCCATGGGATCAAAGGTCCCGTGCTTTGCCCCAGTGTAGCCCTACTGCGTTATACTACTGACTTTGATTCTTGTTTAAAAACTCTTGCATCCCGTGTTATGAAACCTCTGCAAATTGCAACTTAAATTCCTCCACAATCCTTTCCCTGCAAAAAAAAAAAAAATGTTCAAAAACTTTCCTCTTCAGAGGCAAAAGAAAAATATACATATATCACATCAAACACAAATTGACCCAAGATTGCCAATCCCTTTTCCCATCTTTACTTTTATATGAGTGGCAAAATACTAGAAAGTAAAGAACAAGAAAAAGATCTTGTGAATTATATATAACAACTGCACTGAAGCAGAACAAGCCGCAATGTGCTGCAGCAGTCAAGGAAACAAACACAGTTATAGGTACTAAAAAGAGGATTTTTAAATTTTGATAAGAAAATTATTGTGAATTTGTATAAGTCATCAGTAAGACCATATCTGGATTATTGTATCCAGGCTTGGCGTCTACATCTCAAGAGAGATAAGGGGCACAAACCATAATGACGTATTACAGAACTAGTACGTGCCAGCCTGAGAAACCTGAGCTATGAGGAAAGATTGGAAGAGCTTAACTAGAGCCGGGCCCGTAGCTAGCTTGACATTTTTTGGAGGAAATTGTTCTAAATTAATTTTAGCAAATTTCATTATTCTTTAAAAATAATATCATCAGTGCACAAACAAATGTCTGCATACTTACCAAAGTATTATGGGCGTAGGATGTGTCACCTCTCTGGGCGTAGGGGAGGGGGGGGAGGGTTAAAACCCCATATATTTTCCTGTGACGAGGCCAAAATTGCACTGGTAAATTAAGCTTCCATAAAAAAAGTTGTTGCTAATTGGGAAATACCTTCAATTTCAGAGAGATTTCCTTCATTTTTCTGTTTTTGGGAATTTTTCTTCAATTTTGGCAAATTTTAGCCAGTTTTCGCAAAAGCTTTCGGAAGCTCTCGCAAAATTGACATTTGAATGGCAAAAAAGTATGTTACAATGCACAGGAAAAAAGTATATTATACAAGTCAAAATTTATGTCAAAGAGAGTAGAGAGATATAATATACAATACACAAAAAACAATATCATGAAAACGTTTAATGTGAAAATATAATGTTTAATTGTTCACGTTTCTGTTCATGCATGTAGGTTACTTTTTAAAAAGTATGTGTAGTGTAAAAAAAAATGTTTGATAAGCTTCCAATAATTTAATACGAACATGTGTAAATTGTGTGAAAATTTTAAAACGAACCTGTTCTATATCCCACCCCCTCCCTCTCTTATCTGTCGGTGCCTTAGTTCATGTATTAAATACAATATTGCACAAAGTGTTAATATATTACTAATAGATTATTTTACATTTTCCAAACCGGGCAGCTTTTAATTTAAAAAGAACACTTGGAGGTCTTAATACAATTATGATTTTACCCATGTTTTATGATGCAAGGCAGCAACCTAACTTTCCAAAATGTTAGAAAATAAATATATCCGCTTTCAGGAATAGGCCAATCTGCCAATAGGCAATTGTGCCAACATCCAATAAAGCCCGCTTATAATAACGTGTTAAAATCAGGCCAGGGAGACGAGTTGCCATTGATCAGACGTGCAAGTAATTATGATCATATGACTGGACATTTTCCATTCTAGTCAGGGGGTCCATTACTGAAAATGTGTTACCAAAACTTCGAAGTTTTTGTTTTGTATAATTGAAGAATATTGCAACTGTGGACTGCATGATCTAGGCTATCATATAAAGAGAACATATGAATTAAATCTCCGGGGTGATTAAAAATATACCAAAAATATGAAAATTACAAATGATTATTGGGGTCCTCCCCCATTGCCTCACCCCCTCCCCTCTCCCCCTTCCCCGCTTCCGCCGCCTATGGCACAGCAGTTGAGATAACAACAAAGTAGGGTTGATATGATGAAATATGTTGCGCCGCAGACAGTGTGCGTAGTACTAGTGCTGCTGGTATATGAAAAAAGTATTCCAATAATTTCTGCACCAATGATATTATTCGTAGCATTCACGCAAGCTGGTTGCCTAAAGATATCCTTTGCAGAGGCGTAGGAAGCGGGGGGAAGGGGAAAAGCTTCCCCCTGATTTCACCTTCCGGTTGCAAGCTTTCTGTCCGACCTGGTACATTTGAGTAAAATTTCCCGAAAACTAGCCAGAATCCATTGAAAAGATAATTCATATGCCATTATTTCAAATCATGAAGAAAAATTTGAACTTTGCAGTGGTTGAATTCCCCGCGCTCGAAATGTGTCCGATTATTATGTTATTCTTATACAAACTTTGAATTTGGATAGATGCATTGTGGGATACTTCTGTAAAGAATCCTCCGATTGGGAAAACAAAACTGTTCTCCTGATCGGGGGTACGAACCGGACTGTTTTTACACCTGTTCTTAGTTTAATCCAGGATGTAGGGGTCTCTTCCTCATTGTTCCATTATGTGTGATTGCAGACACATGTTTATCGTTTATAGATAAATGGGGCGCATTTTCGTCGGGGAAATTTATCTTACACGTCCCAGCCCAGTTCACCCGACCCCCACCTTTCATGGCACAGGTTATTTCAAGGATATAGTGTAAGAGATATTTTTCCTTTCATGACCCATCTTTATCTTTTTCTCTTTATGTCCCTTTAACCATACAATAGTTGTTTACCTGTTTATATCCTAGCAGTAATTATCATTCAGTGATTACTTCTCCTAGTGATATACTTATTCATTCATGCAAATCACCTCCTCCTTCCCCTCTTTTATACCTGATTTGGATAATTATACCTCTAACCATACACCTAGTCATGATTCAGAGAAACATACTTGTGGTTGAATTCTTCTTGACCGCCAAGCCACTCCTCACTCTCTCCATTATTCTTGGTTTTATGACTCTGCTAACAAAGTTTGATTGCATCTGCTTGTGATACTGTGGTTTTGAAATTGTTACAACATGAATTAAAGTTTTGAATTTGGGTTCGCTGTTTTTATCATTAAGTGTGACATTTGATGTAACTCCTTACTCTGAAGCCTCCATCCTGACAATGTGGAGTTAGAAGGCACTACAACAGAAGGTTACAAATTTGTAAAGTGGACCATAAAACTCATCAAATAGTCTGAGTTTGAAAATAGTTATAAATCACTTTACCGTTTAGAAATATAAACTTCTGCAGTTTTCTCAGAATTGAACTACTTATGATTTTTTAAATCTCAATTTTAATCCTGGTGGACATTAAAGGATTTAGAAATTGATTTTAAAAGATGGTCATGATCTGAAAAGACACACATAAACAATAGAAATAATATGACAACAAGGGCTATGTTCAATGCAATATATATATTGACTTGCCAAATTAAACATTTAACTATACAGTGACTTGAATGATTAAAGGTAAATGGACAGGTAGAAATTTTGTAATAAATATGTTCCTGTTAATATTCTGAGCATTTCATTAACATACATCTATCGAAAACTTCCACTCGTTTCTGAGATATTCGCGAAAAAGTGAAAATTAAGCCCCAAGAAACGGCTGGACTTCCACTATTAAAAAATGGCGTGTGACATAAGAATAAGGACACAGCGAGGCCTACAATGCATAACTTCCAGTGTCACTGTGTCACATTAATCTAGGCTACTTCAAAACATCAGTTTCATTGACTCAGATATCAGAATATCGCTTAATTAGCGATATGCTAACTATTTTAGAACATTTTCTTGTGGATAAAGAGGAAATATCAACTCAAATTCTAATCCATTATTTCTTTATGATTGGTGAACTACACTTGTTACGTTAGGCTCTAAGTATTATTGTATGGTACATTGTAACTTTCACATAATGTTAAGTGTTGTACTGTCCTATCCTTATGTCATGAAATAATCAATACATAATGAGCATACGTTTGGAGACCTAAAAATAAGTCAGATTTTTCACATTTTGGGATCGATTTTGTAAGAAAATGCTTGTGATGAGTGTTTATGAAGGGCATTTGTATCAATTTAGTGGTAGCTACATGTCCATATACCTTTAACATGGAGTGATTATTTACGATTTATACTCCTCTATCGAAATACAAAAAGATATCAATAAAACTCATGATGAATCTAGCAATACCCAATCAAAACAACCCACACAAATGTAGAGGTGCAGGGTCTCAGGAGTCAGGTTTGTATGCAAAAGGTACTGGGTTTGATTCCCGTCGTGAGCGCTGCATTGTGTCCTTGAGCAAGACAATCTTTACTTGCTTCAGTCCACTCAGCTGTAAAATGAGGACCAGCACTGCTGAGGAATTAACCTACGATAGACTGGCATCCCGTCCAGGAGGAGTCTTGTGCTCTCATCCACTTGCGCTATGGAAACTGGGGATAAGCACCAGGGGAACCTAATGGCTCAGATGGATTTAGCTTAGCAATCAAAACAATCACATGGAGTAAAAGGTGACACACCATAATCATTATGGTGTGTCTCTTTTCTTTGCAAGAAATGGTTGAAAGGTTACTAGTTTGACAATCATACCAGATCTGGGCCTTAGAACAGACTTTCCTTGGTTTCAGGATTCTATAGATGCCATTGATTAATCTGTCACATATGACTAAAATTCCTAAAAACTTTACCTTTAAGTGCTGAGATTCAGTTAACCTAATCACGACTGTCCACTGTCATTACTGTTTGAACTGAACAATTCCCCAGTCTGATATGGGTGTGACAGACTATGGAATCTGTCATTACTGTTTGAACTGAACAATTTCCCAGTCTGATATGGGTGTGACAGACTATGGAATCTGTCATTACTGTTTGAACTGAACAATTCCCCAGTCTGTTATGGGTGTGACAGACTATGGAATCTGTCATTACTGTTTGAACTGAACAATTCCCCGTGTGACAGACTATGGAATTTGTCATTACTGTTTGAACTGAACAATTCCCCAGTCTGATATGGGTGACAGACAGACTACTGGAAGTCTGATATGGGTGTGACAGACTATGGAATCCGTCATTACTGTTTGAACTGAACAATTCCCCAGTCTGATATGGGTGTGACAGACTATGGAATCCGTCATTACTGTTTGAACTAAACAATTCCCCAGTCTGATATAGGTGTGACAGACTATGGAATCCATCATTACTGTTTGAACTGAACAATTCCCCAGTCTGATATAGGTGTGACAGACTATGGAATGGCACCTAGGAGATCCCTGAGACCTCAGAGGTCTGCTAGGGCCATTTTCCGGTCGCTTACGCATGTGACAGACTGTGGAAAGGCCCTTTCAGATACCTCAGAAACCCCAGGGGTCTACTAAAGCTAATCTCCAGCCTGTTATTAAACTAGAGATTAAGAATGGTAAGTTGGTGACATGAATGAAGATGCCTATAAAATTAACCATTTTCAGTCAAATAACTTCATGTCCATTTGCTTTACATGTTCAATAAATAAAATGAATTTGGATACTTAAAACAATATAAGTGTATTTTCAGTTTAGGTACCAAAAACACATTTTTCTGAGCAATAACTAAAAGTTATTCAGTCTGATGTCATAAAGGCATATAACAAACACATCTTGAGGTCACTGTAATCCAAGAATGTGACCTTGGAATGTTACTCCAACCTTTCCTTTATTCTTCTATAGACCTTTTCAAATCTGAATCGGCAATTTCCGGATAACTAATTTAAATAATGTCACCTGGCTGAGATACACGTGTACATAACGGACCAATCGTATACTGGAAAAATTTTATTGACCGATAAAATCTTGGCCATCTGCACAATTCATGCACGGTATGGGACCAAGCGTATGAAAAAATGTTTTCAAGCGCACGTATCATACGTGCGTTATACATAAAGGAAATACGCGGGCGTATCACTGCCTAAAATTTTTCCACAAACCTGCACCTGATTGGTTGGGAAACAAAGGAAAACTTTCCCCAGCATTTGATTGGTCGAAGTACTGAAGAAATCACGTTCGGCTAAATTTGGTTTGAAAAGGTCTATTGCTCATAGAGTTTATCAAGAAATGTCCACCATTATCCTCTCATAACAATATCTTGTACTTGACTGCCCTCGGTACTCTGTTTATAACCATCCTGCCATCGTAACTTAATGAAGCAAAAAGCCATGGATCAGCCGTGGACCATTCTGCAGCGTAGACGCTGTCCTCATGTTCTTCATATGTTGCCAGGACGCCCTCTTTCAATGGTTCTTTGTTTCTGTAACAAAAAAATGTATAAATATGTGCAAAAGTTAAAATCATAGGGTTGACAATTAAACCCATTGAAATTTTACAGGAAAATAGAGATGAAAATTAATAACTGTTGATTGAAGGATTAGATCAGTGGTAAACAAGTAGATCTTTAAGGATGTACGCAAGAGAACTTTAACAGAAACAAAGGAGTGAAGAAACTACTTAATTAATATCTTATTCTTTTGAAATCCTTTTTCATCTAAGAACTGAACTAATTTTGTCATACAGTGTACCAAAATAACAACGATCACATTATTTGAGTGATAAAGACTCTTCACTTAAAGCCGAAGATCTGCAAAAAATATTTTTTAATGAATTGGTGAAAACCTTGTTGATATCTAATTCTGCTTTGGGATAATGGCATTTCATATATTCCTACCATGTGGTGAAAAGCCACAGGGGCAGTGAGTCTTAATTAAAAAATGTGACATCATAGCTGTACTTCTAAGACAAATTGCTTAAAGGCCAGGTATCATCCCATAAATGCATTCAAAAGTGAGCGCCGCCATGCTTGTAATGTCACTTCCAGTTTTCAATTACCCTTGTGGATTGCGAAAAATCCTGTGATGTTATCGATAACGTATGTAGACCCATATGTTCAGTCCGGCGGATGTGTGATAGATAACATCGCAGGTTTTTCACAATCAACAAGGAAAATTGCAAACTGGAAGTAACATTACCACCACGGCGGCGTTCACTTCTGAATTTACTTATGGGACCGTACGATACCTTTCCTTTAATCAATAAAATGAAGTGTAGCATGCACTTTACAAGAACATGCTTTACTCATTTGTTCATGTACATGAAATATTTTGTATGTGGAAATGAAAATATATTTTCATAGAAATACATAAAAATTGTTTTTGGAAGTAAAACTATGACTTCACAGTGTAAATTGCACCGGTTACTGGAGAAATATTTGAAATGCAACAACTCCTGAATTAATATCTTCAACCAATTTGTGTCTTTAACAGTTATCTATCATATGACTTCACATGAAAATATGGGAACATTCCTTGAAAAACTTTATATCTGCCCAAAAGAACAAAATATCAAGCCAGATTCTTTATAGTTTTGCTTTTATTTCCGTCCTCTTGTATGAAAGGTGTTTTACTGCCAGGTAGAGGAAATATTTTATCAAACTAAAAACTATAAGCAGCTAATCTTTCTATTCATGAATAGTGATTGAATTAAAAGTAGTTTATTCAAACATTTGTTACGTCTTTTTCCCCTATCATACAAAGAAATAAAAAAATTACCACTCTGTAGAACACATACATCTGCCCCAGTTCAGTCCCCATCCCCAATATAATCTACCTCACACCCAATAGGTTTATCAACCAAAAACACTCTTTTTCACTTTTAATCTGTATTGCATTCTAAACACTTCAGAATCTACCTTATGATTGATTTCATTGTTTACAGTTTGATTTAGGTTAATTGCATTCATTGCTTAAGTTTTATTCAGGCAAGATTCACATGCCATCATCTTCCTTTCATGCATTCTTGCCAATTGTTTTTATTCTCTGTGTTACCAGAATCACTTTATTTGATTTGAGTTCAACAATTTATTGTTAGGAATTCTATTCAGGGCCTAACTCATTGATCAGCACTTTTCTATTGGAAAACTTTCAACTCAGTCTTGACAGATCTGACCATACCCCTCCTCCATTTCTGCCCTTCACCTGATGTCCCAAATATATCCCAAATTTTAATCACTCCTTCCCTAAGCGGTACCAAAACTACACACTGAGTTAAATCATCAGTTCTTGAGATATGTTGATTACCTACAGACAGACAAACAAACAAACAGAGGTGAGTGAAAACATATGGATGGCGAAAGCAATAATAATTGGTTCGTCTCCATCACATTTGCTTGTGTTTCTGTCACTAACTCTGTATATTAGTTCAATATTTTCATTTTTGCTTTTTTGTAGGATTTAACACCAAAGAGAGAAAGAAAGTAAGACTCCCCATGCATAGTCTAAAATCTTACTTCTCATGATTATCCTGATCATCATCCTCCCCATCATTTGCTCCTTCTTGATCTGAATCTTGATCTTCATCCTCCAAACTGTCGAACGGCTCAGAGCTGATTGATGCCGTGTTGGTCAGAATCACTCGGCTATCACTACTTGAGGTCAGAACCAGTTGGTCATGGAACTGATTATATCGTACACTCCAAACCCTTGTAAGAAGATAGCAATATTTCAAGTGGTCACCTTCGATACATGGTTCGAGAGATTCTTTAAAGATCACAGAAAACCTTTGTTTGTTTAACCCTTACTCTCCCAGCGTCACGGTGACCGTGACAGTTACGATCCATTTTCTAAATTTTTTTTTGAGTACCTTCCCAAAATCCTATAGAGCTGCAAATAAGTTCATTCAAATCAGATTGAATAGATCTTTCATAATATGGTTATTTTGTTGGGGGGTTAGATTCAAATTTTTTGAGTAAAATCGTTACAAAAAAGTGCATCTTTTAAAAAAACGGCATTTTTTTTTTTTTTTTTTTTTTTTTTTTGAAAGACGAATGTCATACGTGAATATTTTTTCAATTTTTTTATTTCAGGTAAGGTATAAAGATAGTTTGAATTGTTGGTTGCTACACGATTTTTACGTGTACTTGGTCAATGTTTGTGTTTTTTTAAAGAAAATATGCCTAATTTGTGATTTTGGGCCATTTTTGACCTTTTTTGATCAAAAAATTATAAAAACAGCCCAAATATTGTATTGGAATTTTTAAAATCTCTACGGGTAGAGGAGAAATAGATCGTTCAGACGAACTATTACAATAACAGATGCACCCCCTCTACTTGCCTAAAAGGTCTCTGATGATGACGTCAATTTGCGTCTTTTTTTTTTTTTTTTTTTCGCACATTCGACATCACAAAATGGCGAAATACAAGTTACAACGTTGAAACGTGCCTTCCGACTCCTATGTTTTCTTCAGAATAATGATGACTCAGAGGGGTCGGAAGGTACTTCTGATGAAGAAGATGTACCAGAACTCGACCAGATTAAGGAAGAGGAGAATATAGAGCCTGCTGAGATGGATAGTGATCTGTTCCAAATTACGGAGTTGGTGAGTGTTTTCTTCCAAAAATAGCGAATGTACTACATTGTAAATGTGTAGTAATAAAATGAGGCTTATAGAATTCTAATGATAAATTAGCGGGGATTTTTTGCTTGTTACGATAAACAAGTAAAAGGGATACTAAAATCACATATAAAAAAAAGGATTTAGGTCCTTTCTATAATAGCCTGGATGAAACAAATGAAAGCTGAACTCCAATAATAACATTTCTAAATGGACTGAAATATATGTATTTCCCAATGGCAAAATTGTAAATTTAGGCCTACTGAAATATGTGTATTCCCAATTTCACAAAATCCAAGTTCCATTATTTCAGGGGCCGAAATCACAATTTTATGGGGGAAAGTGGAGTAGGGGTCCCATGTTAGGGCAAAATACACATGTTGGGGGTGCCCCAGGCCCATTTAGAAGAAAATGCTTGTATATAGGCCTAGTACCGGTACATTATTTTTATGCGCCATTTTTTGGGACCATGATCCTTTTCCCCTCCCCCTGGCTATGCCACTGTTGTGGTGATGACTAAATCGATAAAACAAACATTTTGGACCCCTGTATGTACCCCCGGGCTTCCCGGCTGTAAAAGTCTATCCCCACGGTTACCACAAAATTGTGGGGCAGGTTAGAAACCACAATAACATGTTTATAACATGTTATAACATGTTATGCGTATGCTTGAAGAGGACGAGCCGCCTGCTACTAGAAACCACAATAACATGTTATGCGATAACATGTTATGCGTATGCTTGAAGAGGACGAGCCGCCCGCTACTCCCCAGCCCAAGAGGAAGAGGGACAGACAGTTGGAGATGAGCCCAGGCCCCTCTTCCAGGCCTTCCGCTGCAGTCTCGCCACCATCACCACTCAAAGAAAATCCAACTGCAGCAAAAAAAGCTGCCTTCAAAACCAGGGAGGAAGAGCGGAACGCTCGGCTGCAGGAGATACAACGGTTAAAGGTCATCCCTGCAGCCGATAAAGACTATCATCTGTGGGAAGTACTGGTGGAGAGTGACCGGGATCGATACGAGGTCTTCGGTAACTGGTTACGGGAAGACCAAACTAAAGTAAGTTGAATGAATATAGTTGCAATTTCTTTTATTTATTTTTTATTCTATTTGCAGCAACAAGGTATAGCAGAAGACTTTACAAATTTGGACCTTTTCGGCAAACATTTCTTATGAATTCCTTGTGGAATGAACAGAAGTAAGTGTTTAATAGATAATCAGCATAGTCTATCAACATAAAAGTAGCTGTGAAGCTTGTAATGACTGAAATTGGGTCAGAAATAAACAAAAAACACTTTCGTGCATAATAAATGAGGTAAATGACCTAATTTGCCTATCATTTGCATAATTTCTTATTTTATTTTTTGCAAATGATGATGTAAACATCTTGTTTTTCTGTATTCTATTAGTTTTGGACATCATAGAAGGGAAAAATGCTTTTTTTTGGAAAATTTAGTGCCATACACTATTAGACAAAATTATTCACAGAATCGGGGGATAATTTTTAGGTCAAAATGTACCCAATTTTTCATATTTGTGTCAATTTTTTTCTCTTCTGATTCCTAAAAATCCATGAATAGTATCAAATGAAAGGTCTTTCCAAGGACGATTCAGAAATTCTATCCATATTTTTTTGCTATTTAGCCACAAGGCACAAGCGTGTCATAAAGATAGAATGTTTGGAGACCTAATATGCTAATTCAATGACCTAATTTGCATATTTGAGTTCGGAAATATGCACATTTTTGGAAAGTTCAACATGTTAGCTTTCATAAAAGTCGAACTTGTTTTGGTACAAATGGAACAGAAAGTGCTGAAAAAATCCTCTTTCCAAAAATTTCGGAAATAGTTTATTCTATTTTTGGAACCTTGGGAGAGTAAGGGTTAAGCAGTTTTTACATTGCATCTTTCAGTTGTCTTTTCACACCCTATTGAGTTGGTAGAAAATTTACAGAATGTAACCATTGCTGCATTGTGTGATATACCACTTTTAGCTTAAATATAACTTGGTTTCCTGCGCAGGTAAATATCTATGAATCACAACTTATTTAGAATATGATATATTTGAATTGTGTCTAAAAAAGAAAAAGCAATTACAATTTCAAAAAGCAAAATAATCATCAACATATTAAACATTGAGTAAAATATCACAAGTTTTGATCCGAAAAAGGAATGTAGTTCTTCAACTGTCTACATATGTAGGCTGGAAGAGATTTTAGTTGGAGGGGCAAAACATGGTTGGAAGGGAGGGGGGAGGTGGGGGAAGTTAACATTCCCTATTAGAATACCAGTAATTCAAGCACATTTGCCTTCTTTTTACAAAAATACTAAGCTTTGCAAATCTTTTAGCAAAAATTGCCACCCATTGACCCTATGGCAAGCCACCCATGTGACAACTTTTGAATGTATCTTCTTGCTTGTCACCATATGGGATATAAAATAATCAAAATCATGGTGCAATAAAAGTGTAATGGTAGGCCTATGCAAAGCCCAAGGATCTAAGCAAAATAGCTTTTGTTTACCAGAGCAATAACACTGTAGAATGGCCCAAACACCTAACACCCAGGCCTCACAGACCGTGCCACTGTTTTGAATGACACACACACTGGGGATGAAAATTTCATGTCAATGCATATGCGCCAGCTCCGGCCAGCCATGACCGATTTCATTCAAACCCTTAGTGTGCGCTAAGTTCCAGCAACATAAGAGTTAATATTGGGGTGATACGTTATCGCTATTACATTATTCTGTGGCCTAACTGTATGGTGTATGCATATGAAGGGGGAAACTTTTAGCTTTTTAAAAATCATAATGTAACAATTATTTCAATTATACTACAAAATAATGTTGATCTTTTGAGTGCAGTAGGCTACCTTTTCGCCATAATATTTCCCCTAATTCGTATTACTTCTATCACTTATAAGTTAAAAGCATCTTAGGCTCTGTCTCCCACTCCCCTCCCCATACCCTGGGGAGTTTAATTATTAAAATAATCCCAAGGCTTATGTGGCATCTATCTTCACTCTTCGTCCAGACTCAAATATTCCAGCAATATAGAATTTATTCTTCGGAAATTGGTACTGTAAATCTCTGTGGCCCCTACCTAGCTGGGGAGAGGGGGAGGGGGGAAGACTTCCCATTTGATAAGATTATAAGGCCCTGATGTAACATAACTACCTAATTATATAAATGTTCATTAAATTCTAGCGATAACTGGGGTTTTTTATGCTTTTACTAGAGGTATTTTAACACTAAAATTTAAATGATTTTGAAATCATCTGTGCAAAAGTGCACACAAATTTCAAACGTCCCTCAAAATTTTCCCCTACAACGGATTTTTCATATGTTATGCTACAAAACATTCTGCTTCCAGTAATACAAAAATCACTCCTCTACCATTTTTTACCAGATTAACTCCTTCAAATACCAGACTATAAGAGAGATGGCATTTCACTGTTTTGTTTGTTTTGAATATTCTCTTGAATAGAAAATGGAAATGAATCTTGCAATTTACACATAAGCTATATTCAATAAGTTAAGTTAAGAACATCTGTGCAGAAACTGCAGATATAAAAGCCTTAGCTCCTCAAAGACAAACCTGCATGGGGTCATATATTCATGGCATTATAACATAACGTTGGTATCCAATGTAAGTCTTTAAACTTTGGTGTTTGGTGCCTATTAGAGCTCAAACACACGGCTCAAAAATTTGAATTCGATACAACAATCAAAGTATGTATCACATATTTTGACATAATTTAACCTGTCAACCTTGATAGAGCAAACCCATCGTTACGGGTGTGACATCATGTGTAGTGAGTTCCTTGCTATTATTTGCTGGTTTAATGCAGGGAACAGAGAAGATAACAGCTGAGTTTGCAAACTTCGGCCATGGCACAAGGCATGCCCATAGTATACAACATGATAATACGTAAAATTTGGTAAAAATATATGAAGTTTCCATTGATTGTATGTATGGCAATGTAGCCTAAAGCATTCTTTAAGTATCAGACTCATGACAAGAATTGATCAAATAAACTGACCATGAGAGGATTGATGGCAATCATTAAACAATGGATTGCCAATATGGAAAAGCTCACACACCCCTTCACACTTTTGTAATTTTGTCTATACATCTCCCAATTTAAATCAAAATGGGAAAGTAAATAAGTACATGCATGAAATATAGAACATCATAATGGCAGGCAATATGCCGCTGGTTTTGACATTCAATACCTACATTACACAACCTGTTTATCAAAAATAGAGGAGAAAAATGTTTCCAATAGTCTTGCCAGAGACTAATCATACTGAAATAACTTTCCTTTCCAGCATAGACTCATGGTGCGAACGTGCATATTCCCAATAATGTTATCCGTTTTCGGATTAAGCATACACATTAATGGCCGAGGCTTATATGAAGTACTTATGCAAAATAATGTTTATGCAGGAGAGACGCTGGAAGATTACGTCCAGTCGTCTTGCTGTCCAGCAGCACAATGAGCAACTAGTCCTCAACACTATCTCACGGAATTTCAGAGTATTCATGCAAATAAGGAGGTAGAATTTGCAAAACGATATTTTGATAATATCAATATTTTTCAGACAATATATTGATATCACATAATGATCAATATCGCTCAAGCCTAGTCATATCTAATACATAAGTTGAAACAGATTGGGGCAGAACTAAATTGGAGCTGGGAATTAAAAGAATAAAATTCTATCCATACCTCAACAGGCAACCAAAGCACATCCATGAGGAGAGTGTGACATGTTGTGCTTCACTTATAAGTATAAAGATAATAATTTCACTAATATTTTCATTGAATTATGAAACATTTAAAAAAAAATCACACATTTCCCAAAGAAAGTGTTTTTTTAATATCACTATCAAATATAAAAAGCTAAGAATAGAATTATCTTCTTACCAATGAGAATGGTTAGATAACGTTAGTACTGCTGAAGTTGTATTGCGCACATCCCAGAATTTAACTTTACAATCGTCCCCACAGCTGGCAAGATAATACTGTTTGTTGGGGTTGAAGTCTAGTTCTCGAACCAATTGGTTGTGTGCATTCTCAATTTTGTAAACTTCACTGCAAAATAGTAATCATCACAGAACATGAAGTATTACAGAAGATAGTTGAAGTTGAAAGAAGCTTATCTTAGTAATAATTCTAAGGTCTAGCTAGATACATCTAGATATACCTATACACCTTTCAATTATGGGATGGCCATTTATTTAAATAAAAGCCTGTACAGATTTAAGAACTCATAGCTGATCCAATTTTGAAGGATTTTTTCAATGCATTTCAAAGTTTGTGAAGAAGTGATAGTAAAAAGTACAAATATCTGAAAGTAATTCTTTATTATATTTCTTTGATATTCTTTTAAGATTCAATGATTGATAAGGATGATAATATCTGATTTGCATGCTGAATCAAACCATAGTCAGAATTCAAAAGAGTGTCAAAGAATAGAAGCAATGAGAAAATAGCTAGGTACTATTCCAATCATGTCAATACAAATTTGTATAATATTTTAAAAAATTCATCAAAATTTTAAATTTTACATTTTAATTTTAACAAAAATTAATTTTAATTTTAATTTTAATTTTTTATTAAGTTATTATTATTATTTTTTTCCTGTTTCAAATTGTAATTTTAAATTTTTTAAATTTTAAATTTTATATTTTGTATCAATATTTCATTGATATTCTTTTAAGACTCAATGATTGATAAGGATGATAATATCTGATTTGCATGCTGATTGCGACTTGATTCAAACCATAGTCAGAATTCAAAAGAGTGTCAAGAAATAGAAGCAATGAGAAAATAGCTAGGTACTATTCCAATCATGTCAATACAAATTTGTATATTATTTTAAAAGATAAGCTCTTGGTCAGAAACTGTTACACTGAAGGCTTCAGCTCCTATTATAAGCAGACTGTTGAACAATAAAATAACATCAAGAAATCTTAAATAACATCTAAGAATCTTAACCTGATGCCAAGTGGACAAGACGAATTCACTCTGAATGATAGCTACTTCTGACAATTTGTACACCTTTTAGATTGATCAAATTTACATTATAATGTGGTTATTCATAACATCAAACTGTTATCTCTCTCATTGTAAACCTGTGAAGTATGTTGTTACCTCATGCTTCTAAGGTCCCAGCCTCGTATTGTGTTGTCATTGGCAGTGGCTACTTGTGTGTTATTATGATGCGGGTTCCATCTTCCTGTTGTGAACTTGGGATGACCTTTGCCCTCCAGGACAACAGAGTTTGACAGCTGTAACAAACAGAGGTTGACCAAAACATTTATACTGATATCAAATATTAGGCAAAATCAGAAAAAGATAGAGGAAAGGCAAAAAAAAATTGAAATAAACTTTAATTAAGTCATCAGCATAATTTTCTTGTTGGTTGACAATTTTTATACCAAAGAAATGTTTTCTGTTTGAAAGCTTTTAAGAACTTCTCATGTAACAATATGTAAACAAATAAAAGACAGTGCATCATACATACATACATGATGACATTAATATAAAGCAACTTTTTTCCCCAGGAGTTACAATGCGCCCAGAATATTGCAACACTCCATATCAACATAATAATAAACAAAACGAAAACAAAAATTAAACATTATCTAAAACCACATTATTGAATTTCTGTTTATGGAAGATGAGACTTACAAACAGAACTACCAAGGCATTTAATAAAAGTAAGTAAAAGATTCCTTGTCAAAATTGAACACAAACAAGAATTTTGTTCTACAACATTGTTTATTTCATTTACCTTTCAAATACAATTCATATTCACAACTCACACTGTGACTCCTACTAATAGTGCCTCATTTCTATTGCACCTATTGGCAGAAATAACAGTTCTTAATATAAAACATCAAAAACACATTTGAATCATACAGGGACATTTATTAGTCATGGCCATAGGCAGGATTTGAGGGAGCATGGAGACAAACTTATATCACTATAAAAGTGAAGGGGGAGGGAGGGGGGGAGGGGCATTTGCCTCTACACTTTTGTACCCATTTAATATCTTTTGTATCTTATCATGATTTTTCCCCTCTCCCCCCTCCCCCTCCAATTCTGGTAGGCAAATCCTGTCAATGGTCATGCATTCTCATACTTGTTCACATTAACAGTAACACACACATTGTATTTCATTTTCTTATCAGATCATTGTATAAACAAAGAGTAATCTTTTTGAAAATCTGCCAACACTTAATAAATTTTCTCTTGAAAATCTGACAACTACAGCAATATTCTGTACTTCAAACTTTTCTCATTAATATTCTAACTTTTGTAAATTATCCTCTGATTTACAACAGATGATATAACTCTGCAATTTGCTCATTTAGAATAAAGCAAAACCTACCAAGATAAGAAAAGACTGAAAAGGGTGAGCAAACTAACTTACCTTAGCCTCTGAATCACTGACATTCAAATCCCACAGTAAAATATGTGAACTGGTCAGTGATATAAGTTTGTCTCCATCACTTTGGGGTTCCCACAATAAACTGGAGAAAGAAACATTCATATTTATTTTATGATTATGCAAGTTATTATTTACTTTATTTTTTTACATAATTGAGGATACACAATAGTAAATGCATTACACAATCAAAACTATATCATTTTACTTACTCATTTTACAACATCTTTTAATTTTTCAGAAAATGGGCAGTAGACTTAAATTGCAACATTGAGTTAAGGCATCATTCTAATATTTACGTCAATTTTAGTATGAATGCAATATCAATTCAAAGACAGAAATTTCCATGTACCATTTGGGAAAACATTCAATCACACATATACATATATCTCAGCATGTGTGTATACAAAGGTTGTCCATCTTGAAAGATATTAAAAAAAAACCTTATTGAAAGTGGTGAAGATTTTTTGTGTGGAATATGTGATACATTTCCAATCATGCAATGGGGATAATTGTACTCAATGTTTCTACATAGGTCATCCCTCCTCTCCCTGATAAACACATAGAACATCACTATTAAAACACCTTACTCTGGGAGAATAGAATTACTTCCAAACCCTTAAATATGTCACATAAGTAATATGCTTTCAGACAACAAAACACGAGATAATCTTTCAATAAACATTTGTAGATGTATATTTTCAACTTTTTAAACCATGTTAGTTTGATGGAGGCTTAACGGCACCATGGCAATGAGGGTCAAATTGTGCCTGAGACTTAGATCATTCAGAGGTACGAAGGAAAGAAAACAAGAAGAGAATGAGAGAAATACAAGAACTAAAGGTGTAGAAAGAGAGAGGGGGTGGGAGAGGGGGACTAAATATGGTTGTAGAGGGAAGCATGATGAAGAAAGGAGATAATTTTATCCGGAGGGTTTTCTGGAAGAGCTCAGCAATTGAGTTGTGGGGAGTGAGGGAAGCTCTGGGAAGGTTGTACAGGGGGCAAGCAAGGAGAACGTGATGGACTGTGAGGGTTAAACCATGTATTGAAAACAATCTGAACCATGAACTTATCACCTCAAAGATTATTTTTACTTACACATTTATCAAAAAATAAATAGACAAAAGAAAGCTTAACTTCCTACCTGATTACATTCCCATATCCTCTTTCTTGTAAGTGACACAACGCCTCCAACCATCTTACGTGGGTAGAATGTTCCTCCTCTGTTTGTATTTCCTGCTCACTGGCAGAGTCCCCATCGGTCTCCGGTAACCTCCAAACGGTTGCATCAGTTTGAATCTTATTGTCTACATCTGAAGCAAAGGAAGACCATCAATCTATACCTATCAACTCCAAGAAACCTAATAAGTTTTTCTTTGACTGATATTTAGAAATTGTAGAAAAGCAGTCAATTCTCAGAAGACCAATCTTTAAAACTTGGAAAACCCTTCCACGTAAAGGCTGGCCAAAGCTCTACGATATTTATAATATAAGAGAAAATTTGTAATGCTGCAAGTACAAGAATGAATTTTCCAGCTTACAGCTGGTTGGGAGTATAACACAGGTTGTAACAACTTTGTCGGCTGCTGTCCATGGAAATGTTATGAGAGGGTAAAGAAACATTGTATTTACCTAAGATATTGCATAGTTTCTTGAAAGATACAAACAAAATGTCAAAATGCTACTTTTAAATCTTGCTAGTTAATTCCTGTAGCTTTCATACAATAGCTTATGCTGCCTCTAGGTGTCACTAATTCTGTATTGTACAGTAGCTCATTGTATCATCTTGTAACTTATTAAGTAAATATTACCACATTACAGAAACTCCAACGGGTTCAAAATTGTGCAGCCCGTTTATTTACTAGAACTCCCCGGCATGACCACATTACACCCATTCTTAGACGACTCCACTGGCTCCCTGTATGTTACAGACCTACTTTTAAAATACTGCTCTTTGCTTATAAATCTCTAAATGGTCTCGCCCCTGCCTACCTGGCTGATGAACTTACTCTTTATAATCCACCTCGTAATCTTAGATCACAAAATAGATATTTACTTGTTGTTCCCAAAACCAACACTGCCCGTTACTCAGATAAAAATTTTAGTTACTCTGCTGCTACTCTCTGGAACAATTTGCCCGTTTTCATAAAATGTGCCCCTGATGTCAAAACTTTCAAGAAATTCCTCAAAACTCACTTGTTTGTGGCTGCTTTTGACTCATAGCTATTTTCAGTACTTTTGATTGTTTTTTAATTGTAAGTTCTACTTTTTGTACATTACCAGTTTTATACCTTTCTACCTCTCTTTTTACTGCTTTTATAGTTTGTATATACCTTTTTATACTGTTTAGGCCCTTGTATCGGTTATTAAGGTTTTTATACTGTTTAGGCCCTTGTATCGTTTTACTGTATTTAAGCTTTTATTGTGTCTTTCATGTTTTGTCTTTTGTAAAGCGCCAAGAGCCTTTTTTGGATTTGGCGCTGTAGAAGTTGTGAATAATAATAATAATAATCAAGAGTTTAATTTAACAAAACCAAAATATTTTGTGGTTCCAATGCTTTTTTCATAAGCTGATTGATTTGTAAGTGTTGTATCTATTGTCATGCCATTCTATAGACCATGGGCTATTTGTATACCACATATGATGTGAATCCAGTTCATTGTTCTTGAGATATCATGTTTACAAGCTTTTCGTATACAAAATCAAATTAAGCTCTGCCCACTTTGCATATGTCAAGGTTTTTACACCATGAACATGTATGTACACATTGGATAACATCATTAATATACCATATATGAAACAAAACAGACATATGATTGTTAAAATATGAGCATTTCTAGATTGTTACATTAAGCGCCACCTACTCATTGATATGCATGGCATCACCACCAAGAACAATAGGGCACATCTACGGACCATGAGCTATTTGTGTACAAAATATGACATGAATCTAGTTTACCATTCTTGAGATACCATGCTTAAAAGCTCTTTTCAAAAAAATCATATTAAGCCCTGCCCACTATGCATATTAATGAAATTCAATGTTTTTATACAATGAACATGTACTGTAGTTGCAGCTAACATCATAATTGTACCACATACAGTATGAAACAAAACATACATGCGATTGTTAAAATCAGAGCTTTTCCAGATTTTTACATCAAGCCTCGCCTACTCATTAATATGCATGACATCACCACCAATGGGCTATCTGTATCATATATGACATGAATCCTGTTAACCTTTCTTGAGATACCATGTTTACGAGCTGGCCGTGACAAACACACACACAT
This sequence comes from Chiridota heheva, assembly GCA_020152595.1. Lineage (NCBI taxonomy): Eukaryota > Metazoa > Echinodermata > Holothuroidea > Apodida > Chiridotidae > Chiridota > Chiridota heheva. The sequence goes on from JAIGNY010002074.1 coordinate 2,256,955, forward strand.
ACACCCACACACACATACATACATACAAACACACCCCATCATGACCGCATAGCTTCCTGATGCTGTCGCATCGGAACCAAAAACAATGTTGTAATATTCTCATAAAATAACACCAGAGTAACGCAAGAATGAATCAAAGATTGATTCAACACAACAATATCTAAAAGATGTATAGAAAATATTGTTGTATGGATATACTACACATATATTACGATATTAGAAAACCTTTGAAGAATTTTCCAAAAAAAAGTTGCAATTAAGCAATGAAATGTACAGTCTGTACTCTTTCATGTACTGTATCTGACTTCAGAGACATGGATGCTTCATGCAACAAAACAAACAAAACAAACGGAACAGATCTTCCAGCTTTGTTGGCCTGTGACTTCTTGAAATGTTTCAGCTTACATGGTACAATATAGGGACAGATACTTCCAGCCACCAAAGGATACTTCACAAGTTCTGGAGGAGTTTTAATGAAATAATCAATTTTGTTACAATTTAATGTCTGATAATACAATTTTAATGCAATTTTGTTATTTGATTAAATGATTTTTTTTACATCCCTTTAAATCTTCAGAGATAAGCTTAACTTTAAATTTGATTCATTGGTTTAACCAGGTCTACAATGTAGGACAGACCTCCACTGGAGAATTTACATCTAGAAGCCCACCTGTTTTATTGACTGGCTGTGGAGCACTGGTTGCATGCTTTACCGCACTACCACAGATTTCCCTTAGAGGATTAGTTCAGGGGTCAGGCAAGTCTATTTGATCTGAAAGAGGACTACCAAAGAAGTAAAATGATGCAAAAACCATTCAAAAATCTTATTCTGTTAAGGAGATATTTAAGATCATTTGTGTTGAAATGTCTGAAATCAGACTAGTTGTAATGACATAGCCTCAGATTCTTCAAAGTCTTTCTGTATCCTAAAATATTTTGTCCTGCAATGTTGTGGCTTAGAAACCATGGGATATGCCAGGAAAGTACGAAAACAGAATCCTGTAAGGGAAATTATAATTTACCACCTCAGTGCGAGGAAAAATAAATCAAAAATGGAAATACTTGGATACTTTTTCTTTAAAATACATGAACAATTGTTAAGAATGTGAGGACAAGGGCGCCATCATTCCATAGTAGACTTACTACACCAGTCATTTCTACACAGATAAAACAGAGCTCTACAATAGAATATCTCCTTAACGAAATCAAATTTTGGAATGTATCTTCACCATTTTGTATCTTTTAAAGTCTTTTTTCAGATAAGATAAACTTGCTAGACATTTGAACAAATCTAATTCCCCTTTTAACTCTACATACAGATAACTCATGTCTATTTACCTTGCTGCTTCCAATCATGAACAAGACAGGTGGTGTTACAACCTTCTGGTTATAATAAATAACAAGTTACATTAATGTCATATAGGCAAACTTGAATGGTTTTGCTTTTTCCTGGGGTAAATTGTGGTCTGACATAAATCCAATCCACTGAAATACTGGCTGGAGTTAACCTAACCCTTTCACTGCTAAGCTATATAAGACTCAACAAGGTGCAGGTGCTATTATGGTTTTTTCGCAAAACTGGTATAGGAGATATAAATGTGAGGGTAAAGGTTTTCAGATCACAGAGAAAAAGTCTATCTTTGTTTGAAAAGAATAGTTCAAAACTTGAACAACAACTAAAGATGTTATTTCTAAATATAAACTCACTAAAGCATCATAATTTCCTTCACCAATCAACCTGTTTTTTTATCATCACTCGCTGGTATTTTTATACTTTCAGACTCTTATGTTTTGTTATTACTTGGAGGTACAAATTCCTTTGCTGATGATGTTGTGGATTATCTTAGTGTGCACTCTCTAGTATCCATTAAGGATGTCGATTTTTCAGTTGATGTTGTGTCTAAGAAGTTGAAGGGTTTGAACTTAAATAAAGCACCTGGTCCAGATGGTATACATGTACGATGTTCGCACAGATATCCAAGTAAAAGACACTGTATATTTACTTGTTTGCGGTGAAAGGGTTAACATATATAAAATGGTCTTACTTTTACTATAAATAGATGCAAATATTTGAACATCTCCTGGACTCGTCGTGAGTTGCCATATCTCTCCTGCTTTGTGAATGAAAACGGTTTTGTTTAGGGAGTTGTTGTCTTCATCAAATGTAAGAAGGTGAACCTAGAAATTAAGAGTATGCATTCAGATATTTTAATGTGCCTGTACAGTCACTGAATAATTATGAAATGCTAGAATACTGCTAAAAAAAAGCAAAGCTTCAGTATTGAAATTTTTAACCCATAAAGTAACACTTTAATTTCACCCATACTGTCACCCTGTTTGCTCAATATTATAAGTGCTACATTTTCTTGGTATTCACCCTACCAGAAATGACATGTAAAAAAGTAAATTGTTCTTACCTGATTATCATGCTTCAGTGACTGTGTACCCACAAGGAATTTGATAGAATCAGTTTCTGCTACAATGGCTGAGAGGGCTCTCGCCTAAAAAAGAAGGCAAAGAGAGTAAATATCTACAGGTGTTCATCATGATGTTTGTTTGTTTGTTTGATGAGGTCTTAACGGCACCACGACAACGAAGGTCAAATTGTGCCTGAGAGGTCAGATCATTTTAGAGGTAGTAAGGAAAGAGACCAGGGGAAGAATGAGAGAAATTCAAGAACAAAAGCCAGAAAGCTGTGATCGAGAGAGGAGGTGCATGGGTAAAACTAAAAACAAAGTAGAGAGGGGGTGGAAGAGGAGAGTTAAATATGGTTGTAGAGGGATGCATGCTGAAGGAAGGAGACTATTTTATCTGGAGGATTTTTTTGGAAGAACTCAGCAATTGAGTTGTGGGGAGCGAGAGAAGCTCTGGGAAGGTTGTACAGGGGGCAAGCAAGGAGAACGTGTTGGATTGTGAGGATGCAGTGGCAATTGTTACAGAGGGGTTGGGGGAACCAATAAGGAGGTGGGAGGAGTGAGGTGGGTGTGACCAATTCTAAGACGGGTAATATGAAGCGTTGTCGATACGAGAAAGGTTGTTGATGGTGGATTTGATCGGGATTGTGGGCTGGATAACATGGAGTTTGTTATCAATTTGGAAGTTCCATAAGGTTTGCCAGCGGTCACGAACAAGAGAAGCGATAAGCGGTTTGATGTCAGAGAAGGTTTTGGGAAAAGGGGAAGGGAGGAGGTTAAGGGCAAGCTTAGCGGCTGTATCAGCTCTGTCATTGCCAGGGATGCCAACATGGCTGGGTATCCAGAAGAAAAGAACACTTTTCCTGCAGAGGGTGGGAGAAAAGAGTTTCCGGAGGAGGAGGTGGCAGGTGAGGTTATCCCATTTAAGATTGAGTAATGAAGTAAGAACAGCCTTTGAGTCAGAGAAAATGGCAAAGTGACTAAGAGGAGAGTACTCAATAAAGTTGAGGGCGAGGAGAATGGCCTTAGCCTCGGCTGAAAAGATGGATGAGTGGTCAGGAAGTCTGCTACTGAGGGTGATGTCTTGGATGATGGCAGCAGCAGCTGTCTTGTTGCCTTCCTTGGAGCCATCAGTATAGATGGAGGTGTAATTTGAGAGTTGGTCTTTGATTTGGTTGTGGAGATTGATGAAGAGATTAGGGTGAGTTTGAGTTTTGTTATAAGTGGAGAGGTATAGGTGGACAGAAGGAAGGGGGGTGGCCCAAGGCGGAAAAGTGGGCCAGGAATAGGTGCCGAGAGTGGCGGGGTTGATGCCAAGTTGAAAGAGGTCTGATTTAATGCGTAAGCTGAAGGGGGGCGATAGGGTTTTAGTCCTATCAAAGAGGGAGGAGAAATTGGGGTACCTAATGAGGTTGTAAACAGGGTTCTGAGGGTTGGTGAGGACTCTAAAAGCATAGGAGAGGCTAAGCTTTTTACATCTAAGTAGAAAGGGGGTTAGTTGGCTTCAACATGAAGGCTAGTGATTGGGGAGGTCCTGTAGGCTCCTAGACAAAGCCTGAGAGGGCTTCATTTTGGATGGTGTTAATGTGGTTGAGGTATGAGTTGTGAGCGACACAGTAAACAATATTGCCATAGTCAAGCTTGGCACGAATGGTGAGCCTGAAAATTTTGAGGAGAGCATAGCGGTTCGCTCCCCAAGTAGTGTTGGAGAGCAGTCGGATGAGGTTGAGGGAGCTATTGCATTTTAGTTTCAGGTTGGTGATGTGTGGCTTGTAGGTGAGCTTGGGGTCTAGAGTTAGACCAAGGAACTTTGTGTTTTCAACTTTAGGGATGCGATTCCCATTGAGCACAAAGTTCGGGTTGGGGTGGAGGTTGTTGAAATGACAAAAGTGCATGCAGACTGTCTTGTCTTTGGAGAATCTAAAACCGTTATTGTTGCTCCAGACTTGCCGCTGATTGAGGCTGGTTTGGAGCCTATTTTCAACAATAGGAAAGCTAAGGGAGGAGTAGAAGATGGTGAAGTCATCCACGTAGAGGGTACGTTTGATGCTGGGGCCAAGGTCATTCCCGATGTCATTAATGCTGAGGTTGAAGAGAGTGGGGAGAGGATGCTGCCTTGGGGACGCCCTCTTCTTGGGGGTACGGCTTGGAGAGGGTGTGGCCAATACGAACTTGGAACTGCCTGGGTGAGAGGAAGTTTTGAATAAAGATGGGGAGGTGGCCTCTGAGGCCAATGGTGTGAAGTTTCCGGGTAATGCCGTATTTCCAAGTAGTGTCGAAAGCTTTCTCGAGGTCAAAAAATATGGCAATGAGGTGTTCCTTTTTTGCAAAGGATTCCCGGATAGCGGTGTCAAGCGTAATTAACTGGTCTAGGGTATTGCGACGTTTACGGAAGCCGCTTTGGTGAGGAGAGAGGATTCTGTTGGTCTCGAGGAACCAGTTTAGTCTCTGATTAATGATCTTTTCCATAATTTTACAGAGACAGCAAGTAAGGGCGATGGGTCGGTAGCTGGTGGCGTCGATGCTATCCTTCCCCGGTTTAAGGACGGCTGACACCTACAGGAGACATAAATGTAACAGGAGGGGTTCTTTTATGCACTGACTTTCTTCCCTAAGAGTATGGTGACTCCAAGGAGAGCAATCACAGAATTAAAAAGACAGAACAGTGTAAAATGTGATTCACAAACAAAATATATTTAAGTAAAAGAAAAGGCTAAATGCACAATACTAAATACTGGCCAGTATTATATAAAAATAATATTACCTTAATATCTCAATCAATTCAAATTCATTCAACACTCCATACAATCGCCAACCGGTTCACTCACACTCGTATTTCCATTTCATCTCTCGAATTAATTTACTGTAAAAGTTTTTAGAATCATAATAAATCAAACTTAATTCTAAAACTATTTTCACGCTTAAAACTGACTCTTCACGCACATCATGCACACTTGCATACGAACACGCACGCTTCAGACACAGTCTCTCATGCTATAAAAACATCTGTGGCATCATAGTATCGCGTGAGAAAAACCATAGAAACAACGTGTCCAAATGTGATGAATGTTTACAACTGACACAGACAAAGAAATCCTTGAAATTCATTGGTGAAAGAAGTTCTTTTCATTTTATTTCTTGACATTTTCTTGAGGATTTGCGATACCAGACGCCACTTAAATACAAGTACAGTGTAAATTAAATGTTTAAGTTGCAACGTTAGTGCAGGGGAAATGGAAATGCTTCAGTGCAAGCCTATGTATCCTAACGCTAATACTACAGTCCTAATCTTATTAACGTTAGTGTATGCCTAGGCTTATGTTAATTATGCAAATATTCACAAAGTTACATAAATAAATGACCAGTACTTATGAGATGAACTTTAATTATAGTGTGTTTGTCAGAGCTAGCCTAGTGAACAAGATTTTCAAATACTGAGCTACTGTCTTCTGTTCCTTTCATTAAATCTAAAAAAATGTAATTTAATTTTGGTGTGCTAATGTTAATGTGATGTCCGTCACTTTTGTGACTGTGGTGTGCGTCAATTACACTAAAATGTGCATCACGTTTGTGACGCAGGTACAGTCATTTTGAGACAAAATGATTGTTAGTCAATTGTGTGACTGAGGGGTGTATTAAAATACACCACTTGCATGTCCAATTAATCAATTTTTCTCCAATATCATTACCTAAAATTGGTAGGCAGAAAACAAATGCACAACATTATATTCAATCCATACCAGCCCCCTCCCCCACCACCCTTTCGCCCAACAAACACAACTTCTCTTCTTAACACAAAATTTTCAGTGGAAAAGGGATTGCAAAATAATGTAGGCCAGGCCTATCCATATTTGTGACTGTTTCTAAGAACTCGGGAAAGCTTTCCGACACTTATAAAAGATTTCTTACTTGCGCGTAATAAGTATCCACACTATATTAACCTATTCTAGAATCCGACTTCTACACAAATAAACCCTTCAGCAGTTCAGTGAGTGTTAGTGACCTGTTTTAGCATAGGATTTGTAGCGGAACTAGCAATCGCATACCATACGTTATTTCTTAAAAAATAAGATAATGGTTAATTGGACAAGCGAAACATTTCAAGACCCAGAAAAGGGTAGAAATTAATTTGACTCTATTCTTATTAACAGATATTACAAAACCTTAAAATATGCTGCAGCAATACCTGAAATTCTAAACCGTAAATTACTGGAGAATCGTCCTCCATTTTGAGATTAGTAGGTCGTAAACAAGTAGTATGAAGCACAACTGAAATCTACGTTTTAAATCAAGTCCGAAGTTCCCATACTAACAGATCCTCTTCTGACTTTAAGATTCTCCTGGATCCTCTTCTGTCTGCTCAAAGCTTGTGGTTAGGCTGAAGTTATCATGATGTCTTTTTGGGTAAATCTGGATGTATTTTTTTTAGTCAAAGTATAGGCTTAGGGGCTGGTTTTTCCAATCTTTGTCTAGTCAAATATGTTACTACTGAACATGGTAAGCTATTGCAAATGTTAACTAAGCGATACACAAAAAAACATTTTCTGATATTGAGCTATAGACGGATTTTAAAAATCTTATATTCATGTTCCCTAGTCGATTATTCACCTTTTTTTTTCCACATATGAAACTAGAATTGACCAATTACAAATCCAAAGTGGCATCGGCGGGATTTTTTTTTAGGAGAGCGGTAGGGGTTGGGTACAAGAGGAGTTTCTCCACCCTTTTTTTATATCTATAACTTTTGTATGGTGATTTCTTGTATTTTAGGGGGAAATTTAGTTTGCCCTACCCCATCACTTTCGATAGGAAAATCCCACATATATTCTAATACCAAAATCATTTCACATACACCAAATTATTATTTACAAATTGACAAATAAAATGCTCCCCGTCGTTAATTACCCATCACAGGGATATTATAGCCACTAGGATTGGATAGTAGTCAAGCATTAATCTTCAATGATAAATCTTAGGGTCCGTGAAAGATATTCTTTAAAATAGCGATTAATCTGATTAAGCAACCTGGTCTTTGGGGTATATAATTATTCAGATAAAGTATGATGGTACTTATATCTTAGGTGCATAATGATTTGTAATAGACCAATAATTTTGCTTAAATCACCAATACAGTTACTAAAACAAACCTTAATTTACAGAATATGATAGCTGTCTTTAAATTTCGATTGGCCTTATATAGGTATTATTATGCCACAGCAACCCGTATTCGTTAAAAAAAAAAGCTTCAAGGGATTTTCCAACAGATTTAAGTTAATTTAGAACAGAAATTAAGAAAAAATAGCATGTCTCCCAATGATTTCACTTTCCCCCTCCCCAAAAAATAAATAAATGAATAATAATAATAAAATGAAAATAATTATAATAATAATAATAATAATAATAATAATAATAATAATAATAATAATAATAATAATAATAATAATAATAATAATAATAATAATAATAATAATAATAATAATAATAATAATAATAATAATAATAATAATAATAATAATAATAATAATAATAATAATAATAATAATAATAATAATAATAATAATAATAGAAATGATAATAATAATAATAATAACAATATTAATATAAATAATAATAATAATGATAATAACAATTAATAATGAAATGATACTAATAATAATAATAACAATATTATATAAATAACTACTACTAATAACATTAATAATGATACTACTACTACTACTACTACTACTACTACTACTACTACTACTACTACTACTACTACTACTACTACTACTACTACTACTAATAATAATAATAATAATAATAATAATAATAATAATAATAATAATAATAATAATGATGATAATTGAAATAATGATAATTGAAATAATGATAATAATAATAATAATAATAATAATAATAATAATAATAATAATAATAATAATAATAATAATAATAATAATAATAATAATAATAATAATAATAATAATAATAATAATAATAATAATAATAATAATAATAATAATAATAATAATAATAATAATAATAATAATAATAATAATAATAATAATAATAATAATGATGATAATAATAATGATAATTGAAATAATGATAATAATAATAATAATAATAATAATAATAATGATAATAATAATAATAATAATAATAATAATAATAATAATAATAATAATAATAATAATAATAATAATAATAATAATAATAATAATAATAATAATAATAATAATAATAATAATAATAATAATAATAATAATAATAATAATAATAATAATAATAATAATAATAATAATAATAATAATAATAATAATAATAATAATAATAATAATAATAATAATAATAATAATAATAATAATAATAATAATAATAATAATAATAATAATAATAATAATAATAATAATAATAATAATAATAATAATAAATGAAATATATTTAAAAAAATGAAAATCTGTGGCTACGGGACAGTAGTGTGATATGCAAATCAAAGACAATGTGGGTTTTTTTAAACAAATAAAATATGTTTTTCTTATATTATAGTGTAAGGTACGGAGCAGCTGCGCAAAGCACGGTTCTTGTAAAGTACATGAATTATATATACCCCGTCACAAAAATTAAGTACAAAAAAATGTTTACATTAATTCAGAAAGAAGAATAGGGCATTTTAAAAGGAATTTTTATTGGAAGGCCAGTGATGGCAAAACTGGCAAGATTTATTGCAGGGAATTTTGTGTAGGCCTACATGAATTGCGCTTTGAAAGCATATACTTATGAAAGCAATTAAGTTTTCAGAAATAAACTGTCATTGTTATAATTGTCATTGTCATCAAAATTACTGAATTAGAAAAATTTAGAATTAGAATTTAGAAATTTAGAGTTAGAATTTTACAATAATTCATTTGTTTTTAAGCCCTCGTGTAAAATATGCAGCTTAGGCTGTACCGTGACAATTTTTGAAACAGTGTAGTGGGCCAAATGAAGTGACAAGTGAGCCAAATGGTCTTCCAGTACACAGGTAAATAATTTTCAGTTTTTAATGTAAAGCCTTGAAAGAATTAGTGTTATCCCCATACAACCCCTTCCTTTAAAAATATGCATGGTCATTCTATTGGGGTTGCAAGGTCCGATCGACTTCCTTGTGATTAAATTTGGCCAGATTTTAGACAAATGAAATTTGGAAGAAAAAAACACGCACCCCGTGATTTGGTTGTATGCAATATTTTATCCACATGGCCCGTGTAGTTTTGCAATTCCCAGAATTTCAAAAGCGAGGGCCAATATCGAGATGAAATTTAGATTGCAAATGATATGTTGTTATTCAAAACCAAACACTGATTGATGAACATTTATAATAACAGTTTCTTTTATTTCATAAACTTCATATTTTTGAGCTGTTGAAGGTGTTTGTATATATTATAACATTTATAGTTTGGAGTCTAAGACATCACCATAGTCTTCATGATGTATTGGACATGCCATTGTTTTTAAAAGAAAATTATGTAAGGGCGCTCGGCGCCGACAATCCGAAAGTTACTTTCGGCGTTTTGTAAGACTTTTGAGAAAAATGAAAATTTTGGAAAAGGAAAAAAAACACTCCTTGAAACTTTCCCGAAAATGAAGGAAATTTCCTGTAAAAAATTCCACCAGTGAGAGAATATTCCCTTTCTAGTTTTAAGACTTCTTCCCATGCACGGTCCCAGTTGGGAGTTCAAATTGGGAAATTTGAAAAGTAAAATTGGTAATATTGAAGAGAAATTTGGTCAAATTATTAGAAATTTCGGAAAACTTTTAAAAATGGCTAGTGATTTGTCCCTCAGACCCCCACTCGGTTTCCTACATCTATGCAGTCTGGTGATTTTCTGTGATTGAAATCTAGGACAAATTTAGGAAAAATTTAAAAGAATTATATTTAAATAATTTGAGCTGAAAACACAGAACTTCAAAAATTCAATTGATGAAAAGAAGGAAGGTTTAATTCATAACGCTACAATCAACTCAGATCAGGGGCGGATTCGGAGGGCATATGCCCCTAAAAATTTTCAGATAATACATTTTTATCATAAGATAATTCTTAGTCACTTTTTATGTAAATTTTCTTCAATTTTCGAGAAATTTCATTCAACAGTTCAATGTTTGGGAAATCTCTTTCAATCTTTGAGAATTTTCTTTCTTTTTTGTGCAATTTTCCGAAAATTTCTTTCTTTTTGGGGCAATTTTTCTCAATTTGTCATTGTCTTGAATTTTCTGGAAATTACCTTCAATGTTTGAGAAATGTCTATCAATTTTGGGCAATTTCATTCATTCTCGTGCAGTTTTCTTCAATTTTGGAAAAATTCCTTTATTTTAGAGCATTTTTACTACAATTTTTGTAAATCTTTCTTCAATTTTTGGGAAATTTCCTTCAGTGTTTGGGATATCTCTTTCAATTTTTGCAGTGGGAAATTTCTTTCATTGTTGTGCCATTTTCAGAAAATTTCCTTCCTCATTTTGGCGGCAATTTGTCTTCGATTTGCGGTAAATTTTCATAAATGATCAGGAAATGGTGCCTGTTATGAAGTGATTCTTTTCAATAAAAGTTTTATACTCCATGCATATAATTTCTTAAACGTAGTATTGTAAAAGTCTAATTAAAGTCTCTCTCTAGCTAACAGTAATTCAGTAAAAACATCCATTCAACATTTCTAGTTAAGGAATGGGGATGTTATTATTATCTATTGTCTTCAAAAAGCTATTCTTCATACTTAAGAAGCGTGAAGAATACGGACCACAATCCTGACTGACACTAAAGGTTGTTAATTGGTTGTTAAGTAGGGGTTAAAGTGTATTTAAAATAGTTTTGCTCTTTATCATTTTAAGCTGGCCAGAGGTGGGGTACAATACTTTGTCTTATTTTAATATTAGACGCCATCTAAGAAGACGGTTTGCCTATTGGTGATTGTAACCAATGGTGGCTACTTTTTGTAACTCCTCCACGGGGGTGGGTTTGTGTTGATTGTATATTTGTATGCTGTGGAGAGAGGTTCTAAAATGAACTGGGTATGGCTAGTGGGAATTGGGCTGCCTTACAGTAAACACATTCGAGTGACTGGTATTATTTTACTTATAAAGTGGTGTTAACTCGGACTTTAAACTATTGTGCTATCAATATAACAGAGGATTTTTGAAACTTTGTCTCAAACTAATTTCTTGTGAGCTTTTGCTCGGTTTTTGATTTATGTATATGTGAATGGTGGCAGGTACCGGAAGTTAGTACCGAAAACTCGTAGGAGTTTGTCTGACTGCCAAATTTTACCCAAATTTTCAATGAATTGACCAAAGAAAACATACAATAGGGAAGGTAAAATCGTTGAAGGAGTGTCTTTCTCTCTGCTCCCCGCTTAGTAGACTCTACACCTTTGTCCCAATATTTGAACGTGTTTCCATTAATCATAACAAAACTGGCCATAAAACACGTTATCACCGTCCTTGGTTTGGCTTCCCTTCGCCCCCCTTCCCCCTGACAATTATTCCTGGCTCCGCCCTGACTCAGATAAGCATTTGGGTTGTAATTTATAAGCACCTACTAAATAAATTTCCTCTGAAAATTAAGAAAATTCGGGCAGAATATTATTGGATATTTGAGTCAAAATGTTCTCAAAAGGTCACAAATGCATGGAAACTGGAAAGTAAAAAAAACGTCACCTGCATATTTTGTGGATATAATTTACTGACAATTTTTTAGGCCAAAAATGTAATCATGAGAAAATCCATCAAATTTTCGCAAGAAGAAGAGATTCTTATTGAGTCGAAACACTCATTTACGCCTTTAAATGCATCACCTAGCATGAACACCTGTAATCAAAAAAAAAAAATATTACCAAAGGACCGGGGGTGAAGACCGGAGCCGGGAGCACAAGGAGCACGTAGCCCCCACTTTTCTCAAAAGATTAGAAAGTGCCCTTTTCAGAGAGGAAAAGTGTCCTTTTTATGAGGAAAAAGTGTCCTTCTGCATGAATGGTTCAAATCTTGGTTGTGTTGATCAAGAAAGGTATCTAGGTGTTGTATTTGAATTCTTCTAAACAGTACTGGTGATTTAGGAGCAACAAGGGCAAATAGGATGCTTGGTTTGAGTAGAAGAAATGTTTATTTTCTTGGTAGAGAGGTTGTTCTTAATTTGTTTAAACAGCTAGTCAGGCCACACCTGGAGTCCCCTTCATGAGAAGGATAAGTTCATTTTGTAGCAGGTTCAGGGAGAAGCCACTATAACACTTAATCCCGAAGTAAGGAATCCCTCTTATGAATCTAGCTTGCGAATTCTTGGTTTGACCATGGTTGAGTTGAGAAGAATACGTGGCGAAATGATTCAGGTTTTTAAATTCCTATCTGGCAGTGGTGCTTTGACTTTCTGTAATTTCTTGCATGTTTCAGCTAATCCTCATGTGACACGTGGTAACAGTTTGAAGTTGACCAACGAGCTCTTATGTATAGATAATGGGCGTTTTAGTTTTTCGCAAAGAATTTGTAAGGAGTGGAATGGTTTGCCTGAGTGGGTAGTTAGCTCCAATTCTGTTCACAATTTCAAGTCAACATTGATAAGTTCTTTACTAATTCTGGGCGTCTTTGATTTTTTATTTTAACAAAGTTTTTTGTGGTGGCGTTAGTTAGGGCTTTTTATAGGGCTTTTTACTCATTCTTCTGCATGTTTATTTTATTTTACTGCGCCTCTCCCGCCCCCAGTTGGCCAGCCGTGCAAATATAAATAAAGTATTCGTCAGTGATAGCTGCTTTACGGACGCTAACGTTGACAACATATACAACTTTAGAATTACGACTACGGTTAAAAATAGTAAGTTCTTTCTGTGCACTGGATTATGAGATTATACGTCCTTCTTTGAAAACAATATTATAATTTTGTAGAAGGATTTCACACGGTAAACGTTAGGAAAGCTATTTATTTTGACATAAGAAATGTAATGGTGTAGTTCCGCGAATAAACAATTTGCTGCTTTTGGAGCCTAGCCTAGTTTAATATTTATGAGTTTCTGTACGATTTATCAATTGTTTTGTACATGATCCTCCCTTACGGGAACTCGGCAAGACTCCTATACGGAGCATAGACGTCAAGGTATAGCCTGCATAGCATTACTTAGTGAGATAAACACCTCACTCAAGTAGGGCAGTTACTTGCATACTGAGTGATACAACGGTTCATTCCAATTTTAGTCCAATCCCCCCATCCCCCCCTCCCCCCACCCCCTCCTTTTTCCTATGGACGACATTTCCCGATTTGTCGACCATCGGAAATGTTGTCCGTATTTTGAAGCAAAAATCTACCCTCGGAAAAAGGCGTCCATAGGTATGGCTAAAATTCTTACCCCTCTGAAAATAAGTGTAAGCAAAATCTTACCCCTCGGAAAAAGTCGAGGTCCGAGGTCCAAACCCCTTTCTTGTAAAGAATACTAAAATCTATTGAAAGATATGCACTTAAAATCAAAAGTGCACCCAGAATTACAAGAGTGCACCAAAATCATGAAATTAACTTCTCTTAATCAAAAATTTGAATGGAAGATCTTCTGCGCTGGAAACAAACTATGCAATCTGGCCCCTCCCCCTCCTGTACACATATATTTTGGAATTGCCTACTGCAGTTCTCAAGGTTTTCATATAGGTTGGGCTTATAGGCACAGCCAGCTTGCCTGTAAGAATTTTGTGAAAATTGTAGGCATGGGTGCCATGCCTGTAAGAATGTTGTCAAAATTATAGGCATGGCTGCCATGCCTGAATGAAATTCGTCGAAATTAAAGACACGGCTGCCGTGCCTGTAATAATTTTCTCAAAATTATGGGCACGGCCGCCTTGCCTGAAAGAATTTTCCCCAAATTAAAGGCATGGCCGCCAAGCAGCAACTCCTGAGTGGTGCTGAAAATTAAATTTAATCATGCTCGCTTTCTCCCCCCCCCCCTCCTCCCTCAAGTCCGCCGTGTCTGTAAGAAAACTATAGGCACGGGCGCCGTGTCGACAAAATTATAGGCACAGCCGCCATGCCTGTAAGAATTTCATTGAAACTAAAGACATGGCTACTGTGCCTGTGTCAAATGTGTAGCTTTATTTCTATGTAATTTTAGGCTGTGTATTATTGTATCCAGGTATGTAGGAGTGAACTCATGGCGGTGAGGGTGATATTCTAGAACAGCTCATATTTATATGGTTCAGCCCTTTGTCGGAACACTAGGAATTATATGTGCATCTCATTTGCATAAAATGTAGGGAATGTTAAGGTACAGTATGTACAAGTAGTCGTAAATTTTGAATTGTGGATGACCGTAAATCGTGGCATTTGAAGATTGTACTCACATCACAGAGTTGTGATAAATGCTAAGTATTAAGGGGTGTGGCAGGATTAGGGAGCTGTATTTCTACTTTAAGGCTGTGTGCCTGTGTTTGGATGCTGTGTGCATCTGGGAGCTAACGTGTTTAACTTTATAGTGAAGCTCCAAATTATTTTACCATTATTGCCCAAGTCTTTACCCTGTGTGGGAAATGTTTCGTGGCCAATTAAATATCATCATGTTTAATTATGAGTATTGTAAACTTGTAGTAGTTTGTAATTAAAAAGTATTATTTAGCATAAAATAGTTGAAATGTATCATAAATATTCATCAAGTAAAGACTGCATAGTTTTTTGAGAAATTATCGAAGAGAATGTTCACCAAGACAAATTGTTAGAGAATTTGTAATATTATTAGTTAACTGAAGAATATGAAAAAGTTACCAAATTTATCGTTAGATGTGGAAGGGAGGGGGGGGGGAGGGGGTTATTAAAATTATGCCTTTCTGTTTTCATTAGATATATTGTGATGCTAGAATGCGGTGAAGATATGATCAAAGTGATTAATGAAAAAATGTGCCACGTATACATTTGGGTGTGGCTTTAAATTAACGACATTATTAACCTGTGGAATGAATTATCTGATTGACAGTTATAAAACAGTTATAAATTATCAGAATTATAATCAGAATTATATTAAAATTGATTAAAAAACCAGAGATTAGATGACACCATTTTCTTGTCACATAGGACAGCCTGTGTGGTATGGAATTACAGATTGTAGATCAACTACAGTAGTAGATTCAATCAGAACATTCAGATGGACAGAACTGCCTGACTGCTGTTTAGATCTATCTACAGTCCTTATAATCAGGCGCCTTTTATGTATTTTTTTGCCGGCTTAAGTCTTAAGTTACCCATAAGCAAGAATGTGCACTAAAACGAAGGGCTAACACTGGGTCACGCTCCAGCATGCAAACCATTGCGAGAGTCAGCAGTATTTTGGCAAGAGCCCCCCCCCTCCCCTCCCCCTGTGTTAGCCTGCTGTTGTTTGTTGTTGTTGTTTTTTTGTAAATATTATTCTTTCTGCTCCATAATTGCCACAGCGAGAAGAGGTACGCAGAATAGATTGGTTTCCTATTAACCTGGCTTTTGTTGTCTTTTGTTTGATTTTTCCCATATGTTTGAGTGGATTGCTAATCAGTCACGTAGTGCACAGGAGGCGTGGCGTGACAGCCTGTAATTTGTCAAAATTATAGGCACGGCACAGGCACGGCCACCGTGCCTGTAAGAAGTTTGTCAAAATTAAAGGCATGGGTCGCTGGGTCGACACTTTCTGAGTGGTGCTGAAATTTAAATTTAATCATACCCGCTTCCCCCACCCCCTCCCAAATAAAAACGATAGGAGTGACATATTGAAACAGACTTTGCATTGGTAAAATATTACCCCTAAAACTCTTTTCCCCACCCCCAGTTTGAAAGTCATGGTATCGCCACTATAGCCACTGGGCAAATTGACAAAGAAAGACCTCCCCACCTTCCTACTCGAGTCTTGATAGCTGAGTAAGGCCAGGTGATGAATTGGATGTGGAGAGAAATTGGCCTGGGAAATTTATCAAAAACATAACATTTATCAAAAACATGGCATGTTTATGAATTTGATAATACCTTCTAAAAATTGCCACCTTTTAAAAATAAACAATAACTGGAATTGAACCTCATGCACGTCCCGTACATGTGTCCGAAGTACTACCGTTTCGTGTCGATTGAGTTGTGAATGTATTTTTCTTATTCAATGCCAAAATGTATTGACTGTAGCGTGGGAACCTGGGAATGTTGCTGATTGGTCTATCATTTCCGTGTCTATAAGATATTTTACACAACCATGTCGTGTCTATAATGACTTTGTTTCATATAAATTACTATCATTTTGCTGTAAATTGAAATGAAGAGGGAGAAATATCAAGAAAGAATTCCTTTTTTTTTTTTAAACACCTGATACCTCCCTTGCAGGTGAATCATGACATTATTGATCAGTTCGACAAAATTTTCTAAACTGTAGACAAAATTAGGCTTATTCTGTTGACTGTGCATGTGTAATATAAAGTATGTTCGTTACCAACTTTAAGATATGTAGATTGAGATTCAGAAGATATTTTTTCTTATCATTTTGTGCTTTTCTTACAGAATTACTGAAGCATGTTTATTCTGTTGACTGTGCATGTGTAATATGATGTATGTTCGTTACCAACTTTAAGATATGTAGATTGAGATTCAGAAGATATTTTTTCCTATCATTTTGTGCTTTTTCCACAGAATGACTGAAGCATGTTTATTCTGTTGACTGTGCATGTGTAATATGAAGTATGTTCGTTACCAACTTTAAGATATGTAGATTGAGATTCAGAAGATTTTTTTTCTTATCATTTTGTGCTTTTTCCACAGAATGACTAAAGCATGTTCACCCTTCTTTATGGTCTGTGGCAGTACTTGTTCAGGAAAGATGAGTTTTTTGTGCTCATCATTGGACTGGACAATGCAGGGAAAACAGTGAGTTTCTGCATACTTTTTAATTTTTACGTTAGGTTTACAAGTCCGATGAAAGTGATTTTTGTCAATCAAAAGTGGCTCAGTCATTTGAGATGCTGGAGGTTCCAGGCAGTCGCCTATGAGCCCATGATTTTTTCAGAGGTGTGCAGAATGATACACTAACACCTAGCACAGAGGTTTGTCTTCTACATCCTTCCTTCTCCCCACCAAGTCCTTAAACTCATTTTCATATCTCAAATCATGTACAGATATTCCTCACCTATCCAAACCAGGAGATAGTTTAGACACGTGAGGTTCGCATGAAATTAAGCAAGGTGCCGTGAACTGTCTGTCTACATGAGAGCACTGCTGAACAGCACACTCCATATGAACACCTACAGTATTTGTGAAGTATGTGTTCACATTGTGGCTGTACTTGTAAAGAATATTCTACTATAACTTACTATTATCAGAGCCTCACTAAGGCCTGATTTAATGGTAGGGATATTAAAATAAGGTGTCTGGATAATCGAGGCATTACCGTATTTTGATTCAACTTACCACATATTTATAAATAAGGCACCAGAAGAGTATGTGTTACATCTTTCCTTTTCATTGCACACACAATTCCAACTCATTAGTGTATGGTGAAATGGGTCGTTGTTTACTGAAGCGCTAAATTGCCATAGCTTACTAGAATTGAGCAATTGATGTGAGCTTGGTAAATGACCACTTCATATGGTCATTCATAGCACAGGGTGGGGTTAGGATGCTTTTCAGCAGCTGCCCACATCATATAATATGAATATCATTTATATTATATGTATCCTGTCCCCATATATTTTTTTTATATATTTTTTTTATCCTCTTCACACTACATTTAAGCACATGTCAGCCAGTACTAATCTATAGGGAGAAAATCCATTGGCTGATAAGTATATTTTAAAAAAACCTTGAAAAGTTGGTATTGAATTTGTGTTCAGTTTTATCAAAATGGGACCAACATATTTAAATTGAAGATCCTGATTTAGACAATTCAGAAAATGTATAATTATAAATTGGAGAAAATAGTCAGATTTTTTTAAATCATAATATAAAACAAAGATCATGATTTGGAAATGTTTTCTCTTTTTAGACTTTCTTGGAGAAAACTCAAGTGAAATTTAATAAAGATTACAAAGGAATGGCATTGGACAAGATTACAACTACGGTGGGACTAAACAGTAAGTGCAGCTTACTTCATAATTTCATTGGAAGAGAAATTCTGTGAGCCTCTCAGATATTTACATCATTTCCTACTTCATCCATACTTCACTTTTATTGTCAATAGCAGAATGAACAATTTTGGACAGAAATCGTTAGAACACCACACATTTCACACTATTTTTTAGCAATGGCACTGGATAAAAACCAGGTCGTATTCATAGGTCCAATCATAGTTTAACTTACAACAACAGAAAATGGAAAGAAACATGTCACCATAATGCCAGATATAAAAAGATTACAAGCACCACCCTTACCCCCTGCCCACACAAACCTTTCCCCTTTTTTACTGTTGATCTGTATTGTCATTAGCATACAATCTCTTTCTCACTGTAGATCTGTATTGCCATTAACATACAAACTCTTTCTCACTGTTGATCTGTATTGCCATTAGCATACAATCTCTTTCTCACTGTTGATCTGCATACAATCTCTTTTTACTGTTGATCTGTATTGTCATTAGCATACAATCTCTTTCTCACTGTTGCATACAATCTCTTTCTCACTGTTGATCTGTATTGCCATTAGCATACAATCTCTTTTTTACTGTTGATCTGTATTGTCATTAGCATACAATCTCTTTCTCACTGTTGATCTGTATTGCTATTAGCATACAATCTCTTTCTCACTGTTGATCTGTATTGCCATTTTCATACAATCTCTTTCTCACTGTTGATCTGTATTGTCATTAACATACAATCTCTTTCTCACTGTTGATCTGTATTGTCATTAGCATACAATCTCTTTCTCATTGTTGATTTGTATTGCCATTAGCATACAATCTCTTTCTCACTGTTGATCAGTATTGCCATTTTCATACAATCTCTTTCTCACTGTTGATCTGTATTGCCATTAGCATACAATCTCTTTGTCTTTAATGATCTATATTGCCATTAGCATACAATCTCTTTTTCAACTGTAATGCCATTAGAATACAATCTCTTTGTCTTTAATGATCTATATTGCCATTAGCATACAATCTCTTTTTCAACTGTATTGCCATTAGCATACAATCTCTTTGTCTTTAATTATCTATATTGCCATTAGCATACAGTCTTTTTTTCACTGTTGATCTGTATTGCCATTAGCATACAATATCTTTCTCACTGTTGATCTGTATTGCCATTAGCGTACAATCTCTTTCTCACTGTAGATCTGTATTGCCATTAGCATACAATTTCTTTCTCATTGTTGATCTGTATTGCCATTAGCATACAATCTCTTTCTCACTGTTGATCTGTATTGCCATTAGCATACAATCTCTTTCTCACTGTTGATCTATATTGCCATTAGCATACAATCTCTTTCTCACTCTTGATCTGTATTTCCATCAGCATACAATCTCTTTCTCACTGTTGATCTGTATTGCCATTAGGTACAATTTCTTTCTCACTGTTGATCTGTATTGCCATTAGGTACAATTTCTTTCTCACTATTGATCTATATTGCCATTAGTATACAATCTCTTTCTCACTGTTGATCTGTATTGCCATCAGCATACAATCTCTTTTTCACTGTATTGCCATTAGCATACAATCGAGTCTTTGTCACTGTTGATCTGTATTGCCATTAGCATACAATCTCTGTATTGCCATTAGCATACAATCTCTGTATTGCCATTAGCATACAATCTCTGTACTTCCATTAGCATACAATCTCTTTGTCACTGTTGATCTGTATTGCCATTAGCATACTAAACACTTCAGGATCTATCCTCTAATCATTGTTTTCAGTTTTATTTAGGCTAAGCTTTCATTGTTTGAGCTCTATTCAACCAAGATTTACATTCCGTCATTTTCCTTTCATGCAAGAAGCCAATTGTTTGTATTCTCTTTTATACCAGAAACCACTTCATCTGATTTTCTTATTAGAGTCCAAAAAATTGATTGCTTTGAATTTCTTTCAAAGCATTGTTATGGACGTTCCATTGGAATCCATTAAAAAGTTTAAACTATACAACTCTTCACAGATTTCATCCTAAAACATCCCCACCCCTCAATTTCTTCCCTTCCCCTGTTCCAATACATGCTGCATAAATAGTTTCAAAAGATTCGCAAAAAAGCTACCCGAGAAGAACAATAGGTCCTCGGGTTGATCAAGTCAGCTCAAATAACTTGCGTCTTCCACCTTGCGACACCTGATATCCCATTTGTGGTAACTATCATGCTTTGACCTGGAGTAACTATGTATTGCATGAATAGAAGTATTGTTCATGCTTAGTACTATACTGTCTAGCTAGCTGATCTGACAGTCTGACTGTAGTAGTAACAATCATCAACCATATAGGTCTCTGAGTAGATAAAATTGGATTTGAAGGAAAAGTTTTGCTAATCTTTTAATGGAATTTATACATCATAAAGTCCCACATCTTAATCACTTCTTCCTGAAACACTAACAAAACCACACACCAAATTTAATCAAAATCCAATCACCAGTTATTGAGATATCTTGATGACAAACAAACAGGCGAAAACATAACCTCCGTCCAACTTGGTTGGCGGAGGTAATTACAGATATAAATGAGGCTCAACAATTTCAAAGGACCAATGACCAGAAATCTGTTTTTCAATGGTTTTGTCAAAAGAAAATTTGATTTCTTTTCTTCTTTTAATACTTTCTATCAGACTATTGTTGCAGATGATGAAATTATGATTGATTTACAACAGGAATTAATAAGCTGTTCAGGTGTGAACTTGACACATCATAAATTTAACTATAAAAGTATAAACTTAAAAAAGTTGTAACAAGGGGTAACTACAATGCATATTGAAGCAATTATGATTACATTTGTTGTCTAGTTGCACAGTAAAAATAAAGGGCAAACTCTGAAAGAAGTTGCACATTTTTTATGGGTGGGTGTAGGATTGAGACGCAATGAGTTTAAGCCTATGCCTCTTGGCTTATACAGGTGCATGTGTTTTATATATTTTGAGGCTGGTATGTGTTCATAATAATGTTTTGTTCTTGTTTCAGTTGGAAAAATAGACACAAGCTCTGTGAGGCTGATGTTTTGGGATCTAGGAGGTCAAGAGGAGCTGCAAGCACTTTGGGATAAGGTGAGGCAATCAATATTCTCTCCCTTTATGAGAGAAAGTTGAATGAATATAATAAAGTATTTTCTCCAAGGTAAATAAAAAAAAGTACAATTAAATGTCTATTGCTTGTTTATGATAATAATTTTGTGATTGAGTTCATGCAGTTTTGTTTCAATCGCTGGAACATATAAAAAGAGCAAAGTGACCTTGGATTTTTGGAATATATAAAGATCCTTGTGATTAGTAATCCAATTACAAACAAGATGGTAATCCACGGAGTTGCTGACCTTATCACCTGTACCACATATAATTTGTAAAATGATCAAATGCTTTCCAGGAAAGATGACATAAAATGTATCATTTCATACCAATTACTTGACCTTTGACCTTTAAATGGACATGTCTCATTACGTGCATAACACAACACTACATCACCTTCCACCAACCCAATAAGTAACAAAACCCACCAACCAACCAAGGATAAATAATAATTACATTTTTCCAAAAATGGAAATGCAAAAAACAGAATTTACTATTATCATTTGACCTCTGACCTTTAAGGGACATGTCACATTCTTTCCAAGATAAAACTTTTTATTAATCCAAGTAATTCGCATTTGCGTTATTTGCATAACAGGTGACCAACCAATATTGACTATTTTTAATCAATTATTTGACCCCTGACCTTTGACCTTTAAATGACTTGTCCCATTTTGTACGGTTACCCTTACATTACCTTCCACCAAGTACCAACCCAATATCACTTAAGGTTATCCCAGGAAGCACAAAACAAAATTTACTATTTGCAATCAATTATTTGGTCTTTGACCTTTGAATGACTTAACACATTATGTGTGGGACATAGCACTGCATCACCTTCACCAACCCACCAAGTAACAAAGTCTGGACACCAACCCATCGAGGACCAATAAAATAGCAATTACATTTTTCCAATGAAATGCAGCACAAAATTTACCATTATTATTTGACCTCTAACCTTTGACCTTAAGTGACATATCACATCTTTTCTGAAACACAACTTTACATCATTCTCCATCAACCCACCAAGTAGTAACCCAATTGCATTTATGGTATTTCCATAACACACAACCGACCAAACTTTACCATTCTAAATTAACTATTTGACCTCTGACCATTAAGGGACATGTTCTATTTTGTGCGGGACATAACCTCATATCACCTTCCACTATCCCATCAGGTATCAACCTTACAGCACTCATGGTTTTCCCAGGAAACAACACAAAATTTGACATTTTAAATCAATTATTTGACCATTTAACCATTGACCCTCAAGGTACATGACCCAACTTGTGCAGAACATAAGTTCACGTCACCCTACAACCTCCAATCAAAATTCAACTTGATAGCTTGTACAATTTTTTCTGTACACACGACACAAAATTTGGTATTTTTAATCAATTATGTGATCTTTCACCTTTAAGGTACATGACTCAACTTGTGCGGGACATAAGTTCACATCACACCCTCCCACCAAGTTTTAGCGTGATAGCTTGTATGGTTTTCTCTGTACACGCATCACAAGATTTGGTATTTTTAATCAATTATTTGACCTTTGACCTTTGAATTATATGACCCAACTTGTGGGACAAATATGTTTACATCACCCTACACCCTCCCACCAAGTTTTAACGGGATAGCTTGTACGGTTTCCTCTGTACACAGAATTTAGTATTTTTAATCAATTATTTGACCTTTGAATTACATGACCCAACTTGTGCAAGAAATATGTTCACATCACCCTACACCCTCCAACCAAGTTTCAACGTAATAGCTTGTACAGTTTTCTCTGTACACATGACACAATATTTGCCATTTTTAATTAATTATTTGACCTCTGACCTTAAAAGGTACTTGACCCAACTTGTGCTGGACAAAAAGTTAACATCGCCTTGCACCTTCCTACCAAGTTTCGCATGATATCTTGTACGGTTTTCTCTGTACATGTGACACAATATTTTGTACACCCAACCACCCACACACACACACACATAAGTGAGTACAATACCTTATCGCCATATATACTGTATGTTGCGATAAGGTAAATGCATTCTTAGAGTCCAAAGATCATACGTTTTAACAAAATATTCTGATTGCCAGCCATTGCAAGAAAAGACACCACTTGCTCTGTATTCTTCTCAGAAAGACAGAAATATTATTGGATATGGTGAAGAATTTTGTTATGAATTAACCCTTTCACTGCTAAGCTATATAAGACTTAACCAAGTGCAGGTGCTATTATCGTTTTTTTTGCAAAACTGGTATAGGAGATATCTACACTTAACTGTGGTTGCTGTGAAGGAAAAAAGTTTTCACATATCACAGAGAAAAAGTCTGTTTGAAAAGAAATAGTTCCAAACTTGAACAACAATTAAAAATGTTATTTCTAAACAAAACTCACCATACATTATAATTTCTTCCACCAATCAACCCATTCTCATAAGCCTTCATCATTCAACATTTTGTCATTGACATAAATTGGAGGTACCAACTCCAATATGAAAAGTTTAATATCGCCCCCAATTCTCCTATTTTGTACCTTCAAGCTGGTATAAGCTTTGATATGTTACGATGATTGTACGATGTGTGCTTATCCATTTAATATAGTATATAGAAACGTGTACATGTACGGTGTTAGCACAGATGGCCAAGTCAACGACACCGTATATGTACAGTGCTAGCAGTGAAAGGCATCAGTACATGATATTAGTTTCATTTCTAACTTTGCGGAACTAGAATGTATTACCATTCTGTTTAGGTTAATTAAGGATACATACAGTACCATAACTGCAGCAACCTTCAAAGCCTTTGCATTAGTTGTTCTGCTCCTTAAAGTTTCAAACAGTCAGACCCGACCTGATATATAACCAGGTCGGGTCAGATTTTTCCTCTTTATTTCCTTTATTCTGAAAACCTTAGTTGTTGTGGAAGTTGCTGCTCAGTATCATATTAGCAATGGATGAAGTCCTTATTGTGTGGTTATTTTAATTAAGATAAAGTGGTCTCACTATTTGCAACAGTAAGTTTGTGGTTATGATTTGCTGGAACAAATTTTTAAGGAGAAGGACAAGTCATGGAGCAAGCTTTTTTCTTAATATTCGGTATCTAAATTCATTGATTTTAAGATGTTTTAATCAGTATATCCTAATAAAAACATTATTGATTACCATTAAGAGGCATTCATCATAAAGTATAGCTTGTCATCCATTTATGCATAAATATTTTTCTAGACTAAGAGACAGAAGTAACTACAGTAGTTCAAAAGAACACATTCCTGTCTTCAACATGTAGGCCTGTTTATATATTTTGAATAATAAATAAGCTAACACAGGTATTATTGAAGTATTCTTGTACTAGCACCACATCCTACTGCATGTGCTTATGTTCTTCTTCACTGTAGTACTATGCAGAATCCCATGCTGTTATTTATGTGATAGACTCATCAGACCCAGACAGACTGGAGGAATCCAGACGAGCATTTGGTAAGTGTGTCATCAAAGAAGATATGAACAATTGATTTGGGATTTGAAATGCAGAATATAGACAAAGGCAGTATTGAGGAAAGAGGTCTTTGCAGTTGTGAAATGTAAACAGACAATTGAACAAACTTTGTATTCAGTCTTTTATGACATCATTGTCATTACCATGCACACCATACTCTACCATGCACCCCGCCCCATACTCTACCATGCACCCCGCCCCATACTCTACCACGCACTCCGCCCCATACTCTACCATGCACCCCACCCCATACTCTACCATGCACCCTGCCCCATACACTACCATGCATCCCGCCCCATACTCTACCATGCACCCCGCCCCATACTCTACCTACACCCCACCCCATACTCTACCATGCACTCCGCCCCATACTCTACCATGCACCCCGCCCCATACTCTACCATGCACCCTGCCCCATACTCTACCATGCACCCCACCCCATACTCTACCATGCACCCCGCCCCATACTCTACCATGCACCCGCTCCATACTCTACCATGCACCGCCCCATACTCTACCATGCACCCGCCCCATATTCTACCATGCACCCCACTCCATACTCTACCATGCACCTCGCCCCATACTCTACCATGCACCCCGCCCCATACTCTACCATGCACCCGCCCCATACTTTACCATGCACCCCGCCCCATACTCTACCATGCACCCTGCCCCATACTCTACCATGCACCCCGCCCCATACTCTACCATGCACCCTGCCCCATACTCTACCATGCACCCCCTTTATACTCTACCATGCACCCCGCCCCATACTCTACCATGCACCCGCCTTATACTCTTCCATGCACCCGCCCCATACTCTACCATGCACCCCGCCCCATACTCTACCATGCACCCCGCCCCATACTCTACCATGCACCCCGCCCCATACTCTACCATGCACCCCGCCCCATACTCTACCATGCACCCCGCCCCATACTCTACCATGCACCCCGCATCATACTCTACCATGCACCCCGCCCCATACTCTACCATGCACCCCGCTCCATACTCTTTACCAGAAAGGGTTAACACCTTATTTTAATCAATTTTCCAATACCAGAAATAAGGCAATAATTTCTCTGTTTTGTTGTTTTTTGTTGCTAAGAAAGCATAGAGCAAATTTATCATTAAAAGTACATTTCTGAAATAATACATTGATGTACGAATTGCAAGAATTTGTTTTGAATATTTGCAAGTTGTATAGATTGGCTCATATTTTAAATAGCCATCTAGTTTAAAGTGTAACTGGCAAATGACCTAAAGGTATGCGGCAGGAAAATGCAACTGTTCCCCGTAGTTTTGCAAAATTTGATATCACATTCAGGTAAATCTTGTACTTCTTGGGAGACATTGTGACTTTGTAGTTAAATAACGGCATTGCCCAATCAAAATGTCACATGCAAGGGTGTAAGCCTATATTCCAGTTTAAAAGAGATGTAATTTTTTGAAAAATTTTAAGGAGCTTTCAAGTTTTGAAAAGTGTGTCATCAAGGAATACTGTAATTGTTATTGAGGAATTCTTTGACTTGGTACAAATACAATGGTGCGTACATCAGATTATGATTTGTTTAATCAGAACAAAAGATGTACAATTAATTAATTAATAATCTGTTGTGACAAAATATCATCATATTCAAAAATATGAAAGCAATCTTAACAAATACTACAGCCTTGTATTGTAATATATGCAGTTTGCAACAAATACAACAGCCTTGTATTGTAATATATGCAGTTTACAACAAATGCAACAGCCTTGTATTGTAATATATGCAGTTTGCAACAAATACAACAGCCTTGTATTGTAATATATGCAGTTTGCAACAAATACAACAGCCTTGTATTGTAATATATGCAGTTTGCAACAAATACAACAGCCTTGTATTGTAATATATGCAGTTTACAACAAATACAACAGCCTTGTATTGTAATATATGCAGTTTACAACAAATACAACAGCCTTGTATTGTAATATATGCAGTTTACAACAAACACAACAGCCTTGTATTGTAATATATGCACTTTACAACAAATACAACAGCCTTGTATTGTAATATATGCAGTTTACAACAAATACAACAGCCTTGTATTGCAATATATGCAGTTTACAACAAATACAACAGCCTTGTACCGTAATATATGCACTTTACAACAAATACAACAGCCTTGTATTGTAATATATGCAGTTTACAACAAATAAACAATGATTGTATTTGTTTTATTTTCTGTTTTCTTCCAGAATACATGTTAGAAGGAGATACTTTAGAAGGAGTTCCAATATTAGTATTAGCAAATAAACAAGACTTACAGGTAAGATGAAATGCAACACCGATCTCTCCATCAAGCATATCCTCTTAACATATACCTGAACTCCAGGTCACACCTCTCCCCCTTCATCTCAATTTCCGATCTTTTAAAGAACAATCCTACCCCCATCTCATCACCTTTCTCTGCAACAGCAATTTATTCCACCTGATCTAAACCTCCCTTTCATTCCCTTCTCTGCCTTACCTTCTTCACCTTCCTTTTATTATCTTAACTTCTTTCCCTTATTCACCTTCTCTCCTTCCTTCCCTCTATCCCACCTCTCTTTCCTCTTGGCACATTTGACTCTTGACTGTCATGGTGCCGTTAAACATCAACAATCCAAACTAAACCATGAAATGCTTAGATTAGAATCCCTGTCATTCAACTATTAAGGTCATAGAACCATCAAGCAGTCATTTAATCAGTGTCAGCAAAGGAAACACAAACGTTTTCTTATCAAATATCTTAGTTTTGATTACCCCGTTGAACGAATTTAGAAGACATGTCGTGGTAGAACAGTTGCCCCCGTTGAACGAATTTAGAGGACATGTGCTGGTAGAACAGTTGCCCCCGTTGAACAAATTTAGAGGACATGTGCTGGTAGAAGAGTTGCCCCCGTTGAACGTATATAGAGGACATGTGCTGGTAGAATAGTTGCCCCCGTTGAACGAATTTACAGGACATGTCCTGGTAGAACAGTTGCTTAAAAAACTTCAAGGAATATTTCCATGGTGAAACACTGCTTTTGACATAGAGGACAATTAAAGACACAAATTATTGAAGAAAAAACCCATCAATTTTGGTAAAATATTTTTATTTAAGTAAAGACCTCACAAAGATTGTTTAAGGTTTATCTTAGATGGATTTGGTGCCTCCCTCTTCCACACTTTTGGAGGGCAAATCTGTTTCTGCAATGGTATCATCACATAAGGGGGTACTTATGTAATAAGTTGTATATGCTTGCTTATGTGCTGCAAGACTTATCATGCCTCTTCCCATATTTAGCTGTGATTGGAATGCATCATCTAATTTACTTCAAGGTACATATAATATACAAGATATCCAATTTACTTCAAGGTACATATAATATACAAGTTTTGAGCTATCCACCCAGTCTTACATCTCAAATTTTGCACATACATACAAATCCTCAAGCTTTGCATAATGCTGAATAAAGATTGCTATGTAATTCCAAGACTGTTCTTCCAAGGTTTCAAAGCCCTTTATAGTCATTCACACTTTATACTATCCCAATAGGTGACATTATATCCCAATAGGTGACATATACTATCCCAATAGGTGACATATTGCGGAAGCACAAGATCGAGTATCACATATATGCTGATGATATACAGATTTTCTTAGCCTTTAACCCTAAATTCCACTCGATGCTGAATGTGCTTTATTCAAACTGACCTCCTGTGTGCAAGATATCCAACAGTGGATGATTGCAAACAAACTTAAACTTAATGAGGACAAAACAGAGTGTATCATAATCTCTTCATCAAATGCTAGTAAAGCCCTTGAGAACCTCAAGTTTGTATTTGGCAATACTTGCATCTCACCAGTCACTTCACTTAAAAATCTGGGAGTTGCTTTCGATAATAGAATTTCAATGGACAACCATGTGACACAACTTAGTAAAACAATTAATTATCATATTAGAAACATTGGCAAGATTCGTCGGTACATTGACGTTGAAACCTGTCATTATGTTGTTCGATCACTCATCCTATCACGTTTGGATTACTGTAATTCCCTTTTGAATGGTATTACCATGAAAAATGTAAATCGCCTACAGAAACTCCAAAATAAAGCTGCTAAGCTTATCTTCAGGAAACGCCGTCGTGATCATGCCTCACCCTTGCTCAACAAATTGCATTGGCTCCTGTGTCACAGCGAATTTTATACAAAACATGTCTTATTGTCTACAAATCCCTGATACATCAATCACCTGAATACATATCCAACAGTCTGAAACTTTATACACCAGCACGATCCCTTCGCTCCTCTTCTGAAAACTTCTGACTGAACCCAGAACTAACACCAAAGCTGGTTCTAGGGCTTTTTCAGCTGCAGCACCCCATGTTTGGAACTCTTTGCCTTCACACATTCGCCATGCCAGTTCACTTGGACAGTTCAAAACCATCTCAAGACTTTTCTTTTTTAATCATGTATTACTTACTGAACTTTGGGGCAGCATTCTGGGTGCTTTGTATCCTATGGAAAAGGCGCCTACTACAAATGAACATGGATGGATGGATGGATATAGTGAATCCACAGAAGTTTATTTTTGAACACTTTAGTTTTATTTAATTGATTCATTTTTTCTTACAGGATTGCCTGTCTGTACCAGATATAAAGAAAGAATTCAATAAAAGTTCACATCTTATAGGTAAGAGGGACTGCCATGTTCAATCAGTATCGGCATTAACAGGGTAAGTTTATCTTTATCAGCACTGACTGAAAATGTGTTTGTTGACCCACTCTAACCTGTACTCTGCTCAGTAGTATCTATGTTGACCCGCTCTAACCTGTACTCTGCTCAGTAGTATCTATGTTGACCTGCTCTAATCTGTACTCTGCTCAGTAGTATCTATGTTGACCCGCTCTAACCTGTACTCTGCTCAGTAGTGTCTATGTTGACCCACTCTAACCTGTACTCTGCTCAGTAGTATTTAAGTTGACCCACTCTAACCTGTACTCTGCTCAGTAGTATCTATGTTGACCCGCTCTAACCTGTACTCTGCTCAGTAGTATCTATGTTGACCCGCTCTAACCTGTACTCTGCTCAGTAGTATCTATGTTGACCCGCTCTAACCTGTACTCTGCTCAGTAGTATCTATGTTGACCTGCTCTAATCTGTACTCTGCTCAGTAGTATCTATGTTGACCCGCTCTAACCTGTACTCTGCTCAGTAGTATCTATGTTGACCCGCTCTAACCTGTACTCTGCTCAGTAGTATCTATGTTGACCCACTCTTACCTGTACTCTGCTCAGTTGTATCTATGTTGACCCGCTCTAAGCTGTACTCTGCTCAGTAGTATCTATGTTGACCCACTCTAAGCTGTACTCTGCTCAGTAGTATCTATGTTGACCCGCTCTTATCTGTACTCTGCTCAGTAGTATCTATGTTGACCCACTCTTACCTGTACTCTGCTCAGTAGTATCTATGTTGACCCGCTCTAACCTGTACTCTGCTCAGTAGTGTCTATGTTGACCAGCTCTAACCTGTACTCTGCTCAGTAGTATCTATGTTGACCCACTCTAACCTGACTCTGCTCAGTAGTGTCTATGTTGACCCACTCTAACCTGTACTCTGCTCAGTAGTATCGATGTTGACTAGCTCTAACCTGTACTCTGCTCAGTAGTATCTATGTTGACCAGCTCTAACCTGTACTCTGCTGAGTAGTGTCTATGTTGACCCACTCTAACCTTATCTATGTTGACCAGCTCTAACCTGTACTCTGCTCAGTAGTATCTATCTTGACCTGCTCTAACCTGTACTCTGCTCAGTAGTATCTATGTTGACCTGCTCTAACCTGTACTCTGCTCAGTAGTATCTTTGGTACATCTTCACTTGCCCGGTAAAGTCAACTGTCTACATATAACAATTATCTTGTCTATGTAAAGACCTAGCAGTGTTAGTACAAATAGCAATTTATTTCTTAAACATCATCAGAGAAACAACATTATTTCCACTGAATCCATTGTTGGCAGCTGGAAATCGTAGAAAAGGCATTGCATTTATGCATGAATTTATGTAAAAGATAGTTGATACCTTTGGGTGCAACATGTTAAGCCCTGAGACAGAAAAAGAAGGAATATTGTTGTACACCCCAAGAAACGTAAAGAGTGTCTCTTGCACATGATGGCAGTAAAAGAGTCTCTGACAGATTTATCAGACTTTTGCTTTTAACTATTGACGGTAGGTGAATGTAAACATTTGAATGTAGATGGTGGTCAAACATGATTCTATTGAAAGAACACAAGATGAGATCTTTTCCAGTAAATATTTGCAATAAGCACCCTACCCCCTACCCCATCCCTCACACACACACACCTTTCAGCCAAGAATAAGTGAAGTATTTGAATAATCTTGAGACTCAAGAATATTGCAGCCTTTCTTTTCAGTCATAGAAAGAGTTCAACATCTGTTTGCACCTTTGCTCGATAGGCCAAAAGAGAAGGATAGTCATTAGTTATACAGAAGAGAGAACTCTTTTCTCATCCTCTTATTCTAATCATGCTCCTTTTGTTTGTTTGTTTGATGAAGGCTTAACGGCACCACAACAACTAAGGTCAAATTGTGCCTGAGAGGTCAGATCATTCTAGAGGTAGGAAGTAAAGGAAACAGGGGCAGAATGAGAGAAATTTAAGGACAAAAGGTCAGAAAGCTGTGATCGAGAGGGGAGGTGCATGGTTGAAACAAAAACAAAGTAGAGAGGGGGTGGAAGAGGAGAATTAAATATGGTCGTAGAGGGAGGCATGATGAAGGAAGGAGATAATTTTATTAGGAGGATTTTTGGGAGAAGGGGCAGGGAGGAGGGTGAGGGCAAGCTTAGCGGCTGCATCAGCCCTGTCATTACCCGGGATGCCAACATGGCTGGGTATCCAGAAGAAAAGAATACTTTTCCTGCAGAGGGTGGGAGAAAGGAGTTTGCGGAGGAGGAGGTGACATGTGAGGTTATCCAATTTAAGGTTGAATAAAGAAGTAAGAACAGCCTTTAAGTCGGAGAAAATAACAAAGTGGCTGAGCGGGGAGTTCTCAATAAAGTTGAGGGCAAGGAGAATGGCCTTAGCCTCGGCTGAAAAGATGGATGAGTAGTTGTTAGTTTTTCACCATTTACAAATCGCTCATCCAGTTGTCTGGAAAAAACATGTCTGCCTGTCTGTCGCACAACTAGTTCTTGAGCAAAATTTGTATTTCAAATTAAACTCAAACATTCTTTGGATAGCATGATTTCAAGAACAACCACGATTGGGTGATGTGTCCAATCCTATCTTTGAGCTGAATGGAAGCAAATATAAAGAATTAATCCTTAATGAAGTGTGTTTTATATCATTTGCTTTACAGGGAAGGAGTGGATGATGGTATCCATTGGATTGTGCAATGCGTGAAAAGGAACGCTTTTAGGAGACCACCACATACAGAGGAAATAAGCTGATACCTCTCCAAGCAAAAACATTTGTATTTATCATGACATGCGGCATTGCCAATATGGGAAGTAGAGACAACTGTACTCAAAAGCTTTGGTAGTAGTAGCATGTTTACAGTAGCAGTGATTCCAGTTTCTCACTAAATGCTATTCACAGAATTAGGAAGTGCTAAAAATAGAGGAAGGAGTCCTTAAACTGAAGGTTCTGAATTGAAATATTCAGTTGTTTGTGTGTGTGCATCATTAGGGATCTTTTCTTGTTCTTCACTAGTGTATTGGAAAAGCATGGATGAAATCATGGTCTTTTAAATTTGGCAAAATGTTTGAAAATATTTTTTTTCATTTGTGAGGTAGTTATGAAGTGCAGCCTTCATGTAATTTCTTAAAAGAAACTTAAACGTTGCTTGAATTTCACAAGGAATCTTCTTGCTCATGTTGTTCTTAATTAACCTTTCTGGGTTTAATGATTGACAGCTTGTTTTAACCAATCACCGCACGAATTTGCCTACCAACAAAATCTGTGTGGGGGCAAACATCCTACGCGGTACTGGTACAGTACAGCTTGCTAACGGCGCGCGCTCATGTAGTCAATGCAACTTACTGTACAAAACAGATTTCTGCACACACAGACTGAGTGACGGAAAAATGGTGAACAAAAATCGGCTGCGGGCTCTGTAAATCTGATTGCTGTTACCCAGAACAGGTAGCAAACTGAATTTTGTTTATCCTATTTGCTAAAAACTCAAAAAATCTAGAGAAGTGCCATAAATGAAACAGCTTGCGGCAGGCCTTGCAAACATCTAAATGTCAACACATTGGTAATGCACGATTGCGGATTTGAGGTTTGTTTGCCCCACATAGTTACTGTGTTGCTATGGTGGGCGTGGCCTATTTGGAAACCTGGAAAGGTTAATTGTTTAAGGAAGCTTTTCATTTCAAGAAACAGTCAAATTAAACATTTTAAAGATTTGCCTCAAGCACTCATATTTGGACTTGTGAATAGAAGGAGCCTAAATATGCATAGGGGGCGCTCTGCGCCTATTGCTTCAAGAAAGTTGACTATGAGGATTTTGCAGGAGGCATATGTGCATGTATTTGTACTGGATACATATGTTCTATACCTATCGTACCTAGTTTGAAGCCCGACATCATGTACACGCTCAGAATGTGACTTAGCAGCACATAAACCATGGTCCTAGAACATCGTTGAAGATGAGACCGTCACCATCTTGCCAGTTTTCTATGATAAAGGATCGAAGTAGACTCTTGGAGCATTAGACACAGAGCGTCTGTTTGCACATTTACGCTGCTTGATAAAAGCTTCTTTATTTGGTGGGGTGGTGATGTAGATTCTAAGTGATATAACCATCTGTTGAAATATCATAGGTTTGTGATTCTTCTTGTACTCTTCTTTCGCTATCCAGCTCATGACAACTCTTCAGATTCCTCTTAATTTCAGTTATTTTCATGGAAATTGAACATTTATCTTTTCAAAAGACCCTATAAGATTTGTAGAAATTACCTGTTGTACACAATTAGATTATTAATTTATTTAAATTCTGTTTCATTATGGAACTATTGCTTAAAGGATAAGTTCAGTGGTGACACAAATCTATCTTATATAAACAAGAACTTCAAAAGAAAAAAAAATAGTGAAGAAACCATTCAAAAATCTTAATCCATTAAGGAGATATCGAAGTTTAAACTTTGGTATCATTTGTGTAGAAATAACTGAAATCAGACTAGTTGTGATGTCGTTATGTATTCAATCATATTTTGTCCTGCGTTTTTGAGGCTTAAAAACCATGGAATATGTCAGAAAAGTAGTAAAACTGAATCTAGTAAGCGTATTTATAATGTACCACCTGAACAAAGTTTAAGGGAAAATAATTTAAATAGTAACAAATTTAAAATAAACTTTCTTTAAAATACATTAATAATTGCTAAGAATGTGAGGATGAGGACACCCAACTTTCCATAGTAGACTTACTACACCAGTCATTTCTACACCAATAAGATGGCTTTAAACTTGAACATCTTATCGGAATAAGTTTTTGAATGCTCTCATCACCATTTTGTTTCTTTTGAAGTCCTCTTTTATGTAAGATGAACATGCTTGACCACTGAACTTGTCCTTTAAGTGAGATATAAGATCCATTAAATTTGGGAACTCTGTATGTAACTGACACTAATTTGGTGAACCCAGCAAAATGTATGCCTGATCGCCGATACTGGTCGAAATGAATTTCAATAAATATTTTGAAACTGCACTATTAAAATATGAAGCATCTAATTCATTAAAATGGAGTTTTAATTAAAAATTAGTAATCACATCAATTTTGTCAATTTTTGCCGAGATAACTACCACAGCTGCTTACGCTGCAAGTTGGGTAAGCTATACCATGACTGTACGAATGATTTAACCTTTCTGTAGGCTTAAAGTTCATTGGTGGTATAACAGTTATAATTTTCAGTAAGATTATTTATTCGAAAGTATAGTTAACAGTGGTATTACAATTACAATGATGTAGGGTAAAATTATTACTGGAAAATCAATTGGCTCCTTGAAATATTAAAAAAATAAAATTTGGTAATCCTCTCATGTGACTCCATATTAACATTTTCATACTTTATCCAGAATTAATTAATTTTCACGTGTTTTAGCGATTATTTCCGAAGTGATCATATCTGTTGTGGTGAAGGTCAGTTAATCAAAGGTTGAAATGTATATGAAATAATTATATATTTTTTTGAGAAAAGCTAGTTAAAAATTAAATGCTAATCCAATTTGTTTCGGGTGAATAAAGAATAATAACAAGAAAAGAAGATGTACTATTAAAACAATCACAATGGTCTACTCGTGTCTCAATCTGTTTACTAATCAGCTCTAGATGTTTAATACAATTAAAAATTGTTGACCATCCAAAGAACAAACATTTTGGCCCAAATTAGGGACTACAAAGGGATTTCATCACCCAACTCTTAACTCAACTGGTCCCCATTTTGCAGGGCAGCAGCATCATTGCATTTCACATGTCTTTACACAGCTCAGTCACATCACACGTACAACAAACATGCTACATGCTAACCTACCAGTTCAGCGAATTTTACTGATTGCAGTTTTTTTGCTCTCTTCATATTTTCCTTAAGGTATATTTTCACCAGGTATATGAAGAGTAACTTTAACATTAACGCCAGCTGATTGACTCAGATAAAGCCTACATACCGAAAGCCAAAATAAAGTGCTTGCTGCAAATTCTAGTGTGTAAGGCCTACTGTAGGTTGAAGCCATTGCGTCGTACAGCAGAAATCCACTTCGAACGTCGATCAGGATCAGATGGAAATCAAGATAATGTCTTTTTATTCGCCCGCACACATCTATTAGTACAACCAATGGCACAGCAATATTCCAGCATATTTTTATCTAAAAAATAATCTTATTTAACAACATGCAAACATATGTAAGTCTAATCAAGTGTACAGCAGACGACAGTGGTTTTGACCAACAAAATGACGATGTAAACAAAGTCACGTGACATCAGCTGAAACACCCTTATAGGGCCCATGGAGACCCACAAATAACACATCCACGTTCAATATTTCTGGGGTCCCCATTAATTCAAGTTTTGCTTGGAGCCTGAGATGGTCATAAATCCCACTGTGCACAGACGCTTTGCCAGATGAAGTAATCTTACAGTTCGACACATGATTAGTTCTTGTGCTGGGTCAGACGTTCCTAAATTGTTTGTTTGAGATTTTGTTTGTATGTGTTATGTTATTAAGCTAGTACAAAATGTTGTAATATAAAATGAAATCAAACATACTCACAGATAAAAGCATAGTTTTAATGTTTGAAGAATTGTTTACAGATTTGGGTAAATAATGGCATGCAGAATTATCTTTGGGTAGGAGTTGGAAGGTTATGCTGTAAGACACACAGAAGATTTTTATAAGCTTTAAGGACACAAAAAGAAACCTGTTTCTTTGCTTTACACACAGATCTTTTAGTTCTAAACATGATTTTTTTTGGTTTTATGTGGATGAAAGTTTTTGTTGTTTTCAAAATGTATGTTACTTAATTGGGACAGTCCAGAGACTTTGCTGCTGATTATAAAGTTGTTTAACCTCATTTGAAGTAGTAATGCAATAATTGCAAACTAGTTTTTCACCGGGCAGAACCATTAACAATTACATTAAAAACAAAAATCATAAAACGAGTGAGACTAAAAGACAGGACGAGGGGTGTCACCCTAAATATTTTCATACAGCGATCACATTTCGTTTTCCATAAAAATTTCCATGAAAGAGATGGTCATCAATGTGCCAAAGAGATGGCAAAATTTGTTCAAAACTTGAACTTGGTTCCATTACGAACTTGGTGAGAGGTTAATTATTAGACATTGATTTATATAGCGCCTTTTGCCAGGACCTCAAAGTGCTGGACCTAATTATAAGTTCTCCGGCAGCCAGACAAATCTGCACACAGGAAGTTTGACTTGAGTGGCCAGATGGCAAGGACGGGAAGTAAATGAATACCACACTTCCACGCTTCTCTTCTGAATAGTGTTCAGAGAATCAAGCAGGGTGTGACTGTCCTACCATAGGGACCGGCGGCTTAACGTCCCCTCCTAAGGACGGCGAGCGCCATTCAACCATGACTCCCCAGTCCTACCCAAGCCTCATACATGCATTATCTACATGGGTACATAATACAAACACACTGATATATAAAAAGAAAATAAGAGGTATGAAACTAGTTTGAAATCATGCAGTAATTGTATAAAGCAAAATGACTAAAAAATAACATTACATTCAAAGTTAAATTAGGCAAATAATTGTATTTTTCTGGTCTTGAGGATTAATATCAATATAATTACTTTTATTTGATTCATTGATTTATAACCTTCAAGATAAGTGTTCTAAACTGCTGCTCTTTTAATTAAATTGTTTCTTACTTTTTAACAATTTTCTCGAGTTAAATTCCATTACATAAAATACAATGCAATGCTTGAAATGTTTCCCTCCCCTCCCACATGCTAATAAATAATTGAGCTGAAAAATAGGTATTTGCTTGATGAATCTTGGTAAACTACTACTTTTTTAATTCTTCAGAAAAATTAGTCATTTTTTCTCCAAATTTGTTTTATTTACTCCACCTGTCTTGTCTGGTGGAGCATCAATGATTTTTAATAAGAACTCAAGATTGATTTAATTCACTTTCAAGAAGCAAGGGAGACAAATATATTACAAACGATCTATTGTCAATTTTACAAATATAACTCTTCCACTGTATTTGCCATTTCAGACGATAAAAAAATAGTAACTGTGTATTAACTCTTATCCCTTTGATTAAAACTATTAATAATATTATTTCAAATATACATAATGTTTACTAAATTGATTACAAAACACTTTACAAAGGGGTTCCTTAATATTGACTGGACAAGTGCAAATAGAATTATATGATTTTAATAATTAATTATAATTTTAACTATTTACTGATCTATTTTTAAGATTATTAAACTTGATTTTCAAACTTGTAATTGATACCATGAAGTTAATGCTAGCTCTTAAATATTCACAATACAATAAAACAAGCAGACAATTGTGGACAAACATTCATTGCGATAAAGACTGTTACTTTGACCATTTATGCATAGCGTATAGCAAAACAGTGAAAGAGAATGGGCAAGATTGAATTATTTCAAAAGTAGTAAATTCTTATTCAAGTGTCACAAAAGTAGCATCAGTGGCAACACCGCAATTATTGTCTTTCTGGCTGATGAGGATGTAACCGTTATTGCCCCAGTAAGTGGACCATGAGTTCTTGACCAACCAGTACTTCTGTCCATTCAGAGTGCCGTATCCCACCGCCAGTACTGCATGGTCAAGATTTTCAGGTTTGTTGCCTGTGAAGTAATAAGAAAAACAAACTCTGATCAAGATGGGAATCTGACAGCAATTAGCTAAAGCTGGGTCCAAAAACCTTGCTGAAATAAAACCATCTGTTAGTGTAAAAAATTTGGGTGTTTATTTGGACAATCACATGTAGTCAAAAAGTTTGTTCTAAAGGGCACTATTACTATCTTAATGAGATTCCATGAAAACTCTATTAATGCTTTTGTTATAAAACCAATTCACTCTTGTTAGAGACACATTTTTAGGTGTTATTATTTGGTTTTGTCCCTACACTGGTTACCAGTCAAACAAAGAATGATTATAAAAAACAAGTTTTCTCTTTATTTTATTAAATACATTGTTTTTAATCATGTAAAACCGTGAAAGGGCCTTTGAATTGATTGAAAAACTGAACTCAAATGTATTGATAATGTTGATAATCCTGATCCAAAATATTTGTTTGGTCTTTTGAATGTTTTTACAAAAGCTATATAAATTTATGTATTATTAAATGTGCAAACCTCTCATTTTTTATGTAAATACATTGTTTTTAATCAATCAACTGATTTTTTGGAGAAAAGCACTTTCTCCATATTTTAAAGACTGAAATTAAAGGGAAGGTATTTTCCCATAAATTCAGAAGTAAACGCCGCCGTGCTTTCCATTTTTCATTTTCTCCTATTGATCGGGAGAAACAACGATGTTATCGATCACATAATACAGGGGCCTACGTGTGTTATCGATAATACCACAGATTTCTCGCATTCAATAAGGAAAATTGAACACCAAAAGTGACGTTACCAGCACAGCAGCATTCACTTCTGAATTTATTTATGAGACGATACCTTTCCTTTAAGAAAAAAATGCATAAAACAAATTTGAGCTGTCTTGGAAGTCATACATTATAATTAAACATATTTCGGTAACCTCAAGTTAGATTCACCATAACTCAAAACTACATATGCTATTTTCAAATTTGAAAGAATTATCTTCAGATTTTTATGTTATTTTCATGAAAAAAGGAAATTTCTGAAGCTCTCCATATACTTTTATTAAGGAGCTAGTCTTAAAATGATCTTGGTACATACCACAGTTCTTATCAAAGTACACCCCATCGGAGTAGAATCCAAACGTCTTAAGATGAGCATCGATGCCAACAGCCACGGGACCCTTGCTAGCGATCGCTATCTGGAGTTCCATCAGGTTACCGGAGGTCACATTGGTGTAACTTTTGATTGACACACTCTTGGCAGCCACGTTGAAATGACATTTGCCATTCTATGAAAATGAAGGAAGAAAACAATATACCAGATATTTTCTTGTATGAGTAACGTTGTTTTATTTATATAAACATGGATGAGCTCCACTGAAATGGCCTAAGTGCACGTACACTGAGGGAAGTATTGTTATATGGTTACCCTATTACTACATGTTTCTGTTATGCCATATTAGTGCATTTACAATGGATTTGAATCACTATTTGCCTTTTAATATCTAGTGTTTAGCACATCTCTGTAAATACAGATAATTAAAAACAAGCAAAGATAGATACGGATGTGATCAGGGGTAAAGGAGGGTAAGTGTGGGAGGGGAGGGAGAAGGTTATTTGTAGTATCCTTCAAAACTTAGGAAAAGCTGGTACCAGATTACTAATTGCTGGTCATAGATTGGTGAAAACTGCGGAGTCTGAATCCCACAACTCATAAAATTAATTAAAAGCGACTTAACACTTATACAAGCATGAGCAAACCAATGCATATAGTCAGTCTGCATGAAAAAATGATGTCCAATATCATTGGAATCCCTGATATTTTTGGTCATGAGTGGACGTAGTGGATTTACAAATGCAAAATGAGAAACTGGTAATAAAAGTTCAGGGGTGCAGTGTTAATTAAAAGTGTATCTGGATAAAAGATTTAAACACATGACATGATATATACATGAGGATATCAAATGATTATTATGATAAGGATGATACTGGGAACAGAAATTCTGCTTATAGCAATCTGTGCCTGTCCATCTGCATCTAGCAACTTATATGTAAAAGCAAGGGGGAATTATGCATAAATTATGCATAAATTATGCATAAATTATGCATAAATTAGGCACTAATTACCTGGCCCAAATACGGTCCATAGTTCTCTTCTGCTTCTAGTCCTTTGTGCTTCATTATCCACTCATACGAGCGCCACTCTTCCCCACCGTCACATCCATTGTTCCCATATCCCCATGAGCAATCCATCAGATTTTGCTGCGAGAAACGCATTCGCTTCTTGTTCTGCATATGAAAAGAAAGTATTCCTTAGCTATGGACAGGTAGAGGCAAAAGCAGGTACATAGCTTTAATTCTATCAAAGAAAAATCATATCAAAATCATTCAAAAAATAACTACTGCTCCTTTTTGATATTTTTAAGAGGTAATAATTTTGTGATGTACATATAGTAATAGGCAGACCTCTCTATTGTGTGATGTAAGTCCATTGTTTTCAATCACTTGTCAAGATGTGGGAGAGCAGCTTATTCTGACAATAAGTTTTAATGATCTTAGTCATGCCCCCAAGCAAAAGGGAAAAGGGAATCTCTCAATTTTTTAAAGATTGAAATTAAGGAAGGCAATACAAACAATTCTACAAAAATATTATCATGTTCCTGTTCATACATTACAAATTCTGCACAAAAAAATAATTAACTAATCAATAGAAAACTAGAACTAGCTGGTGGCACCTGCAGTAACAGTAATATGAATTAGATTTTGCTGAATTTTTGGAAATATCACAAAACAAATCCCATGGATAAGTGATTTCAACACCTTCTTTAAAACCATCATGACCATAGGGGCATCCCACTCTGTCCCCATGCCATACCACCTCATCCCAAATGCCATTCCAGCTTGTCATAAATGCCATGACACCACTGTTTCACATGCCATGCCACCCTGTCCCACATGTCATCCCTCCCTGTTGTACACAACATTATATCCCACATTCCTTGGCACCCTGTTCCACGTGCCAACCTGTCCCACATGCCACCTTGTCCTACATGCCACCCTGTACCATATGCCACCGTCCCACATGCAACCCCACATGCAACCCTGTCCCACATGCCACCCTGTCCCACATGCCATCTCACTCTGTCCCATATTTCACCCCATCTTGTCCCCCATGCCATCCCACCTTCATCTCAATTCCTACATCTACCAATGATTATGCAATCTTCCACCCGACATTCTTTTCTCCCATCCCCTCACTATCAACCCAACATGCCCCATTCACCTACCATCCCCCTTCACCTGACAGCCTCCATTAATTAACCATCCTCCATTCCCCCAACATGCCCCATTCACCTTCCATCCCTGTTTCACCTACTATTCCAACCCCACCTTTTGCTATCAACTTATCTACCAAATATACTCTTCAGGGGTCGAAATTTAAATCTTTTGCCACTGTTCCACACAATAGTCCTTTCTCAAATATTCAATAACAGGTCAAAGTCCTTTTTTCAAAATGAGCTTGATTTACAACTACTTTATTGGTCAATATGTACAAATATGTCAATTATTAGTATTTACATGTACAGTACATGATGTATATAGTCCATTTGCGTACAATCATACACGTGTAAGTAGCCTTGCATCATGATTAATTGTGCTGACAATTGCAGGCAAGGTGTGAAAAGCTTTTTTCTTTCCAATTCTTTTTATGATAATCTTGTTTGATAACATGTACTTTTCTTGCATCAGAAATTAAGTTATTGATCATTTATGCCACATGCTTGTGAAACAAACACTGTTTCACTGGAACAGTGATGTTTGAAAATTCAGTTCCTGCATAAAAAGCACTGTTCCCCGAAGAGCGGCAAATTCGATCCCTGCTCTTAACCAACTCATCATTCCAACCTTAACAACTTCATAT
This sequence comes from Chiridota heheva, assembly GCA_020152595.1. Lineage (NCBI taxonomy): Eukaryota > Metazoa > Echinodermata > Holothuroidea > Apodida > Chiridotidae > Chiridota > Chiridota heheva. Next base: position 2,299,309 of record JAIGNY010002074.1, read on the forward strand.
ATCCTTCACTTACTCCATTGCAGCACAGCTCCCTCCCCCCTAACTCAAATCTGACACTTGCAATACAAACATTCTCAATATTTTTCCCCCTATAAACCAGGTAGAACTGATCAATCTACCAAATCAGAATGAAAATTTATTGTCGCTTAATTTGGAGTTTATCATAAGCTTCTATTATGTTTCAATTCTATTCAAGGGAAGACTTGTTTTTTCCCCCAATTCATTCCAAAATCACTTCATTACAAATTCCATTTAGTTGTCAGCTCTATTATTAAACTTTTTTTCATCTGAGAACAAAAATTTCACTTGCTATTCAAGTTTGGAATGCATTGTTCAAAGTTTTTTCTAGAAAGATTTTCCTTTATACAAATTTCTTTTCATAAAAATAGTTGGAATTTCTTTTGAGGGCTAAAATCTATTGTTCCCTATTAGCTAAGCAATGCATAAGGTTAGACAGACAATGGATGTTAACATACCGACAGACGAACGAACGAACGGATGAATGGACGAACGGTAAAGATGCTATATCCCCTCTTCACCAACTTCATTGGCAAGGTGAGAAAAAGTATTTCAAAAGTCATGCATTACCAGTCAAAAGAGGCTGACAAAAAATAGGAACTACATGTGAGAAGACTAAATCTAAATAAGATCAAGAAGTTTGTCACTGTGTGTGTGAATTACCTTCATGAAGTAAGCTCCCTCAATAGCACCTGTTGAACCAAAACTCCAGCAGGAGCCGCAAATTGCCTGGTCCTTTACTTGAGTGACAGCTCCTATAAATGACTCAAAGAAAGACATATTGGTTGCAGTTTTATTTCTTGATGTAAATCTATCAAATCTTAAAAATATGTCAGATATTAGAATATTCAGGCATATCTTGAAGTTATGAAAAAGTCATAGAATTATCAAGATGTCTCCCTTGATGTCTACAATGCATTATCAATTATTCAACTTCTATAAGTTGTGAGATTATTTTCGAAAAGTGGACGTCTTTCTTTTTAGTCTTTCAAACTTTTGTACTGCCCACTGCAAAACTATGCATGTACTTTAAACGTTTACTTCTTAGAGCACTCAATCAAAAAGTGAGAGAACCGTTTTTGCAAATTTGTTATCTACTGATATTTGTTACATACTGATTTTTCTTATATATTGATTTTTGTTATACTGTATACTGATTTTTGTTATATACTGATCTTTGTTATATACTGATCTTTGTTATATTCTGATTTTTGTTATTAACTGATTTTTGTTCTTAACTGATTTTTGTTATTTACTGATTTTTGTTATATTGATTTTTGTTATACTGTATATTGATTTCTTGTTAAATATTGTTTTTTGTTATTTACTGTTTTTTGTTATACACTGATTTTTGTTATACACTGATTTTTGTTATATACTGATTTTTCTTTTATACTGATTTTTGTTATATACTGAATATTGTTATATTCTGATTTTTGTTATATTGATTGTTTGTTATATATTAATTTTTTGTTTTATATTGATTTTTGTTATTTACTGATTTTTGTTATACACTGATTTTTGTTATACACTGATTCTTGTTATATACTGATTTTTATTTTATACTGATTTTTGTTATTACTGATTTTTATTTTATACTGTTGTTGATTACAGTTCTGTTCACTAATCGAGTGCATTAAAACAAACGTGAATGTCAATGGGATAAGCATCTACTATGTTCGAGTGTTGAGGTTATGAACATCTATCAGAATATGCTTGGTTATTTAACCCTTACTCTACCAGCACTATTTTGAAAATGCGCTCGGGAGGCGGGGCCAAAGACGGGGCACCCAAAACGGCGATAATATCGCCGCGTGGTAGAGTAAGGGTTAATCAAGACGTGATTATTGAAGGGTCCTCTGTCTTCCAGGCAGAAAAGTCGGGCCCCTTTCGCTGTCGGGACCCGCTGGGCCGCCCACCGATCATGCTGCCTATATTTTCGGTGGGCGATATGTCGCTGGTTGATTAACCCTTACTCTACCAGCACTATTTTGAAAATGCGCTCGGGAGGCGGGCCAAAGACGGGCACCCAAAACGGCGATAATATCGCCGTGGTAGAGTAAGGGTTAATCAAGACGTGATTATTGAAGGGTCCTCTGTCTTCCAGGCAGAAAAGTCGGGCCCCTTTCGCTGTTGGGACCCGCTGGGCCGCCCACCGGGATCATGCTGCCTATATTTTCGGGTGGGCGCATATGTCGCGGGTTGATTAACCCTTACTCTACCAGCACTATTTTGAAAATGCGCTCGGGAGGCAGGGCCAAAGACGGGGCACCCAAAACGGCGATAATATCGCCGCGTGGTAGAGTAAGGGTTAAGGCGATGGAATCTCAGCTGCCAACCTGCACAACCCAACACCAAGGGAAATTAGACAGAATACACCAGTATTCTAATTCAAACCACACCTTGTCTGTGTCCTTCTTTTTTTTTAATATGGGAAACCAGGACCCAACCTATGGCCTAGGTTCAGTATTTTAGCACGGATTGCACTCAGTACTGTTGTATGCAACTCGTTTCTTGCAGTATTCGAGTGCTTCTTTAAGTTGTTCTGATCATACTTTACTGAAATTCTACAACCATATAGGTATATGGATGTGCAGAGGCAACATTAGCCAAATTTCTTTAAATCTATTAAAAACCATACGAGTAACAAAAAATTCATCAAAATCAGTTGCAAATGTTTGATTTGACAGCATTTTTAATGTTCAGATTTCCATATGCAAATTTGGGTATTTTGTTATGTAAATCCTTTGTTTCTATAATAATTGTCTGTCACAATTCTTTGAAAATTCTAACCAAACATTTTTTGAGTTTTTACTATAACCCCAATTAATTCCTGCAGGTATAGACTTTCCTATCATTTTTCGTGACTGAGATTTAGGAAAGAAGATTAAAGAATGACATGAAGATTTTGAGCTGTCTGCCTAGCAATATATCACAAATTTAGCATTAATTTGAAATTGGTCAAACTTTGTTTACGCCATAACTCCAAAAGTAAGAGGGCATTCTCAACATTCAAATATTGATCTGCACAGATTTTAAATCTCTTGCAACCAATATAAATTTTGCTACATGTCCATAAACCTTAAAAAAATAATAATAATAAAGATAAAAATACAGTTGTTCGCAAGAGATGGGAGTCAGTTATCTCATTTCCTGTCAGGCGGATTTCTGAAACCCATCAATTTTTGAGAAGTTTTTGACAAATTATCAAATCTGTTATCTGCTTGACATGCAGTCTCACCTGCAATTCTCCAATCCACGGTGTCTGGGATGGCCTTCACGTTGATGTCTGACGTGTTAAACTGGCGACCGTTGTTAGGTTCCTTGCTGTACAGACGTCCACGCATCATATTCAGTTCGTGCTCATGATGGTCAGCTAGATGATTTATTCCAAGTCTATATGGAAGGTTCTGACGGTTTGTGGAATGGATAAACCTGGTGAAAATAAAAGCAGATAACATTGTGTCACTAGAATTATTGATTAAAGGGCCACAACATTTATGTGTTGAGGGAAAGGGGCATATACCGATAGGTACTAAGTTAACATAAAAATCAATTTGGGGTGCGGTCATGAAGGGGGAACAATGGATTTTTAATCATACCCACTTAGAATTTGTATATTAAACAAGAACACTTCTTCTTGAAAATTTCTTCTTCTTTAGCTTGGCTTTGGTTACAGTTGTATCAAAGGGCAATCTGATTACATCTTAATTGGAACAACTGAAACCAAGCTCCATTGACATAAAAGTGGGTGCTGACACTGGGGTACTGCTTTAAATTGATAACAGTTCACCTACCTACAATCATCAACCTGAGAAGATATAATAAAGTAATAAATTTGTGCTGTATAATCTTTTGCCAGCAACGCTATCAACCAGCACACACTTGAACCACAATATAAACATTAATTAAACTTGACACAATTGTTTAGGAAATCATAACATCTGGTTCTAAATCCTTGATTGCCAATGGTCAAATAACATACATACCAAGATACCGGCTAAGAAGGGTTAGTCACCCCATAAAAAAGCCCAAATCAACACCACCACCACCACAAAAATAAAAAATTAAAATCAAAGACACCCAGAATTAGTAAAAAACTTATCAATGTTGACCTTGAAATTGTGAACAGAATTGGAGCTAACTACCCACTCAGGCAAACCATTCCACTCATTAACAACTCTTTGCGAAAAGCTAAAATGCCGAATATCTATCCGTGAGAACTCTTTGGTCAACTTCAAACTGTTACCATGTGTCACATGAGGATTAGCTGAAACATGCAAGAAATAACAGGAAGTCAAAGCATTACTACCAGATAGGAACTTCAAAACCTGAATCATATCGCCACATACTCTTCTCAACTCAAGCGTGGTCAAACCAAGAATTCGCAACCTAGATTCATAAGAGAGACTCCTTACTTCGGGAATAAGTATAGTGGCTCTTCACTGAACCTGCTCCAAAATGAACTTATCCTTCTCATAAAAGGGACTCCAAGCCTAAATAGCATACTCAAGGTGAGGCCTGACTAACTGCTCATACAAATTAAGAACAACCTCTCTGCCAAGAAAAATAAAATTTCTTCTAATCAAACCAAGCATCCTATTTGCCCTTGCAGCTGCTAAAGCACAATGTTTAGAAGGCTTCAGATTGCTAGTAATGACAACACCTAGATCCCTTTCTTGATCAACACAACCAAGATGTGAACCATTCATGCAGTAATCAAAAGCCAAATTGTTCTGACCAAAATTAATTACTTTGCATTTATCAACAATGAATGACATCTGCCATGTTCTTTGCAAAACTGAAGAATCCCTGGCATCATCAACAATCCTGTACAGCTTAGTGTCATCAGCAAATTTACAAATCCTGGAGCCAAGGGAAATATTAATATCATTAATGAAAATTAAAAAAAGAAGCAGACCCAATACAGAACCCTGAGGAACACCACTTGTAACCTACTTCCATGGAGATACTTCACCATTGACAACAGCTCTTTGTGACCTGTCAACTAACCAAGAATATATCCAACTGGCACACTATCCCTCCACACCAAGTGCCCTTGTTTTCATCATGAGCCTAATGGAACTTTATCAAATGCTTGTTGGAAATCTAAATAGATAAGATCCACATTATGACCAGAATCAATAAATGGTGTCAGAGAGCTTAATTTATAGCAATACAACAAATGGTGTAATCTACAAGGTGGACTAAAAGGTGTCAAAGCACAACAGGTTGGTGAAGAAAGGGTAGGTAGCGGTGAAAGGGTAGGTAGCGGTAAAGAAATGGTAGGTAGCGGTGAAGAAAGGGTAGGTAGTGGTAAAGAAAGGTAGGTAGTGGCGAAGAAAGGTAGGTAGCGGTGAAGAAAGGGTAGGTAGCGGTGAAGAAAGGTACTGTAGGTGAGAGGGTAGGTAGCAGTGAAAGGGTAGGTAGCGGTGAAGAAATGGTAGGTAGCGGTGAAGAAATGGTAGGTAGCGGTGAAGATAGGGTAGGTAGTGGTGAAGATAGGGTAGGTAGCAGTGAAGATAGGGTAGGTAGCAGTGAAGATAGGGTAGATAGGGGCGAAGAAAGGGTACTGTAGGTAGCAGTAAAGAAAGGGTAGGTAGCGGTGAAGAAAGGGTAGGTAGCGGTGAAGAAAGGGTAGGTAGCGGTGAAGAAAGGGTAGATAGCGGTGGAGAAAGGGTAGGTAGCAGTAAAGAAAGGGTAGTTAGCGGTGAAGAAAGGGTAGGTAGCGGTGAAGAAAGGGTAGGTAGTGGTGAAGAAAGGGTGTTTTAGGTAGCGGTAAAGAAAGGGTAGGTAGCGGTGAAGGGTAGGTAACGGTGAAGAAAGGGTAGGAAGCGGTGAAGAAAGGGTAGTTAGAAGTGAAGGGTAGTTAGCGGTGAAGAAAGGGTAGGTAGGGGTGAAGAGAGCGTAGGTAACGATGAAGAAAGGGTAGTAATGGTGAAAAGATGGTAGGTAGCTGTGAAGAAAGGGTGAAGCAAGGATAGGTAGCGGTGAAGAAAGGGTAGGTAGTGGTGAAGAAAGGGTAGGTAGCAGTGAAAAAAGGGTAGGTAGCGGTGAAGGGTAGGTAGCAATGAAGAAAGGGTAGGAAGCGGTGAAGAAAGGGAGGTAGCGGTAAAGTAAGGTAGGTAGCGATGAAGAAAGGGTAAGTAGTGGTAAAGAAAGGGTATGTAGCGGTGAAGAAAGAGTAGGTAGCAGTGAATAAAGGGTAGGTAGCGATAAAGAAAGGGTAGGTAGGTAAAGAAAGCATAGGTAACGGTGAAGCAAGGGTAGTAACGATGAAGAAAGGGTAGGTAGCTGTGAAGAAAGGGAGGTAGTGGTGAAGGAAGATAGGTAGCGATGAAGAAAGGGTAGGTAGCGGTAAAGAAAGGGTATGTAGCAGTGAAGAAAGGGTAGGTAGCAGTGAAGAAAGGGTAGGTAGCGATGAAGAGAGGGTAGGTAGCAATGAAGAAAGGGTAGGTAGCGATGAAGAAAGGGTAGGTAGCGATGAAGAAAGGGTAGGTAGCGATGAAGAAAGGGTAGGTAGCCATGAAGAAAGGGTATGTAGCGGTGAAGAAAGGGTAGGTAGCGGTGATGAAAGGGTAGGTAGCGGTGAAGAAAGCATAGGTAGTGATGAAGGAGCCATCAGTGGTCATGAGGAAGAGGCTGCAACACTCCTAATTCACTTTCAAGTTATTCTTTATTTCTATTTTTGTTAGTGTCTAAATGAGTTTATTATATCTCTCTCCTTGACACTCCCTTAAAAAAATCAAATTGCAAAAGTGTATTTCTCATGGATTGTTTTTCTATGAGTGAATGACCCTCACTTCACCGATTTGTTTCTAAAACCCTCTAGTTGCTTTTATGCACATATCTGACTGAAAATGTAAACTAAAAGGTGTTAAAAACAGAGTAGGTTGTGAAAGAGTAATCAGCTTTAACAGAAAAGAGAATTAAAAGCCTGGTCTCCTTTCCTATTATTTATTTATCATTTTGTGTGGGTGTGTGCATACGTGGGAAGTGGGGTGACAATTTTGTTTTGGTTAACAATGAGAGAACCGCTGAAGAAAAATTTGAATGAATAGCCTGTGTATGCAACGTAGGAGTGAAAATCTTCAAAGTCCAGAAAATCAAGTTATCAGCTTAATATTCTGCATTTTTGGTCAAACCATTGTGAGACTTATTACACTGCTCCCTTCAGCATCTTGGCTCACTTCTTACAACCTAGGCTCCATCTGATGATTGGCTTTCAAAACAGTATGAATGAAGACGTTGCCTTTCATAGTAAAAGTCCATCAACCACTTATATCAAATTCATGCTCCATTCAAATGGGAAAACTAATCATGTGATTACACACCTGACATTATGTTTGAAAACTACTTTTCTTTGCTCATGGTCTATCTGATCATTGTAATTCTTGGAAAACTTTACTTTGTATTCGTCAAAGAGCTGGTGGTATCTGTCTGTCTTTTCAGAATGAAACATTTCTTGGAAGGGATTTAGCAGAATTTTCTTCTCTATACCTGGACCAGGAAAGTCTCCACACTTCATTCCTATATACATAAAGAAAACAGAAGTTTTTGACAAAATGGTAAAAAATATTTTTTTTCTTTTAATTAGTCCTTTTACTAACTATTATGAAATGTAATTAGTAAACGGACAAAATAAATAATGGTGACTCTTTGTCGTTCTTTCCTTTTCAAACATTCCAAAACCCAAAATGATTAAAGAGCTATGTACAGCAACTTGAGCTCAACTGGTAATAATTATGCAATAAAAATAAAAATAGCAAAACACTTAATTAAAATCTGTTACAAATGAACAATTTTATACTATTTTTAATTTTAACAATAAATCATACAAATTTGTATGTTAAGTTGTGACATCAGAAAAGGAAGAGTTATGAATTTCCTTATTTTAGCATAATGCTGTTCAGTCCTTCACCAACAAGGTTCCCAATACTTTTTTTTAATGAATTTTGTTCTATCTTATAATGATTCTTTAAATCTTATAACATGACTTTGTGACTCCCCACTGGTGTAGAAAAGGGGAGCCAAGTAGCTATTTTGAGGGAGCTCATATTTAATAATCACACACATCAAGCAGATATTGCATTGTTGCACGTTGATAACTTTTATTGGATTGGGGAGAAGAGCCCCCTCCTCCCAAGCTCATAATTTAGCTCTACACCACTGCCCCCACTTTCAGTAGGCCAATCCTGTCAATGAATGCATAGCATAGTTCCCCTCCTCCATAGCCAGCAATAACAGAAACACTCACCTTTTGGTACTTCAAACACGCTGTCATTGATCGCAGTCTTATCATCAAAACTGGTGTATTCTATGATGTATTTATCATAGTGAGAGCCCAGAAGGGAATCTAAACCCATCATCTCATACTGCACAGGAACCACCTTCGCTCCCGTTGACACATAAAAGGTGTACGTACTGACTCTTGCCCCCATTTTAGTCACATTGGCCCACACATCAACAACTTTTCCATTCAGGGTTTCATTTCCCATGTACTAGTTTCAAAAGAAAAAATAATAAATGTCAAAGGTCAATGGATGCCTGTGATTTTGGAGTAGAACAGTCTTTGAATTTGAAAAGTAGTTTTTTTCACTTCTAACTAATGGTTGATCAAATGCTCAGGAATTTATCAAGATAAGCAAGAATTGTGAGGTATGATTGGGAGGACAGTATAAAATCATAATATCATTACTTTTAACCTCTTAGCTTAAATCAAGTTCATATCGTGTACATCTGCTTAAAAATCATGCAGATATGCCCACTTTCCTCCTTGCTATAAAAACACATTTTATATACTAGCTGCACTTATGGTTCAGAGATAAATTGGTTCTGTAAACAATTTATCCACGCAATATTTATATTAACCGTGCATGAGTGACATCAAAGGTCAATGGTGGTCAATTGCTTTTTTACTGAAGCCCCCAAAATGGCCAAAAACGGCAGTTGGGGAATAAAGGAGATGTGCACAACATAGTAGGTGGGTAGCACATCCCTTTTTCAACAGCTAAGCTTATATAGAGATGTCCACGGCCGTTTAATAATATAGTTGTGGAGCACTGGTGAATGGAGACCCACCAGAAATTTTAATCATTAAAAATGATCATACAACATGTACCTATTCCAGCTATTGGTCTATTGGAGGTTTGGTTAATATGTATGCCATTTCAATCAGAATGACCTTCTTCAAAAAAATTGAGCAAACTAATTAAAAACTTAATATTTAAGAAACAAGACTTACAGATTTAAGAAAAAACCTCAGCCTGTCTGGTCATAGATCACAAATGTGCTTTAAAACTTGTGCATATGAAGGCCTGAAAAGTACAACAATCTGGTTATAACTACCATATTTGTACCTGATTTGGATGATTTTGTATTGACTATTTCCATAGTGATAATAACGCCAGGTAATGCAAATACTCTGTTATGTATTTGGGAGGTCACTCCCTTGCACAGTAGGCTGTAAGGATCACTCCCTTGCACAGTAGGTTGTAAGGATCATTCCCTTGCACAGCAGGTTGCAAGGATCATTCCTTGCACAGTAGGTTGTAAGGACCATTCCTTCCACAGTAGCCTGTTTGTAAGGATCACTCCCTTGCACAGTAGGTTGTAAAGATCACTCCATTGCACAGTAGGCTGTAAGGACCACTCTCTTGCACAGTAGGTTGTAAGGATCATTCCCTTGCATTTGGTTGTAAGTATCACTCCCTTGCACAGTAGGTTGTAAGGATCACTTCCTTGCACAGTAGGTTGTAAGGATCATTCCTTGCACAGTAGGTTGTAAGGATCATTTCCTTGCACAGTAGGTTGTAAGGATTATTCCTTGCACAGTAGGTTGTAAGGATCATTCCTTGCACAGTAGGTTGTAAGGATCACTCCCTTGCACAGTGGGTTGTAAGAATCACTCCATTGCACAATAGGTTGTAAGGATCACTCCATTGCACAATAGGTTGTAAGGACCACTCCCTTGCACAGTAGGTTGTAAGGAACATTTCCTTGCACAGTAGGTTGTAAGGATCACTCTCTTGCACAGTAGGCTGTAAGGATCACTTCCTTGCACAGTAGGTTGTAAGGATCACCCCCTTGCACAGTAGGTTGTAAAGAGCACTCCCTTGCACAGTAGGTTGTAAGGATCACTCTCTTGCACAGTAGGCTGTAAGGATCACTCCCTTGCACAGTAGGTTGTAAGGATCACTCTCTTGCACAGTAGGCTGTAAGGATCACTCCCTTGCACAGTAGGTTGTAAGGATCACTCCTTGCACAGTAGCTTGTAAGGATCACTCCCTTGCACAGTAGGCTGTAAGGATCACCCCCTTGCACAGTAGCTTGTAAGAATCACTCTCTTGCACAGTAGGTTGTAAGGATCAATCCCTTGCACAGTAGGCTGTAAGGATCACTCTCTTGCAAAGTAGGTTGTAAGGATCACCCCCTTGCACAGTAGGTTGTAAGGATCACACCCTTGCACAGTAGGTTTTAAGGATCACTCTCTTACACAGTAGGTTGTAAGGATCACTCCTTGCACAGTAGGTTGTAAGGATCACTCCTTGCACAGTAGATTGTAAGGATCACTCCCTTGCATAGTAGGTTGTAAGGATCACTCCCTTGCAAAGTAGGTTGTAAAAGGAACAAGACATATGTGATGATCTAGCAGCAGCATCGAAAAGTTGTCCAATTTGGAGATATACCTGTCTAATGATGCATGCAACATCTCTCCTCCACTGATTGCAAAAACCCACCAAGTAATATCTCCTTTCAAACACTAGAATTTGATCTTGTTAATGACCACAAGCTGGTAATTACCACAAGCCGGCGGCACTTGGAAACTGTATCGTGTAATTTACCTGGTAAGTAAGCAAGTAATGCAAATCGGAAGCAGGGATACGTAATATAATCACCCGATCAATTTCTTTTAATGATTGGGTGTTTAGGACACATTTTTAAATGCGGCCATAAGATAGTAATGTAGGAATTGTGACCATAACATAGAAAGACTTGACCAACTATTAGGTTAAATATGACAATGACACAAATTATCTCTAGCAAATAGTAATACATATGTGTATCAGACAAATTATATACATTTTCAAATTAACAAAATACATTTTTTAATCTTTATCTTGTGCAATCTGTAAATTTTTCATAGAAAAGGAGAACACTAAAGTGTAAAACTTATAAAATGTTTTACCCACAACATTATTTTTAACGTGAATCAGAAAAGTTTGTGATAAAATAAACATAAATGTGTACAAAAAGATACCATAAGAAAAACCTTTGAAAACACAGAAATGATAATTAAAAGAAAAGAAAGAAGAAATTAAAAGAAAAGAAAGAAGAAATCAGGCAATTACACGCTTGCACAACTTAACGACTGAAAGTTAATTTTGATACATCTGAGATGCCAACAATTTTTGTTAGAACTTTTTTAAAACAGAGTTACAGTTTTACATTTTTTCATACTATCATCAAGTGAGTTCCAGAGTTTGACTTTTGAGGTAGAGATGCACAATTGTTTTTTCCTTGTTCTTACATACTTTTATTTGATTTTGTCTTGTGTTATATCTATCAGTGGATGCCAATGAGAAAATGTTTTGTAGGTTTGTCTCTGACATCTCATAAGCCTTAAACATAAATACTCCTGTACTGAAATCTATTATTTGTGATAATCTTAATGTTTTGAATTTGTAGAAAAGTCTGTTAGCATGGTCTAAAAAAATTGCATTACATACAATTACGAATGACCTTCGTTTTTTTGTTTTAAGAATACTGGAGTAATATTATAATTATTTGTATTTTTCCATACTTCAGCACAATATTTGAGAAAAGGTAGGAAAAGTTATCATTTTCCAGAAAACAAATTATTTCAAAATGAAATATTTCTGCAATCATTATCTTTGCATTGTCTTATTGTACAAAGTTGAGCAGCTCTTGAGTTTACCACCTTCATCTGATTGCAATACATTTTATGACTTCTGAAGCCCGTTCTGAACTTCCTTTCCACCTTTCACAAGATTGCATTACCCAAGATTGAAATCTTCATAATAGCATGAAATATTTCACTGTTATTGTGAAAACTATCCAACATTAAATTAGTTGAACATCCAACATTGAATTACTTGAACATCCAACATTAAATTAGTTGACCATCCAACATTGAATTAGTTGAACATCCAACATTGAATTAGTTGAACATCCAACATTAAATTAGTTGAATATTCAACATTGAATTTGTTGAACATTCAACATTGAATTTGTTGAACATCCAACATTGAATTTGTTGAACATCCAACATTGAATTAGTTGAACATCCAACATTGAATTAGTTGAACATTCAACCTTGAATTTGTTGAACATTCAACATTGAATTTGTTGAACATCCAACATTGAATTCGTTGAACATCCAACAATGAATAAGTTGACCATCCAACATGGAATTAGTTGGACATCCAACAATGAATTAGTTGAACATCCAACATTGAATTAGTTGACCATCCAACATTGAATTAGTTAAACATCCAACATTGAATTAGTTGAACATCCAACACTAGATTAGTTGAACATCCAACATTGAATAAGTTTAATATCCAACATTGAATTAGTTTAACATCCAACATTTAAATTACAACAAGATTCACAAAAAGTATTTTGTTACATGTTTAAATTCTGAAATAACATGAAGACTTTTTGTTCATACTTTGGTAGAGTCAATAATATTTATGGGTCACACACTCATTGCTGCATCACATAGTGCCAAGTCATTGTTTTGAATAATCAAATATATTTGTTTTTCGGACTTAAATATTTTTTACAGGATACACATTAGACACAAGAGAACAAAACTAATCACTTATGTGGATTTCTAACCGTTCGTTCGACTGCATTTTATTTTTAAAACTGAAACTGAAGAGAACCTAGGATGCACATTAACTATTTCACTTTCACTGTTGCTTGCATAATGTCATTTTTAACAGAACTATAAAAATATTTGGTCAATTCAATTAGCAGCACAAAAAACCCTCATCAACACAATTGAATATCAGATACAATCTAGTGTGAGATAAAATGAAAACCTTTTTAATTGAATTTGTTTATCAAATTCTTACAATAACAATTTCAAATTTTACTGAATTCTTTAAGAGTTTATGAGATATCCGGTGTCATGAGGGTACAAGATCACCTGAGATCTTAAAGTCTTTATAAACTTTTTAACAACGAACATCCTCACAATTGCCTGAACAAGTTCAATCTTGAGACCTTAGATGGAGAGTAGCTAGGGCAAGTCTATAAGGAGTAGGAGGGCCCACTGAGAGCTTAAATGTACAATATGGAAGTAAGGCATGACCCACATAATATTACAATTTTAAAGAATCCCAGATAATTTGTTGGAAAAGATAATCTTGCAAAGAAATTGATGATGGCCATTTTCTTTCCTTTCACTTTCTGGACACCATAAGCCCCATCCAGGTATTCAGGCCCCATTGCAAGGGTCTTCTCTCAGTGGGCCTGTGAGTGGTGAGGGAGAATTCAAAGCAATACGTATGAAACAGTGGGCCTGGGCAAATCAGTCTATCTTGCCATTGTATCATATGATGGGGAGGGACACACATAAGCATTTCCCATCCCCACCCCCCATGGTTTAAGCTACAACCTTACTGACAGCTACATGTAGCTACAGTATGACATCACTAGCTTGACAGATCTGAAAATAAACATGACGTGTCCTTCACCTTAAAAATTTGTTCCAGCAAATCATAACCACAAACTTACTAAAGCAATTAGTGAGACCACTTTATCTTAAATAAAATAACCACACAATAAGGACTTCATCCATTGCTAAAATGATACTCAGCACCAACTTCCACAACAAGTAAGGTTTTCAAAATAAAAAAAAATAAAGAGAAAAAATCTGACCCGACCTGGTTATTTACCAGGTCGGGTCTGGCTGTTTGAAACTTTAAGGAGCAGAACAACTAATGAAAGAGCTACTCAACAACCAATATGTTACAAAATTTGATGAGATTTTTTTGTTGCATTTGCTCTTAAAAAGTTTTGGGCTTTCATCAAGCATTTAGACTAGTTATCCCTAGGACTTGAATACTCACTATAAAGTCTTTGAGATCTGGCAGCATGGATTGGGGTGCGTGCTCAGGGTCATGTGAGGTCCCATTCAGCTGGAAGCAAGCCTTATCTATGCTGACTTTCTCTGTGGTTTCTGGTGAAATCTTGTACACGCTGCCATATGTGTAGAGATCACCTCTGTAGAAAACTTTATCCAGTCCTAGAAAAATGCAAAAAACGGAGCAAATTAATATGTTGACATGTAATGCAACTTCGGTTGAGCCCACTGAGGCATCGATTTTCTTACATGGCACTTTGAGGTAAATTCAATTTTAGTTCCCGTTTCTAGAATTATTAGCATATCATCATCAGTTTGATTTGGGGATGCGTTTAAAGCCCTAACAAACTTCATACTGGAATAACAATACAATGTTGTTCATGGCCATTATTTTAACTATTTTCTGGACATTGGTTGGTGACCCACTGGGCTTTGAAGCCGAGATGCTACGGCAGAATTTTCAAAGGAAAACAGAAAATGTTACAAAACTTTCTTACCATCATAGAAACTGGTGACACATTTCATGTCCTTTCCATCAAAGTATATTTCAAAAGGTTCGTTGATTTCAGCATAAGGGAGCTTGACGAACCCTTTGGCATGGTAAGCACTGCCAAACATGGGCGGTGTGGGAGCAGCCAAGGCCAGGCTGCATCCTGCAGAAAGAAAAAATGATCAAATTAAATATTAATTACCCATCCAATGGAATGAGTACCATAAAATGGGTGAATATGGACTAGGCGGGGGGATGGGGGGAGGAGGGGGGGGGGGGAGGGTAAATGGCCCAGACAAAACATAGGAAAGTTTTTGGAAATTACATTTTTGCAGCGTTTACCATATCCTATGGGTCTTTTGGATATTTTGCTGTGTTGCTATGTTTGGCTTAAATAGATCGATATGTTGATGCAATAACAATTCATATTGTTGCGTAGTTTTAACGAATTCTGCACTCCAAAATTCACTTAAAATCTTTCAAATACTCGGATTTCACTCAGCACAATCCGAAGAAATTTAGCATATATAATGACATTGGCTCGGGAAATACCATCGATTATCTCCGACTGAAATTTTTTTAAATGTTTTTATTGGCTGGAGCGTTAAAATACCGTCTTACACAGCTCTTCAGCAACCTTCATCATATTCCCATTATTAACAAGACATATGAGTTATTATTATTTGGCTTTTCTGAATGGCTAAGGAATGTCACTCATCTCATTATGATTTATTTTCATGCCTACTACTGATTGAATGATTGTAGAACCAATTTTGACCTTATATTTATATTATAGAAACTATTTTGGGAAAAAAGGAGGCTCATACATGCATAATAGCTGACAATTTTAACATGCAAGCATAATAGCTGACAATTTTAACATGCAAGCATAATAGCTGACAATTTTAACATGCATGATTGATGGGAACAGACATACGGTTGCAATAAATTTATCACTTTTTTTCAAGATTTTCTTTCATATTAACCCCTCCTCCCCAATAATATGCATGAAATTACCACAACAGAGCACACAAATGGACCATGGCTTACCTGCGTACCACACATGACCTGTATCCAATGAATTGTCCTTGAGTTACGGTGTTTACAAGCTCTTTTCAGCAAAATCATATTAAGCCCCGCCCACTATGCATGTTAATGAAATTCAATGTTGTTCACACCAGCTAACAACATATTTATACCACATATTAAACAAAGCGGAGGTAATTGGTAAAATATGAGCATTTGAAGATTTCAAAATTAAACCCTGCCTACTCATTAGTATGCGTGACATCACCACCAAAATCAATAGGGCACATTTACAGAACATGGACTATCTGTGTACCACAAATTACATAAAAACAGAATATCGATCTTCATATATTGTGCTTACAAGCTCTTTTCAGCTAAATCATATTAAGCCCTGCCCACTATACATATTAATGATATTAACAATTTTATACAACGAACACATACACACTGGCTAACAACATAATTATACTAAATATTAAACAAATCAGACATATGATTGTCAAAATAAAAAGTATTTCAAAATTTTGTATATTAAGCCCCACCTACTCATTAATATGCATGATTTGACTACCAAAAACAATAGGACACATCTACGGACCATGGGCTATCTGTGTACCACATATGGCATGAATCCGGTGTATCTCTCTTGAGATATCGCGCTTACGAGCTTGCTGTCACAGATGCACATACACACATACATACATACACTCATACATACATATATACATACATAGGTTCCTTATGCTATTAGCATCAGAACCAAAAATCATACTTAAATGTCCAGCACTTAAAAAGTTTTTTTGTTTTGTTAGCAAAAAAATAAAATAATAACCCCTCTCGCTCGCGCTGCAAAAGGAATTTTCATGTCACCGATACTTCCGCACTCACGATCAAAATTTGTTGTTTTGGCAAAGAGTATTTTCTGGTTCCTGCAGTTTCAAATTTCCATGTTCCGTAGAAAAAGGACTTGAGATAGAAATTGAATATTTCCATTTTAAGTTTATATTCACATGCTTTTTGCTGTCTCACAGATCAAATTGTGGAATTTTAAAGCCACCAGATGCATAACTGATTTGATGTCAAATATGTTCAGTTATAGGCCTAGATGTTATTTCCCCTCATAATATTAATGTTTTTCCTTATCGCTTCCGATTTTGAGCGGGAAACTTCTGCTTTATTTTTTATAATGTGTGACTACAGATTTCAGTTTACATGCATTGGATTTTTTGACAGCATGAATAAAATATTACTAGCCAGTGGCATATACTAGCGGGGGCAGGGGGAAGTTGCCTGGTCATATAAGTCCATAAAAATATACCCCCCCCCCCCTTAGTCCGTAGGGCCCTAGCTACACCACTCTTACTGGCTAGGGAGCTATTATAAACAGATATATCAGAAAGAGTCAATCAGAATTGAAATAATGGTTCTCTACAAAGGATCATTTCACACACATTTATAAACTATGTGAAGTTTCCGAA
Source organism: Chiridota heheva (assembly GCA_020152595.1). Lineage (NCBI taxonomy): Eukaryota > Metazoa > Echinodermata > Holothuroidea > Apodida > Chiridotidae > Chiridota > Chiridota heheva. Next base: position 2,316,440 of record JAIGNY010002074.1, read on the forward strand.
ATTATTGAGCAAGTTTTCTCTTGCAATGTTGACTGCATCCCAATATTAATTTTAATTTTCAAAATTCAATATATAATCATGATGAATGTTTCATGAATGCTTTCATTGGCAGACTTTCTATTACACCTCCACTGTTACAGACAGGAAGCTCTTTGTTTCTAGTATAGCATTATACCCTGTGATTCATGCTGAGAGAAAGGCATGCACTGACAAAAGACTAATCTGATAAAATACTGACAGTATCTGGAAAACTTTTCAATGCTACCACAATACATGCTCAGGTTCAGAGGTTAGGAATTTGTTAACAAAATATGTGGCCACATTGTGGTGGTCATATACACAATATGATAAACCTTGGTTTATTTTACTGCCAGTGGTGGGAATTAGTTGTACAGAAGGAAATACTTATCTGAATGACTTCCAAGTCTATGAAGTTCTTGCAGCAAGTAAATAGAATTGCAAACAGGAGCTGAGAACTCCAGAAAGAACTCCAGAAAAATGTCAAAATTGTAATAATCTCTTCAACTTCAAGATGTTTGGTAAGGTGAAAATCTTTTTGAGCAAAAGCATACCCAATTTCACCTAAATCTTTGCTTATATAAAATGCAGTGACTTTTCATTAGCGAGCTAGTTGCCGTGGTCAATAATTTACCGACTACAAATAAAAATACCAACAGGTTTGCCCCAAACTGGAGTAACACCCCTGCAGGTTGGCCCCTGTAATTAGGTGAAACATTTTTTCCAAAACTTGGCATTTTCTCCTGTCATACTTTTCTATGTTTGTTTGTTTTATGAGAGTTTAACGGCACCACAACAGCAAGGATAAAATTGTGCCTGAGAGGTTAGATCATTCCAGAGGTAGGAAGGAGAGTAAACAGGAGGAGATTGAGAGAAACACGAGAACTAAAAGCCAGAAAGCTGGGATCAAGAGAGGTGTATGGGTGGAAAAATAATGTAGAGAGAGAGGGGGTGGGTAAGGAGATTTTTCTATGGGTGTCTTTCCCCAAGTGTGGCAAATTAATCACCGACTAAACACAAAAATATCAACAGGTTTCACAAAAGGTGGGGGTATACAGGCTTGTCCTTAAAACGAGTTGGAGCCTGAAAAAATTATACAAAAGCATTCCTAATTCCCCAAACTGATGTACTGTACCCTTTCTAACAATGTCAGGGGAGGGGCAATTGCAATCAATTTGATTATTGTTACTTGGTCCCCATCAAAAATTTGTGGTAATTTCCCCTTGTACCTTGTAACCCCTCCCTCAAGCCACGTCTGCTCACCGTTACATTACTCGAACCCCCTCCCTTTACGCCCACCAAGCCTGGGTCAGTTTTTGAAAGAGAATTTTCAGGAATCCAAAGTTTTGCCCCCTCCCCCATTTTCCAAAACAGATCTGTGCCTTAGGCACCAGCTTCTACCTAACTGAACCTATCAATACAGCCCTATCAACCAAGCCGCACGCCTCTCTGGTCCTTTCCAAAAAAAGTCGGGATATGAAGATCTCATTGGTTAAAATCTGGGCAGTCCATGGTCCTTTTTGTTGGTATACAAATTTTTAGCTTTGAAGACCCACCTCTTTTGAAACTCATTATAAGAGATCCAGATAAGCAATTAGCAGTTTAGCAAGGACTTTTCTCAATGGGATGAAGAGGGCACCGGAACAAGTGTCTTCATATTCAATTTCTTTTTTTTCATTTGTATCACGAAAGGTGGCACAAAGGTGGGACCCCGGGGACTCACAATTGACCTGAGCATATTTTGTTTTTTTATTTTGGGGTGGGAGGATGGGGGTGGGGTGCTTAAAAAATGAATGATAAAACAACATAACTTGTTGGACAAAATTGGCTAAAACCTGGCAAAAATGGTATATAATTAGAAGAGCCTGATGGCCTTTTGTCTCGTACAGAGGCCCCAAAGTTTGAGCATGCCTTGGGGTCTCACAAGTCTCGGCAGCCCTAAGCTTCAGCCATGTGCAGTTAGACAGTGATATAGGCCTAACCCTAGCTACCAATATGACAATACAAATTAATTTAGATTTATCAAGAATGACACAATTGATTTGTTTCTTCAGAGCTAATCCTGACCTGTTCTCTGGAGCCATCAATTGGCCCTTTTAATACTCCTAAACCCAGTGGAATGGTGGCTGGAAGGCAGGGGAAAACTTCCCCCAGTGAAGATTTATGAGAGGGTGCCGAATGCTCACAGGGGCGAAAAACTGTCCTAAGAATATTTTCTTTATAATTTTAATTCTCACCTTCAGCAATTTGTATCATAACAAAACAAACTTTGTAAATGTTTCTCTCAACAGCTCAATTGCTTTATTCCAGGGGCGGATCTAAAAGGGGGTTCTGAGGGTTGGAGCCCCCTCCTCCGAAAAAATTCCAACAATTTTCATTACTCCAATAATAAACAGACCTTCTTCCTTGTAAATTTCCTTCAATTTTCTGGAAATTTCATGGAAATCTCTTTCAATCTTTGCAAAATTTCCTTAATTCTCGAGCAATTTTTTTGAAAATTACTTTAATTTTCGGGGCAATTTTTTCTTCGATTTTTGGTACATTTTCTGAAAATATCTTTAAGTTTGGAAAAATTTTCTACAATTTTCAACCACCAATTATTTTAAATTTCCAGGAATTTCCTACATGGAAATTTCATTCAATATTGGGCAATTTTCTTAATTCTTGTGTGATTTTTGGAAATTTTTCTTTATTTTGGGACAATTATTTTTCAATTTCGGCTAAATACTTGAATTTTCGGGAAATTTCATTCAATGTTTGTAAACAATGTTTGAGAAATTTCCTTAATTCTCGGAAAATTTGTCTTATTTTGGGGCAGTAAATTACTTTCAATAATGAAAAAATTATTTTTCATTCTTATGTAATTTTCGTTCAATTATCTTCATTTTTGGAGCAATTTTTCTTCGATTTTCCCATAATTTTTCATTATTTATTATAAAATGATGCCAAATTTTACTAAAATTTTCAATGATTTTGCCAAATTTTCCTTCAAATTTTTGCTTAATAATTTCCCAATCAAAAGAAAACATACTTTCAGGGAGTATGTTTTCCTTGCTGCCTGATTATAAAGACTGCACCCTTGTCCCAATATGTTCCATCATGACAAAACTGCTCATAAAACCATCAAAATCACAAGAAACATAACGCTTCCGGCTCTTCGCACCCTGTGTCCCCTGCCAGCTGACCAGGGCTTCGTCCCTGGATTTTACATAATTTTTTGCTACCAAAATTACGAGAAATGCAAAGATTAGACCCTGGATTTGACAAAATATGAAAGCAATGAAAATTCGTGAAAATCAAGGCTTTTGGGGCAAAGATCAGTGCTTCCGCCCATAGATTTTTAAACACTAATTTTAAGCAATTTCCTAAATGGTGCCATCAAAATGGTGCATGGAATTTTGATGTTCCCAACTTTGTAACCTTTTAAAGCATTATTGGAGGGATGGGGGTGGGGGAGGGGGTGGAAGCGCGGGCGCCAAAAGTACTCTTCTCCCAATGAAACATGACCCACCACGGCACTGCCTTAAGCCTTTCTACAAGTATTATTCTCTTGTTTCAAAATTTTGCACTGCCATTAAGTTAGCTCATTGCACTGTCACAAGATTATCACATCTCTCTTGACTGCTTGAACACAGACTGACAGACAGAGCACCAAACAAACTGACAAATGACTGTTTTAACTGTGAATAAAGTGACATGCATATATCTGAAATAAGATTAAATCACATACATAAACTATATAATATTATTTAGTGGCCCATTCCTAATTCACCCAATCTGTAACACAGATATTCAGCCTGAGGGTCCACCTAAAAAATGAGCGGTGTTTTCATTACCAGTACTTTTTGTTAACGTATAAAACTTTAACATTATTCAGGATGGAGCCAGTTTTCCCAACAGGGGGAGGCTAAAATATGTTGGTTGCATGAACTTGCATCTAACAGTTTTTTTATTCTTTTTCCCGGATTGACTGAAAAACTTTTCCGACCAGGGGAGGGGGACCACAACTCCTGATATCATTGATGTGTTCAAAATGGGTGTGGGATAGGGAAGTAAACCATTGTAAACACTGAGGGAAAATCTTTTTTATGTTGGGCGCAGTGCAAGCTTTGGCACATACCTTAACAGTATACCCGCTGAGGCAAAACAACAGGGTGGGTAAATCCCACAGACCCAAGCAGTACATTAATACAAAGTCAGAAAACAAAAGATTTTGAGGTTCTGAAACGCAATAGGAATATCAATAAATTGCTTTTGATTTCGGAAGGAACAGTATAGCAATGATATATGGTATACCTTTATTGGTGCCAAAAACATATTTCCAAGTAGGAGGTTAAAGAAAAAAAGAAATTTGAAAAACAACTGACATATTATGAAAATATGCATATGAGCAAACAGCTCAATGCATGCATGCATGCACTTACTAAGGTGTTTATAACTCTGTGTTTAAATTTATTTAATGAACATGTGGTAACTTGTTTCTTAGCAAAGTGAAATAGAAACAGAAACATAAAACAATTCTTCTTTTAATTTAAAAATTGGCACGCACAAAAACGTTTAAGGGAAAAAAACAAAACAAAGAGCATGTCATGCATGCATGTGCTGGCTACCACCTTTTTTCTGAAAAAATCACTTTTGAAAGAGAAAATTATATTATAGAATAGTGATAGACATGTAGGTTGATAATAGTCAAGAAAGGGAAACTACATCTTGCCGGAAAGACTAAGGCAACAGTCGGAGAAATCATGTCATCACCATTGTGGTCATCCAACAGTTTTGAAAAATTTATTTTAAAGATTGATAGGGGAAGGGAAGCATAGGTTTAGGAACATCTTCTTCATTAGGGTGTAGGGAGGGGCACAAAGATATGCTACAACACTGGTTCCAAGATTAAAAAATGACTTAGTTGGGGGCACCATGCTGCCATGTAGGTCACTGCAGCATTGGGTGAGGAACGTGCCCCTTGTTGCTAAGCCTATGAGGGGAAGGTGGCATGGGGAACACTGGCATTTCCTTTTCCCGTTTTCTAACAACAGCATGACAATCTTAGAAGTTAAGTTTGGAATTGTTAATATAACCCACAAGTAGCAAAAATGTCAGTTAAGTTTCAAAACAGAACAAATAAAACCAAAAGAGTAATGAAAATACTCATTGCATTACCTGTAAGGAGAACAAAAAGAAAAATGCAATAAAAATATAATTTCAGTACACAATTAGAACCTTTGTTTTTAAAGGAAAACCTGTAGGATTATTGGTATTTGTACATAACACTGCAATATTTAAGTTAGCTTAAAATCGGGACTGTTTTCTACAGTACATCATACCACAATATTACCTTTCATTAAGTTCCTGACATTCGTCTGTGCAGATACAAGAGTTTTCACTAGAACTTCATGCAGATCCCTAGCTTTGCTGTTTCAGAGGGGCGGCCTTCCCTGCCTCTCCGTGGGCCCACCCTGCCCCTCATCAGAAAAAACTAGACATCAATGATGTTATAGCTCAACCCATAACAATGCAAGAAGAATTGATTGCTTTTATTGATTTTATTTTTGTCATATGTATCTTTATGATGTTTTTTAAGTTTTATTTGAGGTCCATTCCATTTTGGGGCAATTATTCATCATGTTAGAAATCCAAGAGTTTTAACTTTCCTGTATGAGTTGTATTCAGTTTGTTTGTTTGTTTGGGTTTAATGGCACCATAAGAGTCAGGCCATATGTGCCAAACGAGGTTAGTTGTAAATGACTGTCAGATTAGTTCTCAGCGATTACTTGGTTTTGTGGTGGTTGCAATGAGATTCACGTCATAGCGATGTCTGAAAAATTATGCTTCTAAGAAAAGCTATGTGACATTCAGTGCATGGTGCCATCATGTCTCCCTCAATTACTGATGTTGGCGAGGTCAAAGGTCAATTTCACCACAACGTATGGTTAGAAAATATATTTTGTAAACATAACAAAATTTCTAACATTTACACATTACAGTAATCTTCATAAATGTTAAATTAATTTCATTTGGCCTGTACTGAAAAAAGATTACTGACCAAACATGTTTCAAAATGGACAAATTTGTCATATTTAGCCAGTAATCAACCACACTAGCGGCTAAGGTTGTGACAGGTTAGCATTTTTATCCATAAACGAACAGCTGTCATCATTACGGTCCTTAACTGTTTAACCGTAAGGCCCGGCCCGTTGTCATAAGTAGACGCACTTTTAACGCGAGTATATATACCGCGTCCTTATTGCGAGATCTACGCCAGGTCCTTAAAAATAGACCTTCCATAGCAACCCACACTAATTCACTGTGTGAAAGACGCTACCGTTATATTCACTATGTAATGTGCAAACATGCACTTCCTGCTTCTCGTATGTGTGTGTTTGTTTGTTTGTTTGTTTGTTTGATGAGGTCTTAACGGCACCCCGACAACGAGGGTCAAATTGTGCCTGAGAGGTCAGATCATTCTAGGATAGGAAGGAAAGGAAACAGGGGGAGAATGAGAGAAATTCAAGAACAAAAGTCAGAAAGCTGTGATCGAGAGAGGAGGTGCATGGGTGAAACAAATACAAAGTAGAGAGGGAGTGGAAGAGGAGAATTAAATATGGTTGTAGAGGGAAGCATGATGAAGGAAGGAGATAATTTTATCCAGAGGATTTTTCTGGAAGAACTCAGCAATTGAGTTGTGGGGAGCGAGGGAAGCTCTGGGAAGGTTGTACAGGGGGCAAGCAAGGAGAACGTGATGGATTGTGAGGGTGCAGTGGCAATTGTTACAGAAGGGTTGGGAGGAGCCAATAAGGAGGTGGAAGTGAATGAGGTGGGTGTGCAATTAGACGGGTAATATGAACGTTGTCGATAGGAGAGAGGTTGTTGATGGTGGATTTGATCGAATTGTGGGCTGGATGACATGGAGTTTGTTATCAATTTGGGAGTTCCATGAGGTTTGCCAGCGGTCACGAACAAGGGAAGCGATAAGCGGTTTGATGACAGAGAGGGTTTTGGGGAAAAGGGGTAGGAAGGAGGTTGAGGGCAAGCTTAGCGGCTGCATCAGCCCTGTCATTGCCAGGGATGCCAACATGGCTGGGTATCTAGAAGAAAAGAACACTTTTCCTGCAGAGGGTGGGAGAAAGGAGTTTCCGAAGGAGGAGGTGGCATGTGAGGTTATCCAATTTAAGATTGAGTAAAGAAGTAAGAACAGACTTTGAGTAGGAAAAAATGGCAAAGTGGCTGAGAGGAGAGTACTCAATAAAGTTGAGGGCGAGGAGAATGACCTTAGCCTCGGCTGAAAAGATAGATGTGTGTGTGAAAGTCAAGTTGACATGTACTATTAAGACATATTTAACAACGGGTCGTCACCGCGTAATCGGTTATGATAGAAACAATGCTGTTTGACAGACATAACATCGAGTCAATGTCCACGGCCTTTGATAACCAGTTGTGGGTGCTGGAAGGAGGGGACAGACATATTTTAACAACCGCATGTCTGCTGGAGCATTGAGCTGGAAGGAGGGGGACAGCATTGGGATGGAGGAGGGGCCAGCATTGGGGAGGAGGGACAGCATTGGGCTGGAGGGAGGGGACAGCATTGGGCTGGAGGGAGGAGGGACAGCATTGGGCTGGAGGGAGGGGAAGAGCATTGGGCTGGAGGGGGGAAAGCATTGGGCTGGAGGGAGGAGGGACAGCATTGGGCTGGAGGGAGGGGACAGCATTGGGCTGAAGGGAGGGGACAGCATTGGGCTGGAGGGGGGACAGCATTGGGCTGGAGGGAGGAGGGACAGCATTGGGCTGGAGGGAGGGGGAAGAGCATTGGGCTGGAGGGAGGGGAAAGCATTGGGCTGGAGGAGGAGGGACAACATTGGGCTGGTGGGAGGGGACAGCATTGGGATGGGGAGGGGGACAGCATTGGGATGGAGGGAGGGGACGGCATTGGGCTGGAGGGAGGGGACAGCATTGAGCTGAAGGGAGAGGGACAGCATTGGGCTGGAGGGGAGGGGACAGCATTGGGCTGGAGGGAGGGGACAGTATTGGGCTGGAGGGAGGAGGGACAGCATTGGGCTGGAGGAGGGAGAAAGCATTGGGATGGAGGGAGGGGGACGGAATTGGGCTGGAGGAGGGGACAGCATTAAGCTGAAGGGAGGGGGGACGGCATTGGGATGGAGGGAGGGGACAGCATTGAGCTGGACGGAGGGGACAGCATTGGGATGGAGGGAGGGGACAGCATTGAGCTGGAGGGAAGGGGACAGCATTGGGCTGGAGGGAGGAGGACAACATTGGGCTGGAGGGAGAGGGACAGCATTGGGCTGGAGGGAGGGGGAAGCATTGGGCTGGAGGGAAGGGACAACTTGGGCTGGAGGGAGGAGGACAGCATTGGGCTGGAGGGAGGAGGACAGCATTGGGCTGGAGGGAGGGGGAACAGCATTGGGCAGAGGCAGTTGTGGCTACAGGGAGGGGGATGGTAAAAATCATTCAACTTATCTTTTTTTATTGGTATTTCTTGTCCCCAGTAGGCAAATAGACTAAAATATTGGATGGGGATCAATAGCTAAATACAAGTGCAACTGTCACGGTCATGTGGAGAACGAATTTTATCTATACAATAGGAGACAAAGAAAATTGTTCAATAGGGTAGAGAGGGGGAATACCCCCGTTATGGGAGTATTCTCTCATAATGGGGGAGGTGGAGAAACACGGAGGGTAGGCCTATAAATCTTGTATTTATATATCGTTTTGTAGTAGTTGCTGCTGTAGGATATTGTGTAACTTCTTACTGGCACGTACAACATAAACTTCAAAATGATCATGCTACATCGGAGTTCTTACTCAAAAAGTGGGGACAGGTTTAACGCACCACACCCTAACACACATCTGAGGCTAAGCATACTTTTTAAACACATTTTTATTCTCAAAATTGAGTATATAGTGGTGCGTCCCATTATGACTTGTATTCAGTTTGTTTGTTTGGATGAGTTAGTTGTGCATGAGACTTCCCAATAATTATGGCCATGAGTGTTTGATAATGGTAATCCCAGGTCATATTCACTGTAATGTGCAAACATGCACTTCCTGCTTCGTATGAGTGTGTGAAAGTCAAGTTGACATGTACGATCGTTACTTTAAATATTAATATCTGTGTTTTTATTCTTACATAATTACTTCTTAAATAGATAAATAATTATCACGATAAAAAAAATCATATAATTCATGTCAAATACTGTTAAAATACTGTGTCAAATACTGTAAAAAAATCTTGTTTAATGAGGAACGAAACATAACATAGAAATCATGCTGCCAAATTTGTTAGGCAAATAGACTAAAATATTGGATGGGATCATAGCTAAATACAAGTGTAACTGCCACGGTCGTGTGGAGAACGAATTTTATTTATACAACAGGAGACAAAGAAAATTGTTAAATAAGGTAGAGAGGGGAATACCCCATTGTGGGAGTATTCCTCATAATGTCATGTAGGAGAGGGGACACAGAGGGTAGGCCTATAAATGTTGTATTTATATATCGTTTTATCAGTTTGTAGTAGTTGCTGCTGTAGGATATTGTGTAACTTCTTTCTGGGACGTACAACATAAACTTCAAAATTATCATGCTACGTCGGAGTTCTTACTCACAAAGTGGGGACAGGCTTAACGCACCACACCCTAACACACATCTGAGGCTAACATGTTTTTAAAACACAATTTTATTTCAATATTGGGTATGTAGTGGTGCGTGGCCAGGGGGCAGGGGAGACTTTCCAATAATTACGGCCCTTAGTGTTTGATGATGGTCATCCCAGGGTCATACAAGCAAGAATATGTCTCCTTTGATTTAGGTAAACAATTTGAATAGAAGAAAAGTCTTTTTGATTTCTATGCCAGACATGACAGTATCTGAAATGCGAGGAACAAGAAATAAAAAAAATTAAAATCGCGCAGAACGAAAAAAGAAGCCTATTAAAGTAAACATAAAGCAAATGAAAAATAAGAAACTACTGTTGCATGCTTAACAGTAAAGAAATAAAATAGATAATACAAGAATAAAGTATACTTATCTCACTAAAAAGAAAGAAACGAGAGAAAATACTTGATACTTCTTTAAAAAAAATAATAACGCACCTGATTTCATGGCCCTCAGTATTCGCGAACTTAGGGCCGGGTATATGCAGCATACTACCTCTTTTATTTAAGAATAGTGACAGTTGAAAAAATATGCTTCTAACAAAAGTTGTAAGCCGTTTTGTATTAATTTTAATGTAGGAGTTAATGGAGGTTTCCACTATGTAACGGTCGATTACCGACGTTATCGGAGAGCAAAGGTCACTTTGAGAGCAGCATATTCTGCAACAATACATTTTAAAAACAAAATTACGAACATTAGCAACCATCTACATGTATTAAAAAAAAAATGTTGGGCTATGACGTTTGCATGTTTGATTTTTTCTGCATAGGACTTCCAATTTGTTTAGTTTAGTTTCGCTACGGAAAAAGCGTACTGCCGTGATACATATTCCCCTACTTTTTTAAGTATAGGCCTATAGAATAAAGTAAAAATTGTGCAGAATGAAAAAAAGCTCATTAAAGTGAATATAAAGGAAATGAAAATTAAGAAACTACTGTTGCATGCTTAACAGTAAAGAAATCAAATAGATAATACAAGGATAAAGTATGCTCATCTCACTAAAAAGAAAAAACGAGAAAGGAAATACATTAGATTTTCATGGAAAAAAAGAAGGACATATCTGAACTTTTTTATGCAGTAATACCCAAATTTTGCTGTTTTAATACTTTAAAAAAAATAGGGGATGGGGGTTGGGGTTGGGGCCTACGCACCTGATTTTCTGGCCCTCGGTATCTGTGAATTTAGGGCCGGGTATATGCAGCATACTTCCTCTTTTATCTAAGAATAGTGACAGTTGAAAAAATATACTTCTATCAAAAGTTGTAAGCCGTTTTGTATTAATTTTAATGTAGGAGTTAATGGAGGTTCCCACCATGTAACGGTCGATTACCGACGTAATGGGAGAGCAAAGGTCAGTTTGAGTGCAGCATATTCTGGAACAATACATTTTAAAAACAAAATTACAATGTTAGTCTATGACGTTTTAATGTTTGGTTTTTTTCTGCATAAGAGTTCCAATTTGTTTACAGTTTTAATTTCACTACGGAAAAAGCGTAGTGCTGTAATTCCCGGGATACATATTCCCCTACCTTTTTAAATATAGGCCTATAGAATAAAACAATTAAAAAATGAGTACACAATTGGGGAAAGGGGGAGGCTGGTTTAAGTTTCAATTCGCATTTTATGCCCCCATCTTTGGATAAGCCAAGCATGCTCCTTCACGTTGAAGATGTTAATTTACGGCCCTGAAGGGTCCAAGATTCATTGTATGAAAATACGTTCATCATGCTACGTCGGAGTTATTACTCACAAAGTGGGGACAGGTTTAACGCACCCCACCCTAACACACATCTGAGGCTCAGCATGCTTTTGAAACACATTTTTTATCACAAAATTGGGTATATAGTGGTGCGTGACCCGGGGAAGGGGAGACTTCCCAATAATTATGGCCATGAGTGTTTGATAATGGTAATCCCAGGGTCACACAAGCAAGGATACGCCTCTTTCTTTGATATAAGTAAACAACTTGAAAAGAAGAAATATCTTTTTGATTCCCATGCCAGACATGACAGTACATGAAATGCGAGGAACAAGAATGAAAAAATCATGCAGAACGAAAAAAGAAGCTCATTAAGCAAATGATAATTAAGAAACCACTGTTGCATGCTTAACAGTAAAGAAATCAAATAGATAATACAAGTATAAAGTATTCTCATCTCACTAAAAAGAAAGAAACGAGAAAGGAAATACATTAGATTTTCATTGAATAAAAGAAGGACATATCTGAACTTTTTTACGCAGTAATACCCAAATTTTGCTGTTTTAGATCCACAATCTATTTCGTGATAGATAGTGGATTTAAGTATAACGCTCTAGCCCCGCGATGCAATGTAGCACAAGACTTACTGACACTTGAGACTTACTGTACAACAAGCAAAACTGATCAAACAACAACTTCACATGTTATCTTCTAGGCTATGTCATGACCTATTATAGAACTCGGTACTCCAATCCGATACGATACAGCATGACCTTAATAAGATTACGAGAATTTACATATTCAAAAAAGAATGTCTTAATTTTGATTGGAAAATACTGCAATATGATTAAACATACATTTATTTATTTATTTATTTTACAGAATTTATATAGCGCCTTATCCAATATAAAATTGCTCTAAAGCGCTTTACAATAAAAAACATACAAGTCAAGAAGAAGAGAGAAATACAAAAAATTAATTGTTAAAAATACAGACATAAAAAGGTTTATAAAAGTTAAAACTGTTTAAAATAGTAAATAGGTGTTATATGTACAAAAATTCAAATTCATTGTAAAAAGCTAAAAAAAAAAAAAAATGTCCATACATGTCCATACATGTAACTAATAGACATGTACGTCCATGACCTGCCATACCACCTGGCCAATATCATAGCCTGGAGCGGTACCAGTACAAAACGCGAATAGGATTACTGTCTACAGCTAAAAGAGCTATTTTTAGCAAAATTACGTATGAAATCTGATACTTTCTTAAAAAATTTTGAGAACTTTAATTAAAAAAATACATGGAATACCTCTTAACAAAATATAAGTTTTATGAACCATACAAAAATCTTGCTTGTGCCAGAATCTCAAGAGCAAAACTGTAAAAACCTAAAAGAAGATACATTTTTAACAAAACTTAGTACAGGCACATATGAGAGATCACGTACGATTTGATAATCTTCACTCATACACTGTGTATGGGTGGAGCTGAAAAGCTAATGACTGGTCCTTATTAATCAGAATAGTTTTATTTTGAGGTATCAAATCTAAAATCCCAGAGCTTCTATCTTCACCAGGGGCATTGAACCTTAAGGGGCCCCTGGACTTAATGCCGAAAAGATGCAGCAATTTGCATGCACATTAAAGTGCCCCTCACAAGTATAGCACCCTGCTCCTCTTTAAATCAAGCTAAGGGTCTGACCTAAAGTGATCATCAAGCATGTCAATCATCTATAGAATGCGTCTGCTATTTGGAGAATCGTCCATATTGCGGCTGTACCGTCTGTGTCTACATAGGCCCTACATCTGCAAAGAGCTGCAAGTGTGACAAACATTAGGCCTAACGTTAATGCTAATATAACTTGCATCTGCCGATGGTGGTAATGTGGTATTGGCCTAGTACTCCCCGTAGTATCGTAGGACTCATGCCAGCCATGTTAGTAATGCTGTCATTGGTGATAGCTGGCCATCCAAGGGTTCTAAAAAATCCTATACCCTCCTAAACTGTTTTACGCAAGGTGTTAAAAGTATAGGGATATCTCAGTTTTAATATCTTTATGAAAACGAATCTATTTTACCTTTTTTTTCGCCCACATTGGTTAAAATCGATGTTTGAAGCCCATCCGTCTTCAAAAACTGTTTATTTAAGGTGATTTTAGTTACTTCTATCGAAGTATTTTGGACTACTTTTCTTTCCGTAAAAATCGTCTGACAAGCTCTCCAAAGTACAGTCAAAGTTCAAAAGACTGCCATTGGGGCTATAAAATTTTAGCGGGGGTAATATGTTTTAAATTATTCGAGGAAAAAGTTAAAATAATACTTATAAAGTACAATTATATAATCTAAACATTTCTTGATGTTTTATTTATTTCTTTTCACACACAGTGTTTTTACCATAACTATTTAATAAAGTTATATGAACAAACAAAAATGTTGGCAGCGAAAAATCAACCTGCATTTTAGTGGAACATCCTAAAACTTATTTGTGGACGTTGAATAATTAATCACAAACGTACAGTGACTAAGAAAATGGCGACCATTATATGAATCTCTGATAACTTTATCCCGTCGTGGTGCTAAATAGGTAAAGATTTTGGAAATGTTTTTAGGAAAAGTGTATTATTTAGACTAATTGATATAAGAGTATCCAAAAAGGAAATTATTTTTTGGTCATCAATTTTCAACAACGTGCAAATAAAAAAGAAAAAAGAATTGCATTTAATCTATAACAACCCTCGTACGGCAATTCCAATGTCAACCCGTACTGAGGGATGTATATAGTAACTAGTATTGGCCTAGGCCTAACTACAGTACAGTCGGAAATAACCGTACACGCTAAGTGCGCGGTGTTAGTGCACTTACCACCATGATGAATGGAGCTGCCCAAGCACAAAATCGCCCTAAACGTAGGTTACCATGCCAAAATCACCAAGCTTGCAGCCCTGCAAACTCTATTCATCTGTGACTTATTGCGCTAAAAATCGATGATGCATTGTATGCATTACGTCAATCAAGATCGAAGTACCTGTGCTTTGTAAAGAGACTCCTGACATTGCACAGTTAGATTAATCTGCTTATTGGATTTGGCGTGGCAGACTTTTTCTTTAGCAAAATATATTAAGGCGAGGCCTAGAGAAATTAAAAACTTTTGTAAAATATCATTTTGTTTTCATTCAGTTTCATGTTAAACTCGGAAATATATATTTGTTTTAATTCAGTCAGAGCATCGCAATGTTCAGAATCACTGTACACAGTACATGCCATAGGACTTCAATCATTCTTGAAGTGCTACTTCTTCATGATGCCATTGCAACATTTCTTTGGTTTGCAGCAAATTGTCGGGAATTTAAACAGTCATGACTGTAATGGGGGTAGAAAATGCATCGTTTGTACATCTCATCAGTAAAAATAACAAATACTGTGGCTTATAAATGAAGATGAGAGTCTCGGAAAATGTGAGTTGAATAAAAAACTAGAATGGTAAATATTGTCATGGTTCGCATGCCCATGCAAATTGACACCCAAATTATATGACCCGGCCAATTATAAAAATGGCATCTCACACTAAGTCCCACATAACATCCCATGTACCACATGGCATCCCATGTACCACATGGCATCTCACCCCATGTCCCACATGGCATCCAATCCCATGTTTTACATGGCATTCCACCATATCTTCCACATGGCATCCCACCCCATGTCTCACATGACATCCCATGTCCCAAGTGGCATTCCATCATATGTCCCACAGGGCATCCAATCCTACGACCCACATGGCATTCCACCCTATGTCCCACATCCCATGTACCAAATGACATCCCACCTCATGTCCCACATGACATCCCATGCCTTGTTCCACATGGCATTCCACCATATCTCCCACATGGCAAACCACCATACAGTGTCTCACATGGCATTCCACCATATGTCCCACATGGCATTCCACCATTTGTCCCACATGGCATCTCACGCTATGACTCACATGGATCCCATCCTACATGTATGTCCCACATTAATCCAAGCCTATGTACCACATGACATCCCTCCCTATGTCCCACATGGCATACCTCCCTGTGTCCCACATCAGTGGCTTCCCACCTGATGTTCCACATAGCATCACACCATATGTTCCACATGGTATCCCTCCTAATGTCCCAATGACATCCTACGTTATGTCCCACATGGCATCACATCTCATGTCCCACATCCCATGTCCCCATGGCCTCCTACCTTATGTCCCACATAGCCTCCTACCCTATGTCACACATGGCATCCTACCTTATGTCACACATGGCATCCTACCTTATGTCACACATGTCATCCCAACCTATGTCACACTCTGTGTTACTCGTGGCATCCCACCATGTCCCACATAGCATTCTACCCTGTTCCACATGGCATCCCACCCCATGTCCCACATGGCACCCCATGTCCCACATGGCATCCCATTCCATGTCCCACACGGCTTCCCACCCCATGTCCCACATGACATCCCATAGGCTCCATAAGAAGTCTCATTCTAGCTATCACAGTCACTGATTGAGCATACTATGTATGAAAGTGTCAGTTCATATAATAACTTATACACAAATGACTTGTTGAAATGGGCCGGTGGGACGCCATGTCCCACATGACATCCCATATCATCCCATGTCCCACATGACATTCCATCCCATGGCAATCCACCCTATATCCTGCATGGCATTCCACCACGTATCCTACGTGGCATTCCATCCTGTTCCACATAGCATCCAACCCCATGTCCCACATGGCATCCCACCCCATGTTTCACATGGCATCCCACATTGCATCCTATCCTATATCTCACATGACATCCCATAGGCTCCATTAGAAGTCTCATCCTAGCTATCACAGTCCCTGATTGAGCATACTATGTATTAAAGTGTCAGTTCATATAATAACTTATATGCAAATGAGTTGTTGAATAAGAAAAAAAGGTGGAGTCAAATAATTATGTCTGATATAGCCCTTGGTGTATACAACATGGTAAATATTATATCATATGTCCCTCATGGCCCCCATCCATGTCCCACATGGCATCCCTCCCTATGTTTATATGCAATCACATCCTGTCACACTCCCTGACTAAGCATATTAAATCAAAATGTCTGGTCAGGTCATAATACTGTAGCAACTTTATGCAAATGAGCACAATAATAAAGGTGGAATTTAAAAAATCATGCCTGATACAACTATTAGTGCCCAAATATTTTGAAGGATTTTCAATCTCAAGTACTACAAGAGAGACTTGAAGATCTCTAAAGAATATTGGAAAATTATATCATTTTACAGTTATCTTCTAAGAAAATATCACATGTATTGTAGACTTTTTAAGGAAACTAGTCTTTAATCCTATCTTAAGTATCTCTGAAAAACTTTAATATTTTATAAGGAAATTCTAACTTTCCAGAAGGATATCTGAAGAAACTTTAACTTTTTCTGAGGAACTCTGAAGAAACTTTAACATTTTCTAAGGAATTCTCAAAAAACTTTAAAGAGGGAGGCTCGTCTCAGTTAAATACGGTGAAAATGGGGGATACTTTATTTTGACGTCATTCCGGTTGTGGAGGCAAGATCCGATCTTCTGTCTGTCTGTACCACACAGTACAGTCAGACACTAGCATGTACGTTGTGTGTGCAGAATTACATACACAGCGCATTACCTTACTGTGACAAGAAACTTATTTGTTTTTTTCAATGCTTTTTTGTCAGAAAGCGAAAGTGAAGTTTTAGTATTATAATACTACAATGATAGTCACCAAATGAAAATTACTGAGAAAAAAAAAGAAGAAGATAAAGAGCAAAAAGTCAAAATAAACGTTTCTACTGGGGCTTGAACTCACGGCATGATTTGAAAGAAAAAAAACGTTACTTGCGATTGCCGCAACCATCTATGCTATCTCATGTGGTAACCTTTACTGGTGTTTTAAATAACTATATACCTTGTAATACGAGACAACGAATCGCGCAGCAAAATTTTGACCAATCAAAAAATTTGAAAGGAATTATAAATATTGTGCACATATGACGATATCGCCTCTTTAACATTTCTGAGGAAATCTCAGGACAAATCTGTGGACGGCCGGATGGCTGGACGGACAGACTTAATCGCCATTACTGTACCTAAGTTCGCATAATGCTACGCATGCGAACCAAAAAGGTAATTAAGATTCGCGAGTGGTCAAAAAAAAGGAATTTTCATATACTGTTCAAAAGTCACAATAAGATGTGACCTACTTTGTTATATTGTAACTGAACCTAATTTCGTGCACCCCCTAATTTCGCGCACTACGTTATATGTTCGATTCCAACTATTTTAGCAACCAATTTCAAACAATCGGACTTACAAGCTAAAACTTACATTCAAAATCATGAAAATGACGCTTCCTGGGAGAAGGGAGACAAATATTTCTTACTTAAAATGCAATACAACTCACATCCTAAAAGATATTGTCCTTTAAAAAATTACTGGTCCAGCTGAGCCAATAAAAACAGCAATTTTTCCTTCTCACTTAAACACACACATCCATCTGTTGTCACTGACATTGGGATAAAGAATGTTTTATTATGTAATAATGATGGCCTAAGCTAAAAAAAAAGTATAAACAAGGTCACATCGGGTTCAAAACTGATAAATATTTAAGAGCCTAAACTTTAACTTAGGGCTATGACGTTACAAAAGTTCATTTCCGTCCCGTGATAGGGTGTAAAAAAATTATATTTTCTTAGAGCATTCTTATTCAAATGACTAATATGAGAGTTAATGCGCATAAAAAAGAGATTAAAGAAACATACAAAAGGTCTAGGTAGATTCTTTTCACCAAATATCACTAAAAATAAGCTATTGAAACAGAATGTGTTTTAGTGCGATTGCTTGTTAATCTTTTGCCCCCTTTGTAACGACTTAGATTATCAGAAGAGTGATTTTTTTATCCTTTTTTTGACGTTTCAATGTTTTATATACGTTGAGTTTTTGAAAACAAAATTTTGCATACTGGTATAAAGTATTTTCAAGCTTTCCTAATGGATAAAAGCAAAAGCAAAAGTGCGCCATTACTATACACCAAATTAGGAGACCCTCAATCTTCAACGAACACGCTCAATCACCATTACAAAGATGAGAAGTTTAGTGACAACTTCAAAGAATTTTTGATGGTAAGTTTTTAGTTTCTAATAAAATTTTCGCCATTTTCTTTCTTAAGTGCACAAATTAGGTTCCCCCATGCTTATGTAATAAGTAGGCCTAGGCCTATGATACTGGTTGCCAGTCACTGACACTAGGAAGTTGTGGGGCAGTGGGCCAGTCACTGACACTAGGAAGTTGTGGGGCAGTGGGCCAAACCTGACACTAGGAAGTTGTGGGGCAGTGGGCCAAACCTGACACTAGGAAGTTGTGGGGCAGTGGGCCAAACCTGACACTAGAAAGTTGTGGGGCAGTGGGCCAAACCTGACACTAGGAAGTTGTGGGCCAAACGTACGGTAAACTACTCACCCATGAGCACAGCTAAACAGCTCGGAAAAAGAAGCTTCATTTTGTTGTAAAGTTGGCTTAGGTTTTTCTTTCGGATCTCTAAGTTTTTGTGCCTCGTCTCCCTTTCGTTTTTGTCTGCCTGATATAATTTTCTCTGGGTAGGCCGAAATAGTTCAATTATGTTCAACTTCAAAGTTCAATGTGCAATTGCAATGACATCATGTGCCTAACGGTAGCACGAAACTAATTATTTTCCCCATTGAAGCCTATGATGAAAGAGTTAGAACGTTGTTTTTTTTTTGTACCCCAAAATGTTATAGATTTTGGATTATTTGTCATGTTTTCCAAAAAGTACCATCTAGTATCTTTTGGATGAGGGTTTCAATAGGGGGTCACCAGAGGTTTTGTCCTCATTTTTTAGGCTGAAGTGAAGAGGCGTTATACACCCTCACCTAATCACTAAAATGTTGGTGTGGGTCCTTGGTAAAATAGTTCCACTTTCACTGAAACAAATTTTGTCAAGTTTGCAAAGTCAAGTCCTATCCTTTCTATACTATTCCTAAAATTTTCAACTTTTCAGCTTTCTGTCCCATGAAATGGAACTCTCGAAAATATTTTATTAGCCTTTTCTCTGATGGTTCTCATTTTGGATGCGGAGTGATACCTTATTAGTTTTGTGCTACCTAGCGTTTGTGAGCAGCTGATTGATTTGTCAGGTGCTTTTGTGTTTTTTGGTAGCACAGTACTAATTAGGTATTACTGCGCCAGCTTAAAATGAAAACCCTGAGAAAAAAACTAATAATGAAAAGGAACAGAAAGTTCACAAGTTACAAATTTCAGGAATGGTAGGGAATAAATAGGTCTTGACTATACATATCCAAACTTGACGAGAGCTGCTTCAAAAACAGTTTAATGAGGAACTATTTTACCATGGACCTATACCCAAATTTGAGTGATTTTGATGGGGTTGTACAACACCTCTTGACTTTGGCCTAAAAAAATGCTCCAAACCTCCCGTGACCCCCTATTAGGGTGTTTCAGCTGACGTCAGGAGGTCACGTGACTTTGTTTACATCGCCATTTTAATGGCCAAAATGATCGTCTGCTGTACACTTATATAGACATACAAACGCTTGTATGTTGTTATAAAAGATTTTTGTGAGATAATTATACCGGAATCTTGTCAGCTTGTTGTGCCGTCGGTTCCACTAATAGACGTGTGCCGTGGAATAAAAAGACGTTTTCTCGATTTCCATCTGTTCCTGGTCGACGTTCGAAGTGGGTTTCTGCTGTACGACGCAACGTCTTCCAACCTTTGGTATAGGATTTGCAGTGAGCACTTTATGCCAGGAATGTAGGCTTTGTCTGCGTATAACGAACAATCAGATGGCGTTCACGTAAAAGTCACCTTTCGTATACCCGGTGATTATATAAAACGTTAGGAAAATATAAAGTAAAATTGCCGCCGCGAACAAAAACAATAACATTCGCTGAACTATTAGGTAGGTCAGCAAGCAGTATATTTGTTGTACATGTGATATGACTGAGCTGTCACAACAACGCTTGCCCAGCAAAATTGCCTTTAGATGAGTTAGAGTCACGTGATGAAATCCCTCTATTGAGACTATCCTCATCTGAGAGATACAAGATAGTCTTTTTTATGGAAAACATCACGGAAACGTCCCAATTCGTTCGCGTTCTGGTACAAAAAGGGCCCTAAACCTGACTCTTTCATCTTAGGTTTCAATGGGGAAAATAATTAGTTCCGTGCTACCTTCTCGTAGCCTACTTAAAAAATATATGGCGCTAACAAACAGCGAAAAAAAAATAGTTTTTGGTGAGAGAGCCAGGAAAGCTCAAAATGACATCTCATAGAACATTTTAATAGGCCTACTTGACGAATTTTAGCCATGCATTTTTTATGTGGGGAAATTTTTTGGTAAGAATAATGGTAATTTTCCTGGTAAAGAATAGTTTCATAGGCCACACTTGTAATGACACTCAAAAAATAGAAGGAAAATTTTGTTAAATTATTAGGGAATTCGATCAAACTTGGCAATATTTCCCAAAAATTGAAGTAATACTCCCGAAAATCGATAAATTATTAACATGAAATTTAAAAGCTTGGTAAAATAGAAAGAAAATTTTGTAAAATTATTTTGAATTTTAGACTGGCAACATTTCCCAAAAATTAAAGGAAATTTTCCCGAAAATCGAAAAAACTTGCTAAAATATGAAGAATTTTTAACGAAAATTGAAAGAAATGTCCCGATAATCAAAGAAAATTGATCGGAAATAAAGGAAATCAAAAATAATTCTCGAAAATTATTGAACGATATTTTTCCATTGGCTGCCGCAACTTGAACGTTTGATACTTTTATGTTGATTAGGCCTAAGTTTAACATAACAAGATGACGGGCTAAGAAGGGTGAGCCACCCCATAAAAAGCCCAAACTAACTCCACTATCACAAAAAAAAAAAAATAATAAATCAAAGACAATGTTGACTTTGAAATTGTGAACAGAATGCGTGTCACATGAGTATTAGCTGAAACATGCAAGAAAAAACAGAAAATCAAAGCATTACTACCAGATATAAATCTAAAAAACTGAATCATATCGCCACGTTACTCACGCGTGGTCAAACCAAAAATTTGCAAACTAGATTGAATTTGAAGAAAATGCCCCGAAAATGAAAGAAATTTTTCCGAAAATTAAAGGTACACAACTCTCATACATCCTTATATATAATTCAAGTTGGGAGTTCTACTGAGGAAACTCCTCCCACCCTCCCCCGAAAGAAAATCGTTAATATAAAGAAAGAATAGCTCTGATTGTCGTACCGGGGGTTGATTAAGTTTCCCGCTATAGTATAAGCAACACTCACTAACCCAGGGGATTTCCCAGATAGCACACTATGTTGGGTCATTGTTGGCTGAAGGTTGGCATAATTGGCAAATGTAGGCATTACATTCGGTTGGCACATTGGTCCACCGGTGGACCAACGCTTTGTAACCAACAATTGGTATGCTGGCCCAATGCTGGACCAACGTTCTGTAACCAACGGTTGGCTAAGCCACCGTTGGAAATACTGCATCCCTATACGAGCACCCCCAACAGCCCAACCAAAAATCAACGAAGTCCCAACGTAAAGTGCTAATTTTCAACGTTGGCCCAACCAAATTGTGCTATGTGGGTCCTTCTCTTACAAGCTGATGTGACGACTTTGAACTTGAGGAGCTCTGTAATTATTCAAGAATTTGTTATTTGAAATTTCCCAGATAATTTTTTTTTCCTATCTTTTATTTAACATAAAAGTAATTCAGATTGGTATCTGGAACGGCCGGGTGATTTTCTTTTGTTTCTTGATCGAAACATCCAGCTTTTGATAGGTTAGCCGCAACTAGGCCTAGACCTAACGGCGTGTATAATTTTAAATTCCAAATCTTTATTCTCACGACTTTGCAGTCACAAATCGAGCTTTCTTCATAAAATCTAACTTTCAGACTTAAGATCAAAAACCTAAGTTCAATTTTAGGTTAAGTTAGCTAGGTGAACGTCTTAAGATGTGTTTTGAAATTAAGGACCCCTCCAACCCCCCCCCCCCAACCTCCGCTCAAAAACAAAACGAAACGAAAAGCTAAACACGGCCCTGACCATTTCCATTGCATTTTACATGTGTTGTTTAAACAGTTAAAGTATTATATGGAACTTGGAGAACTTGAGGGAAAACTATGCTAAATACTATAATCAATTAAGGTAGCAAAACACATGAAAATAAACGTACCGACACTGATAGTGGTGTGAGGGGGAAAATGGGTGAGGGTCTGGAAATTAAACATGTTGCATTGTCACTTTCTTTTCTTTCCGAGGCAAATATTGAATGTTACTTTGAATTTTTGGCCACTCCCTTTATACATTGATCCTCCTCAGAATTTGGACAAATTTTAAAGGGATGAGTCCCCTATGAGCACCCTTACTCCATCAGCAGTATCGTGTTAACGTAGAGACAGATGTTCAATGTTTTTGGTACTGCCAATTGCCAATCAGTAACCTCTGCGGATATGACGTCATTAGTATATCAAATTAGTAATGACATGTCGTGCAATTTTCTTGGATAGATTCCTTATTTTAGATATCTCCTTAAATTTTTGAACAATTTCATAACCATTTTTTTTGCTGAACTTATTATCATTTAAGTTAATATTTGTAATGAAAATTCGCAGAGAGAATGTCACTTCCATCTTCTCAACAAGGATGTATCAACTTATGATTTTGACAGCCTCTAAACCTTCCCACAGTGTCCCACCTTAAATGGCCAACCTTGAAAATCTGCCGATATTTCAAACAGTCAAAACCGGTTCATGTTATGGAAAGCTTTAAGGACCACTGAGTTCGTTTAAACTAATTGACATTTTTACAAGACCTAATGCTGAAACAGGAGGGGAACCTTTGTCTCTATGTGTGCGTTTCATATGTTGTCAATAACGATTTGTTGCTGTACAGGAGGAATCTATCGATTATATGCGATGTTCATTGTTACTAGTTGGCGCAAACAGTCAACGTGTGACTCCCTTCTGGGAACTTCAATCCTTAAAATAAATGCAACAATTTGCAGTGCGAAATTTGAAAAAAAAGAACTATCAAATCGTTCCGTCAAAGTATTACTTTTCCAGTTATGCGCTTCAACATTCAGTCTGTCAGTTAATTCGCTACCGATAATCTTATTTTCTGCGTGTGTTTGCAAAACTAACCGTTTCACAACAAGGTAATATTGAAAGAGATTTATTGCCTTGCCGCAGATGTCTGAGCAAAATTGTTTATCGTTTCCAAGACTGCAAAGAAATGTCCTTTTTGAGATATATAAGCGTTGTTCTCAATCGAGGTATATACCTCATTTTAGAACAATGCCTAATTAGTCTGTTAGTTATGTCTATCATCGTTCAGTCGTTCATGCAGCAGCAGTACTTGTCATCCACCATCAATTTATTGCCGCAACAATAGCGTTAGCAGGGGAAGAGTCAGTGGCTTAGGAATAGGGGGCGGCGAAGGGGAGATAAATTTTCCCCTGGCTGGGAATTCGGAAAATGGGCTTATTTTCTTATTACATGCTTTTTGTACATAAATTCTAAAAAATTTGTTAAAAACTAATCGAAAACATTGTCTCTATTTCGCAAATTCGCAAATTTTCGGGAAATATTTTCTTAATTTCGGGTACATATTTTGTTATTTTGGGAAAATTCCTAAAAACGTTGGGAAATTTGACCAGTTTTCGGGAATTTATTAGCCAATTTTCCTCAAAATTTTCTTCATTTCTAGACAATTTTCGGTAAATAAATTCCTTTTCTTTTC
Organism: Chiridota heheva; assembly: GCA_020152595.1. Classification (NCBI taxonomy): domain Eukaryota; kingdom Metazoa; phylum Echinodermata; class Holothuroidea; order Apodida; family Chiridotidae; genus Chiridota; species Chiridota heheva. The sequence continues at coordinate 2,340,674 of JAIGNY010002074.1, forward strand.
GGGCAGTTTTTTCCTTCTTCAATTTTTGGGAAAGTTTATTTAACTCTTGGGAAATGCTCCCAAAATTTTCACCAAATTTCCAATAATTAAACCAAATTTCCAATCAAGTTTACCAATTTGAGCAATTTTATTTTTACTTCCTAATTATATATCCCAACCGGGCAGGAAGCATACAACTGGAAAGATAAAATCCTCATAGGGACAGTTTTCCCCGCTTCCTACGCCTCTGCCCTCTCCGCATTAGAAGAAAGTCTAGCTACCCACTGTGGTAAAACAAGAGTAGTAGGCTTGAATTAAAGCCGTCAGGCATATGATTATTTGGAAAGATCTAGCTATACATGTATACGTATTCGGAAAGATCTAGCTATATATATATACGTATATGCCACTTGGAAGGGTCACAGGTGAGTAATTCACGGGTCACACCAAATTTGCAACTCTAATTGTTGAAGAAAACGAAGGAAAATGTAAAACAATGTGGGAGACAAGAACATATTAGGCTAAACAGCTAAATCTGTAAATGTATCTTTGGCTGAATCTCACGGTTAGTAGAATCCAAAATTATTGATTCGGTCTACTCGTCTGGTAGGGGGAGAAACCCCCGAAAGATCTGCAAAATTATACATTTTGGGCCACGAAGTAGGTTTTAAAAACAGCACAATACTAGATATAAAACTAGTTAAAAATCATGTAAATTATACGTCATAAAAATTTAATTGCACATTGTGCAAAATTTAAAATCTTGAAATCATGAAAATTATGTAAATTATGCGTCATGAAAATCTAATTGCACATTGTGCCAAACCTTTTGTTGGAAAAACTTATTCTCTTGAATGATAATTGAGGTTTTCAGCAATGAGCAGATGATATATATATATATATATATATATATATATATATATATATATATATATATATATATATATATATATATATATATATATATATATATATATATATATATATATATGTCTAACACCAGTTCATCTATTCTTGCGTAAAGATTAATGTTGACTGATTGAGAGAGTGTTTTTATATACGCTTTTATTGCATAAGCAATTGCAAAGGACTTTGACTCGAGTTGAATGACCCGACTTTTGAGAGTGTCTCAGTGTAAATCCTTTGAACAGTGTTTAAATACACAAACAACACAACAACTTAAAGACTGAAAAACGAGAAAAGTGTACACATTTTTTGTTTTGCTTTATATTAAGAAATTCACCTGTTTTAAATACGGAATAAACTAAATAATCATGACAATGCAAATACTCAAGATAAATTTATAAAAAAAATAATCTGCATAAAACTGTACATCTGATATATGATGAGCAGTCTTGAAAGTTGTGAAATCTCGCCCATGCATGCTGGTCCTGATAGAGGAGTACTGAGGAAGAGTCACCTCTCGCGCGGCAAAAACTTGAACATTTTCTGGTTACAAGCAGATTAATGTTTCCATAGAAAGTTTCTGCTTGAATTTTCAGGACATTTCCAGTATTTATGAAATCTATTTCAATTTGGGAAATTTTCCAGTTTACTTAATAATTCCCCATTTACCCCTCCAACCACCGAAGAAAGCATGCATCCAGATAGTAGAAACTCTTTCGGCGTGGAGGTCTGTGGGGGTAGGGTAAGGGAGGAGAGGGGGCTTTGGCTCCTGTGATAGAGTGTGAAAGGAGACCCGTGCTCGACTCTGGGTCATACCAGAGACTTGGCATCTGTTTCTTCCTCGTCTGGCTGTCTGGTGCTCAACATTTTAGAACAGAGTAATAATTTCATGTGGCTGGTGACTTCTTGTGCTGTTGTGGTTGCATAGTCCCCGGGGACTTGGAGGTTGGTTTCAGTGTGTGTCGACCGTTGATATATATACATGAAGCGCCCCTCCCCCTCCCTTTCTTTCCTCTCCCTCCCCAACACACTGGCGTACTTGCAGACTAAATTTAACAGAAATACACGTTTTTGGAAAACATTTATTTTGTGGAGGTAAAGCAAGGACGTAACTCAGTGCCTCTTTTAAGGAATTTTTATTTGGTAGACTGTTGGGCAGTGGGAATCCCCTCGCCAACATGCAAACGTTTGTCCTTCCATGTATAGACATGTAGCTGCTGTGTTTGGTTGACAACGGGAATTAATGCCGTCTGCAGCTACACCGTGACAAAATTTATCGCCATTAGAAAATTTAAACAAGAGATTGCATTGGGGAAAATTGAACGACTGTAATTGAAATAATAATATGAAATCATGAATTAATTAGCATGCACTTACAGTTCCCGTGGATTCTTAGAAAATGAAAACTAAAATCCTAGAGACAAAACAAAGACCTTGGTACCCAGTGCCCTCAAAATCAGTTCACTGCATACCAAGTTTATTCCACTGCATTCCAACTTTGGTACGCAGTCTCACTGATCAAAAGAGGCCCTGACGTAGCCAGGAAGCAGTGGGAGCGGTCGCTCCCCCTTGCTAAATATCATTTTTTGGGCAGCCTAATGAATAACAGTGTGATAATTTATTTATGGTATGTATGGTCTTCTTGCTTATCTTATTGCCAATTATCTGAAAATTGGGTTAATTTTCCGAAAAATTAGGTTGATTTTTTGAAGAATCAGTTAATTTTCGAGAAAGAAAAAAAACCCTAATTTTAAACCCTTTAAAAACCGGTAGAAAAAGGTCAGCCCCAACAATTTAGTTAATTTTGATTTTTCACAACAGCCCCCTCCCCCCCCAACCCCCAACAATTTTTTTTTCACAGAACCCCCTCCCTCCTCTCCCCTTCCTTCCCCTACCCCTCCCTCCCCCCCACTCCCCTCCCCTCCACTCCCTCCTCCCTCCCCTCCCCCCCCCCCTGCCCCCTCTCCTTTCCCTCTCCCCTTTCAATTTTTACGTCCTCGAGGTAACTTATGGCACCAAGTCATCCATATCCACACCCAAGGATAATTTCGGCCCTGAGACTGATCACTTGATTTTGATCTTGATGAAATATGGCTCAATATCTCAGGTGTTGGGTTGACAACTCCCTGGTGTAAGTAACAAACACTTTCCTGGACCAACTGAGCAAAATCCTCACAGCGTTACTAGTTTCCCAATTGAAAGATACACTAACTGTTTTAAGGTACTACATCTAAATTGCGTAGTTGCCGGACGAGCTTGTAACGTATGCATGGGTACGGGTATCCACTTTACCGTAGCAAGTATTCTGCATGGAAGTCACAACTTGATTTGTAAAACATTGCAAATGTGAGTGGTTTAGTAATTGACAATTCTTTACTGCGAAAAATTTAGTTATGGAAAGTGACGAGTCGCCGAAGGCGCAAGAAGAGGAGACAATTCCAGTGACAGAATCGAGAGATGACGGTGAGTGGGACTTTGCTTTATGGCCTAGGACCTACTATCATTAACGTATACTATAGACTATAGCCTAGGCCTACCTACTAGGCCTAGTAGTAGTACTACATTTAATAGGCCTAGGCTAGTGAGAAACACCTTACTCAGTAGGCATCAGCCTTCTTCCTACTACTAGTACGCAAGGCAATACTTACATACCGAGTGAGACAACGCACAATACACTCTGGTACGAATCTTCATACTCCCAACTCATTCGCTCTGAATCTCTGATTTAGAGTATGAACGATTAGGCTACATACATAACAAATTTACACGCTTAAGCAAAGTCAATGGGCTCCAACATATCTTAAAAAAAAACAATGGCCCAGGAATTCCGGGCAACTTGATTTTTGGTATGAAGACTTCCATATTGTAACATGAAAATCAGCACACGGAAACTTTAATTGGTTTTACACCTTGTAAATATCGTAACAACTCCATAGCTTTCTTAAAGGGATACACATTTTTCGTTCAAAAATAAAGTTTTGACAGATTTTCTGCGAGCGCCTTGACAAAAATGTGATACGCACGTAAGCATTTTTCCCAACCAATAAGAAGATAGGACGCTTACCTATGATGTTTCCTGGACGGAAGGCTAGTAGCCTGAGATTCCATACCTAGAAGTGTCAAGTAATTCGTGACTCTCCTTGAAGTGAAAGCGAAAAGCGCGATTACACCAGTGCTTATCCAGCCTGTTCTTAAACAAATTTAGATTGCATGCTTTCACAACCTCCTTTGGTAAATTATTCCATAACTTGCAAATCCGATTGGAGAAAAAATTATGTCGAACGCTGGTGAATGAATGGGATTGAAGAATTTTCCTGTTTTTTGGACCTCTTGTTCTAGTATTTTTACGAATAGGCAATAAATTTGCAACTCTTTTATCATATATATGTGAGACCATTTTATATACTTTAATCATATCACCTCTTGCTCTTCTGTAAGTTAATGTTGGTAGTTTCAGATTATTAAGCCTGTCAGGATATGGCAGATTATGCAAATGTGGGATAAGTTTGGTGGCTCTCCTTTGAACATTCTTGATCAACTCAATGTGTTTTTTCTTTGATGGGTGCCAAACACAGTTTGAAAATTCCAGATAAGGTCTTACAAATTTCTTGTAGAGTTCGACTAAAGAGGTTTTGTCAAGATATGTGAATGATCCATGGATGAGTCCAAGTATCATATTTGCCTTGTTGACTTTCTCGTTGATGTGAACTTCAAAAGTAAGCTTGGAGTCAAAAGTTACTCCTAGATCCTTCTCATTCGTTACAAATTCAAAATTGTGTTTGAACATGGTGTAGCATAAATCACTTACAGGAGAACAACGTGCAATTTCTAGGACCTTGCACTTGTCTGGGTGAAATTTCAATAGCCATTTAGAAGACCAGGTTGCCATTTTGTTTATTTCTTTTACTACGACTGGTCATCCAGCATCCAATCTCAGTGGTATTGATCCTGGACTTGAGAAAAATGCTTCTTTTTTGTTTTTAACATGGTACGCCGTTAATTTTTGACCACCACTGAAGATCCACGATTTTAAAAAGGTACATGTATAGTTCGAAAAGTGCAGGGTATTCTACAATTAAAACTGAATAATTATAATAGTGTGCAACAATGCAATCGTTGCGTCTTGTAACGAACAGGCAGTGTGGTTTTTTGTTGTATCTGCACCCGTATTTGCCCCTCTTTCGAGTAGTACGCGCACATTTGCAACATAAGTTGCAACGCTAATGTCCTGTGCACAAAACACTGAATTTCTTCCAGAAATTTGACAATTTTTACCCATTTTCACAAGGAATTCGGGAAATCTACCATAACGTAATTAAAAAAAGTTGTTCAGCTTTATGTTTGTGTGGTTACATGATGCAAAAGTGTTAATTTTCGTGCTCTTTTGTGACCACTGTACTGTAGAAGAGGTTATGTATTACTATTAGCGATGGTGTCTACTAAATACACTCCTGACTCGTAACATTGATAAAAGTACTTACGAGCTATGATTTTGATTTCATTAGCATGTTGAAACTTTGTGTATCTTTCAAACTAAGTTGCAAATAAAATGATAAACATTTTGTATGTAAAAAACATCTAAATTACGGAAGAAATGACATTCCGATTTCTTAGAAAATCCCTCACTTTAAGAAAATGCATACACAATTAGTGTGCGTATCACTTGAGAACGCTGGCTCTGCTATTTTAAAAATGTTTGTCAGTAAATTTGTGCAGTGTTTGATTTAATGCTAAATGCATGTTGACTTCACAGTCGCTATATTGTTCGACAACTTTTCAACTAACGTTAGTCCTACTTAAATACATCCATCCAAGGTGCTGTGTGAAACTAAGTCAGTAGCGAAGCTCTTATACAAAACACAACTTTTCACAGTTTTCTTTATTAAACCACTCCCAAAATGTAAGTGAACGGCTCAATATAGTATTATTGAATATATTTATTTAGCATTACTGTACGTAAAAGTGTTCCATGACGATAAAAGGCATTGTCAAAAGTTGACTTCAGATCGTCACGGAAAGGCCTAGTTTTTCTAGCGCATAGTTGAAATTCATTTACGCTTATATGATAAGCCAATGCAGCAGTTTCAACATTATAAGGTACTGTATATAGCAACCATGTAGTGGCTATAGCGTATACTACAGTCAGATGTTATCTGACTACTATCATAGGCTTACAATTTTATGCCTAACGTTAGGGCTCTCCAGAAAATGCCATTTTTAAAATGGCATCTCCTTGTTTATAGTCATATTTTTGCGGTGTAAAAAGCAAAACCAGTGTTTGGCTGTTACTGTCACTGCAGATCTGATTACTGTAGTAACGTTGTATTTCTATTTTTCAGATCTGTATGAATGTGACTGATTTTCCTTCTCTTGTCACATCTTTTCTTTTAAAATCTTGTCACACTTTTATTGTTTTTCTATATGTCTGTTATAGGCCTCTTTTATATGTATCTTTATAGTGTTGAGTATTATTAGGCTACAATGTACTCGCTGTACAAGTGCCCCAAATTTCACTAATCCTGAATTTCATTAACCCCGGAATTCCTTTCTTCCGCGAATTCCATGCACTTCCAAATTCCGTTCACCCTCTAAATCCGTCCACCCCAAAATTTCGTTAACCCCCAAATTCTGTTCACGCCGAAATTCCGTTCACCCTCAAATTCCATTCATCCTCAAATTCCGTTCACCTTCAAATTCCGTTCATCTTCAAATTCCATTCACCCTCAAATTCTGTTCACCCTCAAATTCCGTTCACCCTCAAATTCCATTCACCCTCAAATTCTCTTCATCCTCAAATTCTCTTCACCTCCGAATCAGTTAGCCCCTGAATTCCATTCACCAGACCTCCAAATTCCATTCACTGGACCTCCATATTCCATTCGCCTACAAATTATCTTCACCCTGAATTTTGTTCAACCCTGAATTTTGTTCATTATGTCCATCTTGGCAAAGTTTGACAAAATTGTTATGAATACCAAATTGTTAATTTAACTCAAATTTAGCCCAAATATTCATGCCCAAATCTTGTAGTTTTAGGCATGAACGCACACCTATTGAAAAAGGTATATCACACACTAAAGCAAAAGTTAAGGTCTAAAAATACATTTTTGATTTCTTCTTTAATCCATTGAAGCAACTTTATGATTGTCCAGTCAGAAGACAAAGTTTTACTCTTCAAAAAAAAAAAATATAAAGAAAAATTTGTGTGCGTAATTCCAAAATGACGTACACCCGTTTCCTTAATGATTGCAAACACAATGCATGTGAACATGAACACGCAGTTTGTCATGTTGTACGCGTTGGACAAGCAAGTAGTGGTGGATGGAGAAATATTTTCGGACAACTTTTCAAAAGATTGCATTTCATGACGGTTTTAGGATTTTTAACTTTATTTAGGTAAGGTCACAGTAAATCAATTTTGAACCTTTTTCGTGAAGGGAATCTTTATCATTTGAGGAACATAAATGAGAAGTTTTCTATTGAAACAGCCTGTTTTAATTTGGATTAGATTGCATACAGTATGTGGTATGCCCAGCTAATCTGTTGTCACTAATAAGATGCTTCATACTTTGATTGCAAAGTTTTAAAATGTTTATCAAACAGTACAGTAGCTTATACAGTGCATCAGCATTTGGACATTGTAAATGTACATTGTATTGGTACAGTACATCTGCTGGGTAATTTAGGCATATTTAACACACTGTGAAGTGGGCTTGCATGGTTTTGCCCCGACTTGAAACCGGTCAGTTTCCAAAACCAAAACCAGTTTAACCGGAAAACTGGTGTTCACCCGTAATGTAAACAAGCTTTGAACATAAAGTGCATTACAGTAAATATAACTGTAGTGTACCTGACTGTTATATCAAACCCCTAGCTTTGCTGTTTTACAGGAGTGGCCCACCCTACCCCTCTGTGGGCCTGCTCTGCCCCCTGGGGTCTGCCCTGCCCCTGGGGTCTGCCCTGCCCCTGGGGTCTGCCCTGCCCCCTGGGGTCTGCCCTGCCTGTTATATCAGACCCCTAGCTTTGCTGTTTTACAGGAGTGGCCCACCCTACCACTCTGTGGGCCTGTCCTGGGGCCTGCCCTGCCCCCTGGGGTCTGCCCTGCCCCCTGAGATCTGCCCTGCCCCCTGGAGGTCTGCCCTGCCCCCTGGAGGTCCGCCCTGCCCACTTGGGGGTCCGCCCTGCCCCTCATGAGAATTTTTTTTCTATATTTGTTTTCTGTATATTTTTTTTTTACTTAACTAACCTCATAAATGAATACCTTACATGGATACAGAACACGGAATGATAGCATAGTAAGCAATTATCCTGTTTGGCTCATGAATGCTCTTTACCAATCAGAGTAGTTTCATTCTGAGGTATGATTATATATGAAAATCCCAAAGCTTCTTCACCATGGGATTAAGCCTTAAGGGGGCCTCAGGACTCCACACGAAAAGACGCAGCGCTTTGCGTGCGCATTAATGTGCCCCTCAACAAGTCTAGCACCCTGCCCCTTTTTAAATCAAGCTAGGGGTCTGGTTATATGATAGCTGCTAACGATGTTTATATCTCAGTATTTTTTGTAAATGTTGAAAATGATAACAGAGGCATTGATCAATAAAATGTATTAATAAACTTTAATGTTGTTTGCATGTAAAGTGATTTTATATACTCCATTTATCCTAACCCATTTACCCTCAAATGATGCCGATTTTACTCCTTTGTCAGTCTAGGTCTGAAAAGCATCAAACAGGTTCCGATGTCCCAAGGCAGTCACATTAAAAAATTGTGAAAAAGGCTGTGTCGACAGGCCATCTATATGCCCTTATTTGCTCACAATTTCTAATTCATAGTTTTAATTTCAATTTTCTTTCATATAAAAAGATTTTTTTTTTTAAATTAAGCCTCTAAATGCATCATCTTACGTTGTGATGCTAGCCATTGTATAATACTTGATCATGCAGTACAATTGTTGCTGATTTACATATAGCCTACGGTGGGAAAATCTTACAGTTGAGATCACACCCACTTGATATTCTCGATATTCATGGTTAACGTATCTTTGAAACATTAACCATGGCCAGGCCATGGCTCTTATTTGTAAAAATAGGTTCAACCAAAAAAATTCTTATAAATCATGCATACAGTACCTCTGTTATTTTTCAGATTCAATAATCATTCTTGCTATGCTTTTACTCTAAATAGGCCCCGTTTTTGCATTGGTGGCATTTTCTATCATACTTAAGCCACCAAAGGTTTCCGCCCTATAGTCTTACATGTATATGGTATTCACCTTTTTCAATGTGCTATAAAACTGTGTGAATGGGAATGTAATAAGGCAGAAAAGAAAATACCTGCTAATAGTGTCCCACTCGTATTTTCCTCATCAAAATGAAAATAAAAAGAATAAAAGTGTATTACCTGCAATCTTTATACGGATAATACGATACGTGATTTGAATACATCAGGATTGAAAATTAAACTGAAATACATTGTATTCTGTAATTAAACTGGACCTTGTTTCAGCAAGGAGCTATAAAAACATTTTTTTTTACAACACAGGCCACGCACCCAATCAAAAGCAATTCTTCGGCATTCTAAAAAAAGGATTTAGTTTAAGATTGATTTGAAACATTTCACAATGATAAACAATATATTTGGTCATTCAGAATCATATAGAATGGTAAAACACATCTGTATTTGAATATTCTCTGTACTTTCTACTTGTGAAACAATCTGCAGAGTGGAATGCAGAAATAATATTATTAATTTATGCATACTAACAGGCTATCACCTAACAGATCCGCATAAAAAAACAAAAAAAAAGAGCTCCACTTTGAAGCAATGAAATCATTTGAGCTTTTACCTCCAAGTGAATAACACATGGTATGGGTCAATTACAGTACATACAACACATGAATGGAACAGAAGATTCCATCACTCGTCAGCTACTACTATGATGAGTAAACATAATTACAGGAGAACGGAAGACATTTTTTAAAACAAAATGCATGAAATCTTTCATTCTATTTAAATCTGAACAATTTTGACTGGGACTGTTGTTCAAAGTTTATTATGCACATGAAAATGAGATGAGGGGAAGGAATACAAACCTTTTGAGGAAATAAATGGTTGTTTTCACTTGCAACCTCATCGTGAAATGTGAATCATACCAGCTTGGTTTGATTCACAAACCAAGCTCGCTATAGCATGGGGATAATTTATCTTTGTTTTACAGTACATCGTTATTCCATAACGATCACGCAATTAATTCATCGTCCTCTAAAGCATGCTACAGCTATTTATAGTGACGGTTTTTCCCGGCAGAAGCTAAAATCAAACTCAATTTTTTTTCAAAAATATGATTCGACAACCCTTGAAAACCCATTCATTAATCATGTTACTATGACAACACGTGAATCTAGGGTCATTCAGGCAAAGTTTTATGTGTATCCAGGGGCGACGGTTTTTCCCAGCAGAAGCTAAAATCAAACTAAAAAAACTTTTAAAAATATGATTTGACAACCCTTGAAAACCCATTCATTAATCATGTTACTATGACAACACATGAATCTAGGGTCATTCAGGCAAAGTTTCATGTGTATCCAGGGGCGATGGTTTTTCCCGTCAGAAGCTAAAATCAAACTAAAAAACTTTCAAAAATATGATTCGACAACCCTTGAAAACCCATTCATTAATCATGTTACTATGACAACACGTGAATCTAGGGTCATTCAGGCAAAGTTTCATGTGTATCCAGGGGCGGTTAATCAAGAGCCCAAACATTGAATAATGTGATGTAACTTGTACTAGCCAGTTATACATCAATAGTTTTGCATGAATTTAAAAAATCAAAAACTGATCTGCTCAGATTTTAATACTTTTTCAATCAATGTAGAAATACTGTAGCTACATGTCCATATACCTTTAAGTGAACACAATTAGGACCAATCATGCTACCAAATGATAGAATACTGTTTTTATCCCATCACCAACAAAGTTGGTAAAGAGGAAATATAGCATCTTTACCCTTCGTCCGTCCGTCCACATCTATTGCCCATCCGACCTCATGCATTGTTCAGCTGCTGGGGAACAAGATTTCTGCCCCTGCAAAGGAATCCCAACTATTTTTGTTAAAGGAAGTTCATGTAAAGGAGATTCTTGCCTTGATGCATTTTTCTTCTTTTATTTTAAGATTATTTTGTGAATTTAAGGCTTCTTCAAGTAAGTTCCTAAATGGATTTGTTTATGAGGAATTTTTAATAGCTGTATTTTCGATGGTTTAAACTTTTTAAGCCATTTTCCTGAACGTTCTAATCATGTGAAGAATTTTTATTTTTTATTGCATCACGATTTTGAATTTTATATTTATTTTCTTGTATCGCAGTGATCAATTTTTGCATAATTCAAACAAATTGCTCCCTGAATTGTGGGACAGGGTGTATAGCATGTGGGATAGGGTGTATGGCATGTAGAGCTGTGACCGTTTAGCGTGTACACGCTACACGCTCGCAAATCTTGTAAACGTTTACTAAATACTTCATTGTGAGTAATCGTTTTTTAGTGTCTTGCAGTTGAAAATCAATATTCATGATTCAAATCACACACACATTTGGCTGACAAAATTCCAATCAATGACTTTTTACAAACTGTAAATCCGATTAGCATAATCCTTTTTAAATGTGCGAATCACAAATGCGCAGTAATCACCAACGAATGGGGATATTGTGCACTTTGATTTCGCCAAAATCTGAGTAATTTAACTTGTAAAATGCACCGCGAATGTGCAGCAGTAAACAGTGAAACTAACGATAGGCCTAACGTTAAGCCATAAGGCTTTAAATCCCACGCAATCAAGGCCCGTTTTACAAGCTGTTAAATGGACCAAAAAATACTTGAAAAACACTTGAATCGTGACAATCAGTACATTTACATGTAAATATTACCTGATGAGTCAAATAAATTTTGCAAGAAAGAAAAAATATTGCATAATAAACAAACAGAAAAAGCTTTTAACAGAGCTGAAATTCTGCATGATGTCGCAAAGATGGCGGCCATTTTTTTCGAGAGAACTGATATTTCAGAACTTCCTGGTGGTGGTGGCGTAGTTTTGAAATGTTTTACTGCGAGGTATATCATAGGCCTATCGTGCAAGATTTTCACAGAAGAACTTTGAAAGCCGTAGCGAATAGGATAAAAAAGTTACGTGATGTTGAGTTTAAATGACATTGAAAGGAAGTTATCTGTTCTTTCTAAACTGAATTTCCATGCATATTTTCCATAAAAATGATGATTTATACTGTAGAAGTAAACTTTTTACAATTTGGAAAGCAAAACTCAGCGTCTATTTAAGCAATGGAGTCAGTACTTTTGCCATACTGGTTGCGCGATTTTTTTACTTCACCTCGTAGCTTTGGAGCAATTTTGGTGTATTTACGAAAATTACGGTACTAAACTCGTGTACACGATACATGCTCGCTTTTTTTGGCGTGTACACGTTTACTAAAATCTCTAAACGGTCACAGCTCTAATGGCATGTGGGACAGGCTGTATGGCATGTGGGACAGGGTGGTACAGTATGGCATGTGGGACATTGTGCCATGGAATGTGGGATAGGGTGTCATGGCATGTCGGACAGGGTGGGATAGCATGTGGGGCAGGATGGAATGGCATGTAGGACAGGGTGGGGTAGCATGTGGGACAAGGTGGGATGGAATATAGGACAAGGTGGGATAGCTTATGAGGCAGGGTGGCATGGCATGTTAAACAAGGTCGTGGCATTATAGTATGACAGGCTGGGATGGTATGTGAGACAGGGTGGGATGGCATTGGAACAGGGAGGGATGTGTGGGACAGGGTGGCATGGCATGTGGGGCTAGGTGGGATGACATGTGCGACAGGATGGTATATGATGAAGTTTTAATTGGATTTCAGGTGGGATGGCATGGGACAGGGTTGGATGGTATGTAGGACAGGGAGGGATGGTGTATGGGACAGGGTGGCATATGGCAGGGTTTGCATTAGCAGCGCGATTGCGACAATTGCGCAATCAATTCTCACAATCCCATACAAAAGTAGAAGCAATGCGGGATGGTCGCACACAGCTACCTGGAGCTGCTAGCTTAGACAAGTGTTGAAATCCGCGCTTAGCATTCAGTGATAACATTAGGCATCGACTTAACGATATGAATTTTAGGGATTAGACATAAAATCTCTTTGTACCAAAGATACCTAAAATAAACCGTAAGCTTCTTTAATTTGCACGCGTGTTGCACGATATTCCTTGCAAAATGTGTTGTCATTTTCGTAACTAAAGAATCTCAAGTCTTTGACCGCATTGGATCAAAGTTTTTTAGGCAGTCAAAAAACTTTCGAGTTTAGCCTCATCCAGGAACTTCTGAGTGATTTAGGAGGAGACTATCACAAAACTATTTACAGTCAGTTTCTTCAACATGGTAGCTGCTAGTAATAAGAGCTCGGCCATGTACAGAACAACAATGGCCATGTGCAGTTGAAGGTTTGGGAATTTGCGTAGATTGCTGGGGAGAGGGAAAGGGTAGAGAATGGGTCTTTATGGGGTAGTTGAATAAGTATTAGGTATCGTGAAATATAAAAGTTTTTTTTTTTTTTTGTGCAAAAATGTTTCTTATTTATTGCACTAAAAAACTTGGTTATGATAGCACAGCATGTTGCTAGGTGTCAGGGGAGCTTATTTGGTATTTCTACATTTTCCCGATTTTTTGCGATATGAGATCTAAGGTCACGTTTAAGTGAATGAAAAATCGGCCGTTTAAACTTGACCTCTAAACTTGCTTGACCCTGGAACTTGCTTGACCTCTAAACTTGCTTGACCTCTGAACTTGCTTGACCCCTGAACTTGCTTGACCCTGGAACTTGCTTGACCCCTGAAGTTGCTTGACCCCTGAACGTGCTTGACCCCTGAACTTGCTTGACCCCTGAATTTGCTTTACCCCTGAATTTGCTTGACCCCTGAATTTGCTTGACCCCTGAACTTGCTTGACCCCTGAACATGCTTGACCCCTAAACTTAAACAAATATGTGACTTTTAACCATTTGATATCAGGAGAGCACATGATTTAATATCAATGTAGAAATTTTAGAAAAAATATTTTCATGAAAAAGTTAAAAAAATGACTTTTCTACAGGATACAGTAGATAAAACAAATAATGTTGGTATGCAGTTTAGACAGACTTCCTTGACCAGGTATTCTCAAACAAAGTTCATGTGTGACACCTTTAACAATGATATCCCTAAAATACATGTAGAACTAGAAAATGTGATTACGAAAATCGTAACCACTGTGTTCTTAGGCATGATACCACGGAAATGCGAGGGTTTTTCTTGCAATGCCAATGTGGTTTCGCAATGCCAATGTGGTTTACATTATGAGAGCAGTCAAGGCAAATGGAATTTTAGTATGAAATCACTATGATAGCAATTTTAATTTCTGTGCCAACTTACAAACCGCAAGTTTCTTAAATACAAATTTGAGCTGACTGTAGTACTGTACTTGCCTCTACTGCACTTGCCATGCATAAACGCTAGCCAGCTAGCGGTACCGCGCACAGTATACCATACCTGACCTGGGACCAAAACATAATTTTGCACTGGCCTGGATATTGCAGCAATACGTTGAAAATGATAGTCGCACTGTCAAGTTGTTTAACATGATTTTATGACAAAATTGTATAATCCGACATTCAAATACTCTCACAAAATGGCATCCATATCCTCCAATAAATAATATTATCGTACATCAAATTTGCTTGTATTACTGATAGCAAAATCGTTATGTGCTTGACCAAAGAATGCAGTTACGTGACTGGAAGTTGGTAAGATCACAATATGTTAGAACATAACAAGAAGGAATTTCCCCACAGTTGTGTATTTCTGTCCTCTTTCACACTGGTAAACAGTCTGTCCTCTGTCCTTGGTTGACCTGGAGTTGCTTTTACCCTAGGGCCTACAAAGATAACAAATTGGGTTCATTTGTGGACAAACTGATCAATGTTGGCACACTGTATTATTTATTAACTACAACTGTGAATGCTATTACTTCCAATTGTTTCAACAAAAATGGTAATGGTAATGTGTGTGGGGTGAATGAACTTTGCAGCATTGATCTTTTATTGAATTACAAACCAATTTAATGGTAAAAACAAGTTTTTGGTTGTAAGGACTGGTTTTGAGAAAGATCAAAACCTTGATTCCATTAGTGTTTGATGTTGTTTCTCTGATGGAACAAAGAAAGTTAGGGTATAGAAATTAAATGGTGGATGACGATCATGACGTGTCCTTAGGTGAAACAGGCCCATAGCTATGGTGGGGGAAGTCTTAGCGAACGAAGCCCCTTTTGTTGAGAAAGTGCCCTTTTGAAATCTAAAACATAATAACCACTTGGATTTTCAAGGTTTGTTGCCCTTTTATAAGGAAAACAATCCCTCCTTTCAATTCCTGAAGTTCAACCCCTTTTGTTGAGAAAGTGCCCCTTTGAATTCTAAAACAATAATAATAAGCACCCAGAATTTCAAAAAATTCCCTTTGATATAAAAAACGAACTCTTTTTCAAATTCCTGGCTATGGGCCTGTGAAAGGGGAACAACAGTGAAAAGCAATATCTGGAAATGCCTGTCTGCTAGCTTGATTTGAAAAGGGCAAGGTGCTAGATTTGTTGAGGGGAACATTTATGCCCGTAAAGCGCTGTGCTTTTTCAGCGTGGGGTCCAAGGCTAAAGCCTTCAGGCTTGTGCCCGTGGTGAAGCTCTGGGATTTTAGCTTTACTGTTTCAGAATTAAACTATGCTGAATGATTAAGGATCATTCATGAGCCAAACAAGACAATTTTTACTATGATATCATTCTGTGTTCTGTATCCATGTAAGATTTTCAACAAGTTTGACCTCTAAAACCTATGCCATTGAAATTGTTTAAAAAAATTATGATGAAGGGTGCACCAAAGAGGGGCGCACCAAAGAGGGGCGGGGCAGGCACCCCTCTGAGACAAATCTTGGGCACTGAGTGAAGATCTGTGAAAATCAAATTATATTTATTCTTTTTTGCAGAGGCTGTTACAAATGCTGAAAATGGTCAAGCTGATCAACCAGTAACCACAGAACCAGAAGACAGCATACTCAGTGGAGGGGTGCAAAAGGTGCAAGTCAAAATACAAGACTCCCCAACACAAGCCGTTGACAGTCACAGCCCCTCCAGCTTAGAAAGTGTATCAAAACAGAAGATTTCCAAAGCCCCAAGTGCCGCATCTAGTAAACAAGCTGCCAAAAAGATTCGCAAAACAATATATATATCTTATTCACCCGATGGTGGATTTATGGAGCGGAGGTTTGTTTGTGAAGCTGTGAGGCAGTTTAAAGAAATCAACTTAGCGGAAGACATTTGGTTTGATAAAGATGAAGAGAATACAGACACCGCCTCTTGGTTCTCACAGAGGATGGAGGTAGTAGAGAAATGTAGAGCTGCAATATGTTTCCTTTCGAATAGTTACTTCCAGTGTCCGGTGTCTGTTTATGAACTTAAGATATTGACAGAGCGCCAGAAACTCTCCCATCCACCAAAGGTATTCCCGGTGCTGTATGAGGAAATTGAATTGCCAAAGAACTTTTCCTTACTGTCAGAAGAAATTGTTAACCTTGCCATACCCGCATTCCAGAGACTAAGTCTTGCTGAGAAAGCATCTGTTGTCATAGGCAGCCTAGTGAACAAAGTAGAACCTTTTGCTATTGTTAATGCTCCTCACACTCCGCCTTCTCCTGAAAAGGAATTTACCCAAGATTACAAAACCAAGAAAATTTGTAGATGGAGCGCAAATGATATTCAGAGTTGGTTGCTTCAATTAGGGATTCGTGAGTTTTATCGGCAAAGTTTTGCAGAGTCAGGAATTGATGGCTTTATGCTGATGCCTTTGTTAGATGAGGACATGGTGGAGTGTTTAAGCATAGACAGCAGGGTGGTGCGCAAGAAGCTGCTTCAGCAGGTGGATCTGACCCTCAAGAAAGAGTACGAAGGGAAGGAAAACTGGCACCTGAGAGCCAGGAATCAGAAGCCCAAGCAGGACATGGTGTATGTGATCTATGATCCGTCAGATGTGAGGTTGGCCCAGAACCTGAAGCAAGATTTGAAAAAGAAGGGGATGCAGGTAGACCAGCTTTTTACATCCATTCAAAAAATCAGAATATTTCTGCAAAAGTTATGACTTGCTGGAAGTTTTATAACATTGTTTTCCTGAATTTGGGGGAGGGGGAAACTGCCCTTTTCTCCTTCTATGTTATTGTATACCTATCCTGCAGAAGAAAACATTTATTCCCTAAGAAAAAATGCATTTTCAATTTTTTTCAGTTTATTTTATGGGATGAAAAACCAGCCTCAAATTACCTCGAGATAGATGCCATAGTACAGTACCTGTCAGTACACTATTGCATTAACATGTTTCAAATAGTGTGAAGTGAACATTAACTACAGAAAGCACTTCATGTTACCATTCTTGTCCATATCACAGTTTAACCAAGGAAACAATTCCTTTGAAAAACAGATAGATCACATCCCCCCAGATTATTGCTCGACATATGGTTACTCTGCAAGCTTAAGGCCTTATTTGAATATCATAAGCAATTTGTGTCAGTTAGAAATGCAGATTTTGGTAGATCTTACTTTGGAAACTTTTAATCTGAGTTGTTAATCCAAATTTACTCATACATGAATATTCATCACTTATGGTACAGACAATGCATAATTATGTGTGATTCCATATGCAACATGTTGTTTATTTTGTGCAAACTTTTATTAGGTCTCAAGTCATGAAAAACTGGGACAGTCAAAGGAGGAGTTCTTGCAGATCAACGGGCCTCACATCGCAGCTGCAAAACATGTGATTGTGCTCCTGACAGAACCAGCAAGCATATCTCCATTTGTATTCCATGAGGTGCTCTTTGCTGATTGGCTGGGAAAGTCTCCCGTCACCCTCATGTTCAAGAATGTGTGGGAGAAGCTTCGACCTGCTTTGAAGGCAATTTTGGGTGAGTCCAATAAAATCCCAGTTTTGATAGCTTTTGTTTTCAAGATATAAAGAACAAAATCTCTCGTTTGGAGACACCAAACAAACAAACAGATTAATTAATTGTTAACAAGTAATTTCAGTCAATATGTTTGCAGCTCAGGTTTTTTCATTTCTTGGAAATTTCCATTATGCATTTCTGAATCATTCATAATTTTTTCACTCACCCCTTCTGTGCTGATGAAGACTATTAGCAAATTTTTTAAGTTGGCTAAGAAAGTGTAATCATGTGAGATTAATTTTACCCTGGGGGAATAGATGCAGAGGAGGAGGGGTTAAAAATTTCAAAAACTTAAAATCGTATAATATCTTATATAACGAAAAATTAACCCTAAATATGCCTCTCATTTCAATGATTCATGGTTGCGAGCCAAGTTTTCTTTAAAAATATCACAATATACCAATATATCGCGATATTTTTCTCCACGATAATCGATATGTAATACAGCCATATCGTGACTGAACTACTTGTGTACTGTCTGCACTTCAAGGGTCAAAAATCGGAAAACTTGGCTTCTGGAATCGTGGTCAAAAAGCTCTTTTCTTATCCCAGCCCAAAAAGGTCTTCACGTATGTGCTGTTAAATTTCCTTATTTATCTAAGTATGTAAAGGTGTTGGTAAAAATCTCTGGAAGCGGGTCAGCATTTTCAGTGAAATCAGTTTGATAAAGCCGACAACGTGCAACTGATCGTGCGATGCACTGTGATTGGCTATAACATGGTATTCTTTACATGCGAAGTCTTGCGCTATGGTACGTCTCGATCCTGACAAATTGTTGTCGTGTTTTACTTCACATTTCTTCATAAATTTAAACATTGGCATGCTGGAGCATCAAAACATACAAGAATAAAGCAATTGTTAAATTCTTATAAGGATTGTCAAGAGAAAAGGGGTGGAAAATAAATCTTGTTTAGTGGGTATATTCACAGAAGCATTTTAGGCCTACAGCAATTGATTTCATGTCATTGCTGTGTTCCTAGTACAGAAGTGCAGACAGTGCTCAAGTAGTGCTGTCACAATATGGCAGTATTACAGTACATATCCTTTATCGTGGAGAAAAATATTGCGATATATTGGTATATCGCGATAATTTTTAAACCTTGACTCACGACACAAATTGTTAATATTACTACTTGTTTTATGTGTACATGAATGCATTGATGAACATAATAAGAAATGATTTCCATCTAGCTGGTGACTATTACGTTCTAGATTTTATCATGCATCACATAACCATGTTTGGTAATTTAACCAACGTGACTACGAATCATCGAAGTAAAAGGCATGTTCTGGGCCAATTTTTCGTTCTTTTTGCGAACTAACATCGGGGCGTGCCAGTGTGGGGTGACGGAGCATGATTTGTATTATTTTTATTTTTATGTTTCACGATATTTTTGCACGTTTTCAAAGTTGATTCAGAAACAATCATGGCCTAAACTTGACTTCTATACTTACTACCATAATTTTAGTACCGTAACGTTAGTTTCTTAACGTATGAAGTAACCTAGCCTGATTGCGCGAAAATTTCTTAGTTTTGTATTAGTTTTTGGTATCGCGATATGTGTTAAGGAGCATATTTCATCTTGTTGGAAAAGAGATATTGCGACAATCGACATGTCCTGACAGCACTATGCACAAGTACAAACTACGTGCAGTTTTATTTTTGACACCTTGAATTTTTCAAGCTAGCATATGAGAATAAAAAATGTTACAAATGCTATTATGAACCAAGAAGCAATTTTCATTTTATAACAAGAGTTTTACATTCTGGCTGTAAAACAGTCTCACCAAATTGAAAGAAATTTTCAGCTTGGTACATGTATGTAGAGGAAAGGAACTGCTACAGGGATGTTTATTTCAGTTTAAATTAATGCTCATCACTGGAGTTTAATGATCAAAATAACAAAACAGATCAATTAATTGTTAACAAGTAATTTCAGTCATATGTTTGCAGCTCAGGGTTTTTCATGTCTCGGAAATTTCCATTATGCATTTCTAAATCATTCATAATTTTTGGAGCCCTAGATGCGCGGTAACGTGAAACAAAATGTTCCATGCTACTCCCTTGTTATCAAACTGAAACTCACCATTCTATATATGCTGGTAAATACATTCTGAAAAAATAATTTATGATCATGTTTGAAGTACTGAGACACCATGACAGATTTTCCATTTCCTTGAACTATTTTGGGTCAAATTTAATTAAGATGACAATAGTTTTATAGTATAAAATGAATTCTATGATAACAATCAACTTAAAAGTTGTGTGCTTGAATTTGAAGAAGAAGAAAAATAATGTGGTATTTGAAACTTTGAAACCCAAACTACCTTGTGGTGAGTGAGTAAGGTCAATATCAAGGTCTCGTGATTACAGTGTGTAAACTCAACCGTCATAATTTTTATCCTACTAAAATGAATGAAAATGTATTATGTCCTATATACAGTTTAGTTTCAAAATATAACCCTCTGTATCACAAATCAATCCAACACTTTTTCAAGGATTTTCTTCATGTACACGTATTCAGAAGTTTTGTGGCTTATACTGTGCAACTGAATTTCTCAGCAGGCTCTAGTCTCCCAATATACTGTAGAGCAACTGTATGTGATCTCCTCACTGCAGTTGGTTGTCACCTTGATAAGTTTCTTGGGTTTGGTACTGCCTAATTTTACATCATATGATACAATTACCTCTTATTTTACTTCATTTTTATGTACAATTTGTAAACACAGGACAAAAATGTTATGAAGAAAACTGAAAAGTACACTTCATTTATTGATCATTATTCCCTATTCATTTTAACAACAAATGAAGTACTTCATGTCAATGGAGTTAATATACTGTATAAGAATAACAGTTCAAGACTCCTCATGTAGCCCACTCCCTAGTTAGTAGTCATATACCCACAATACACTTTTCGACATATTGGTGGCATGTACAGTGGTGAGATCGCAGACCAGTAAATGACAGCAATCACACAATGTTTACATACAGAAACGGGTTAAAGCGAAAGAAATTATGGCCAAATGAGGCAAATGTTTTCATCACTAGCCCACTCCATGGTTGTAACGAGCAAGATTTTTTGTTGGAATGTTTAAAAAAAAAGAAGGTTAAATCCATTAAACACACTGAATGATGTCGTTGATTCCAGAGTTTAGTTTTTGTTTTGTTTAGGGACCCTAACAAGGCTTTGCAGCTCTTACTGTGGTATTGAGAAAGTTGTTAAAAGGCACCTGGCACAACTACACGTACAACTACCAAGAATTTAAAACAAATTTGGGGATCGCTGCTTTAATTTCTATGCACCAAATGAATGGAATAAACTCCCGTGTATTTTAAGTTGCAATGTATCGCTCTCAGCTTTTGAACGTGACTTGAAGACATTAGATAGTATTTTAGTCACTATTTTTGATATTTATTCTCTCGCTTTACAGATTTTTATACTTCTTAGCATTTTTATGATTTCAGTTTGTCTAGATTTATTTTCACTTGTATGTTTACTCTTTCTATCCCAAATTATATATTAACCTAAATTTTGCAACTTTATATTTAAGATCTATACGCATTTAAACTTTTTCAACTTGTTTTCCCTTGCTAGCTTTACATTATTCCTGTTGCCTTTATACTTTTATACCTTTTATCTTTTTTAACATATGTCGTATATTATCTGTTTACATTATTCTTAAATTTTATGTATTTTATATTTTCATTTTGTAAAGCACTTAGAGCTTATTGTTAGAATAAGTGTTGTAGAAATGTAATTCAATAATAATAATACAGTAACTGAAGTCATTTCAAGTGATCAGCTGGTTCCTAAGTGCCCTTAATTAGTTGTTGGGCATTGTATAATTATGCCAATGTGAAAAATATTTGATGTTTTGAACTAGCTAATTCAAGAGCTACATATTTTTTAATTCTTTCTTCACCTACTGTATGTCTCAAGAAGCATATTACAATGACTTTTCAACGATGTGGGCATAGACATACATGTACTACAATTACTTCAATTTAACAAGGACTAATAAATTGAAGATTGAGCCTGAGGTAGGCCTGCTAAGATAATTGTGAATTTGATAGCAAAGTTATTACTAAATAATATATTTGTTAAAATCAATGCAATTAGAAATACAAAGCTAGTAAGTCTCTTAGCCTGTTATGCATTACGCTGTTCAATGCACGAAAGCCAAAAGAGGGCAATTTATGTTGAAAAAATCGCCACAACTTCAACTGAAAAGTTATAGCAGTTTTTGTTACCAGCCCGACACAAATTGAGTATTTCCAGGAAGCTTACTGTTTCATCTTCAAATCTATGTTTAAATTACACCTATTTTTTTCTGGAAGCGGGTTAGGAGCTTGGCAATTATCTGGTTAAAACTTTAACCAATATTTCAGTAAATGAATCTGAAAGTCACTTTTCCATGATTTTTGCCACTAAAATGGTGTTAACCTTTTTGGCATCACTCAACAGAGGAAATATTTGACTCTCACCTACCTTGTTGTTTTACTTTCTTCAAAGTTGTCAGGTGACACACATGTGATAATAAATTTCACTTCTCCAATGATCAGCTTTGCGAAAACAGCGTAAAGTGGGTGAAGTCCTGTGCGAAGAAAGTGACCTCATGTCACGTACCTCAATAACGCAATACTGGGAAGTGACTGATACAAGTCATTTCATTTTGTTCATAGGATTCTCTAAAGGTTTCTTCATCCAGAACTTTTAATTACATAGTAAATTTCCCAAAATGCAGTAAAACCTTAGTTATATAATGCCATACAGATCCTACATTATGGCACAGCATACCCCATACTGTATGTCAAAATGAAATATATGCTAGTTTTAAGCTCGACGTAGTCGAGCTATTCTACTACTCTAGTGTCCAGTAAAAGTTTTTGTAAAGCTTTGGTTAAAGGATTTGGTTAAACGTTTTCATAAGTTATGAATGGTGTACATTCTTGTAACTTGGCATAGAGGTAGACGACATGGGTACTGTTCAAATGAGCATGATTGGGGGGTTGCGTGTACATACTAGTTAGCTTATTTGCATAACAATGACAATATTTGTCTGATTAAAGTTTTTTGTTAAAGTTTTCATAACTCAAGTTATGAATGGTGTACATTCATGTAACTTGGCATAGGGGTAGAGGTGATGGGTACTTTTTAAATGAGCATGATTGGGAAGGGGGTGAGGGAATACTAATTAGCTTATTTGCATAACAATGATCTTTTTTTATCTATGATATCTCTTAGATTAAAGTGGATGTGGGGATTTTGTTTGCACACAAAATCACATATGTAAAGCATTGTTTGCACTTACCAGGGATACTGTGTGTGCATACTAATTAGCTTATTTGCATAACAATGAAAATATTTCTTCGGTTACAAAGTTTTTGGTTAAAGTTTTCATAACTTAAGTTATGAATGGTGTATATTTATGCAACTTGGCATAGGGGTAGAGGATATGGGTACTTTTCAAATTAGCATGATTTCGGGTAGGGGATACTAATTAGCTTATTTGCATAACAATGATTTTTTTTTTGTATCTATGATATCTCTTAGATTAAAGTGGATGTGGGGATTAAGAGCATTGTTTATACTTACTGGGGATACTGTGTGTGCATACTAATTTGCTTATTTGCATAACAATGAAAATATTTGTTCGGTTACAAAGTTTTTGGTTAAAGTTTTTATAACTTAAGTTATGAATGGTGTATATTCATGCAACTTGGCATAGGGGTAGAGGATATGGGTACTGTTCAAATGAGCATGATTGGGGGGTTGTGTGTGCATACTAGTTACCTTATTTGCATAACAATGAAAATATTTGTCTGGTAAACGTTTTTGGTTAAAGTTTTCATAACTAAAGTTATGAATGGTGTACATTCATGTAACTTGGCATATGGGTAGAGGACATGGGTACTTTTCAAATGAGCATGATGGGGGGTAGGGGATACTAATTAGCTTATTTGCATAACAATGAATTTGTTTGTATCTATGATATCTCTAAGATTAAAGTGGATGTGGGATTTTGTTTGCACAAAAGATCACATATGTGAAGAGCTTTGTTTACACTCACTGGGGATACTGTGTGTGCATACTAATTAGGTTACTGATAACAAATGAAAATATTTTTTCGGTTACAAAGTTTTTGGTTAAAGTTTTTATAACTTAAGTTGTGAATGGTGTATATTCATGCAACTTGGCATAGGGGTAGAGGACATGGGTACTGTTCAAATGAGCATGATTGGGGGGTTGCGTGTTCATACTAGTTAGCTTATTTGCATAACAATGAAAATATTTGTCTGGTTAAAGTTTTTATTGGTTTACTTTATTAATTTTGGTATGCTGATTTTAAAAAAGATAGGTGCCATTTTATTTTGAGACGTCTTTCAGCTGCCATTTTGAATTTCAAAATAGCAGCTATTTTAATTATTTTTTCTGGAATTCAAGCTAGATTTTTGTGCAAAGTAGATTTTATTGGCTTACTTTGTTAATTTTGGTATGCTGATTTCATGAAAGCTAGGTGCCATTTTTTTTCTGCTACGTATTTAGCCGGCATTTTTAATTTGAAAATGGTGGGCATTTAGTGGGCATTTTGATTTTCTTTCTTTCTGGAATTCCAGTTAGATTTTTGTGCCAAAATGGATATTATTGACTTACTTGATTAAATTTGGTATGCTGATTTCTAAAAAGTTGGGTGCCATTATTTTCTGCGACTTTTTCAGCCGCTATTTTGAATTTCAAAATGGTAGACATTTTTATTCATTTTTTTGGAATTCCAGCTACATTTTCTGCCAAAATGGATATTTTAGTCTTACTTTATTAATTTTGACATTTTTAATTTTTAAAAGTTGGGTCCCATAAGACTTACTTAACATTAATTTTTACAGACAGTTGGTGCGTTCATAATATTATTCAGTGTTGGTAAAATTTTAAGCAACCATTTTAACAATATACTTCACAAACATCCAGCTGTAATAATACTAAATTGTCAATATTATCTATAAACGTAATATTTACAATGAATTCACTGAGTTGTCTTTTCAGCTTTTTAGGTTCATCAGAATAGGCCTATTCAAATTTCATCAATATTTAGCATTTCTATCCTTAATGGCTAACTGCTTACCTAGTCACTGTTTTCGTTTTGACTTGTCACATTGTAATCTATTGTGTTACCACAGTCACTACATTTACAAAGTGCTGTACATGCCAAGTTGTTTTTCTGGCAGGAACAGTTACTGACACATTTGCCACGACATCCAGACTTGACAAGTTCAACAACTGCCAGAGATGCAGGTAGCTCAAGGGATTTCTAGGAGAAATTGTCCCATCTGATGTTTCCTCCCATCCATTGTCAGTAAGAGGTGGTATGTTGGCTGTTTGTAACCTTTACCGATTAGCAATATAAGATTGGCTCTCTGAGTGTGTGGCTTTAGTGCTCCCAGAGTTGGCGGCAAGCTTTCAGCTTCAAGGTTCCTTAACTGTGCTGGATTTGCTCCTCTCTGTTTTATGCATCGGATTTGACTAGATATCCTCCAGATCCACTTGATGGTTCTATTTTGTACGCTTTGGTTGCATGGACAAAGGCCCTCTTGTCAGTTGGTATTAAAAAAAAAAAAAAAAATTAGGAGAAGAGTAACCCCCGGATAACAGAAAATTCATATTTTCTAATTGTCTCACATAGAGACTGTATTATACTAGGAAGTGACTGCTGAACTACAAGAAATCTTGGCAATAGTTGTCGATCTCCTCGTAGCTTAACCATTTTATTACCATCTGTGCATTTTGTCTTCTTCTGAGACGTGCTGAATGCCTTCAGCTTCATTTTTTCATTGGATCCCAAATTGACTTCTCTGCTGTAGATGCAACTAATCTCTCTGACACAAAACTCTGCATCAAGAAAGAGCTTGAAGCAGCCCAAGTTGATGTCTGTTTTCACGATTTTAGCAGATGATTGCGATGCATGCTGCTCAGAGTCAGAACTGTAAATTGCTCTTCTGGATTAGCAGGGTGCTCAGAGTCACCTACATGTAGAACTGTAAAATGCTCTTCTGGATTAACATACTCAGGATGCTCAGAGTATTCTTGAACTGTACTGTAGATTGATCTTCAGGATTAACAGGGTCAGGATGCTCAGAGTCCACTAGAACTGTAAAATGCTCTTCATGATTAACATAGTCAGGATGCTCAGATTCATCTTGAACTGTAGACTGCTTCTTAGGAATAACCGAGTCAGAATGCTCAGAGTCATCACGAACTGTAGATTGTTCTTCAGGATTAACAGAGTCAGGATACTCAGAGTCATCAGGATGCCTAGAGTCATCATGAATTGTAGATTGCTTTTCAGGATTAACAGTCAGGATGCTCAGACTCATTTGCTCTTCAGGATTTACAGAGTCAGGGTGTTCAGAGTCATGTAGAACTTGCTCTTCAGAATTAACAAAGTCAGGATGCCCAGAGTCATCTAGAAGTGCTCTTCAGGATTAACCGAGTCAGGATGCTCAGAGTCATTTCGAACTGTAAATTGATCCTCAGGATTAATAGAGTCAGGATGCCCAAAGCCATCTGATTGCTCTTCAGGATTAATAGAGTCAGGATGAATCATGCTTCCCCTCAGGATTAAAATTATCAGTGACTGGACTCCTATCTCTATCAGCGTTTGACAAATCGCCCAAAAATTCACTTGCCAGCTGGGCAATCACATGCACAGAAATGCTTGCCCGGAAGCAAGATCCACTTGTCCGACAAGAATAACGTTAATATTGTACAAGGCGATGCACATTATGGTAAACATTTTCTTATGGCAATATTTATTGAGAATGCTGTATAAATTATAAAAGACTCTTATACTTACCAAAAAAACAGTGAAAATTGTAATCCGTATCTTCTACAAATATAAAGCAATAACAGGCTCCATAAAATTAAAAAAGAAATACAAAAGTTCAATAAACTTTTGCATAAACAAGTGGCATGGAAAGGCAGGTCAAGTTTGCCATGTAACAGTACTGTATATACTGGATACGGTATGCCCTGTACGATAATGTATGTGTACATGGAACGGGTATTGGACCCATTGCGTGTGGTACATTAACACAGCATAACAGACCTCGGCAAGAAACAGTGACTGAATATAAATATCATGAGATTTTTTACGCGAGATATGATTGATTGAAAGGAGCAAGCCTCGCTAGCAAAACAGCATGCATTGTGCACATGTTTAACCAGCTTTGGTGGTCTGGATCATATATCTGTATATTATACATTGTATGTTTTGTGTTTGTGCTACATATGTTTACGTCTCATGTATGGGTGTGTGTATGATGTTGTTTGGCGAGGTTTAAGATCATTTTGTAACATAACAAAATATTTGGCTTCCAAATAAATGGAATATAAGTCTGATTTAAGGTATTTTCTGGGCATTTCCATGTTATATTGTAGGAAGTACAATCTGTGTAATGAATCAAGTTTTTTAAGAGAAATTCACTCTATTAGTTTGGATCAATTTATGATTGCCCAGCAGGCATATCAACTTGTAATTCAACTTGCCCGGACATAAATATTAGTTGCCCCGAGCGTCCAGACAGACGATTTGTTGAACACTATATTGTAGGAAGTATAATCTGTGTAATAAATTACGTTTTAAAAGAGAAAATCACTCTATTAGTTTGGATCAATTTATGGTTGCCAGCAGGCATATCAACTTGTAATTCAACTTGCCTGGATATAAATATTAGTTGCCCCGGGCGTCCAGACAGACGATTTGTTGAATGCTATATTGTAGGAAGTATAATCTGTGTAATGAATTACGTTTTAAAAGAGAAAATCACTCCATTAGTTTGGATCAATTTATGGTTGCCTGGCAGGCCTATCAACTTGTAAATTAACTTGCTTGGACATAAATATTAGTTGCCTCGGGCGTCCAGACAGACGATTTGTTAAATGCTGATCTCTATGAGCAGAGCATGCCACAAGCCAAGCCCTGTCAAATGTCTCAATTTTTTCTGGCAAAAAGGATACAGGAGTTAAATTCAAACATGTCCACAGTTTAGTTTGGTTTCAATTAATAGGGATTTATCTAGTTTGTGGTAACATCCACAGGGACAATTTCATCAGGGATATGGAGAGGCTTATTAACTGAAACATATATGCATCCCATCTGGTCATAATACCCCACTTTCCCAGGTGGATCCTACATGGGTTTATATGGGTTATCTTTCCCAGATACACCACATTCAACCCACATTAAACTGACATGGGATATGGGGTCCAACAGTGAGATCTTTCTTTTTACTAAATAGTCCACATACTGTAACCCATATGGAACTCACATGGGACATGGATCTCTGATACCCCGCTAAGATCCCATTACTCTGTCAATAATTTTATGAAGATTCCCTCTCATCAAAACATAGCAATTTCCTTTACAAAACAGTTCTCAGTAGTAAGATCGTCAAGGCATTTTCCCAACAAGTAATATGAATGGTGGC
Source organism: Chiridota heheva (assembly GCA_020152595.1). Classification (NCBI taxonomy): domain Eukaryota; kingdom Metazoa; phylum Echinodermata; class Holothuroidea; order Apodida; family Chiridotidae; genus Chiridota; species Chiridota heheva. Next base: position 2,369,113 of record JAIGNY010002074.1, read on the forward strand.
GGCTATTTTGAAATTCAAAATGGTGGCTGGAAGACTTGGCTAAAAAATTGACACTCAACTTTTTTTGAAATCAGCCCTCCAAAATTGATAATGTAAGCCAATAAAATCCATTTTGGCACAAAATTCTAGCTGGAATTCCCAAAAAAAGGATCAAAACAGCCGCTATTTTGAAATTAAATATGGCGGCTAAAGACGTTGCTGAAAAAATGGCACTCAACTTTTTTTTTAAATCAGCGCACCAAAATTGATAAAGTAAGGCAATAAAATCAATTTTGGCTCATAAATCTATCTGAAATTCCAGAAAATAGAATCAAAATATATAGCTTCCATATTGAAATTCAAAATGGCGGCTGAAGATGCTCCAAAAAAAAATGGCACTTAACTTTTTTGAAATTAGCATATCCTAATTGACAAAAGTAGTCCAAAAAATATATCCGACAGTACTATTGTCATGACACTAGCAAAATTCATGTTTTTACTATGTAAACCTTTTAAAACTTGGCAATGCTTAATCTTGTGTTTTTGGTTCCGATGTGATCATCAGCAACCTATGCGGTCATGGTGGCATGTGTGTGTATGTAATTGTGTGGGTGTATGTATGTGTTTATCTATGTATGTATACGAGGGCCAGCTCCTGAACGCAATATCTCAAGAACGATACAGTGGATTCATGTCATATGTGGTACACATAGCTTATGGTCCGTAGATATGCCTATTGTTTTTGATGGTGAGTGTTATGTATATTAATAAGTAAGCGGGGCTTAATGTAACAATTCTTGAAATGTTCATATTTTAACAACCACGTGTCCGTTTTGTTTCATATTTGGTATAATCATGATGTTAGGTGGTGTGTATTTATTTGTTCATGATGTAAAAACATTGAATTTCATTAATATGTATAGTAGGCGGGGCTTAATATGATTTTGCTGAAAAGAGCTTGTAAACACAGTATTTCAAGAATGGCAAACCTCATTCATCTTATATTTGGTACATAGATAGCCCATGGTTTGTAAATGTGCCCTATTGTTTTTGCTGGTGATGTCATGCATATTAATGAATAGGTGGGGCCCAATGTAAAAATCTTGAAATGTTCATATTCTAACAACCACATGTCTGTTTTGTTTCATATTTAGTACAGTTATGATGTTAGCTGGTGTGTACATGTTTATGATGTCAAAATGTTGAATTTCATTAATATGCATAGTTGGTGGAGCTTAATATGATTTTGCTGAAAAGAGCTTCTTAACACGGTAAATTGGATTCTATCATATTTGGTACACAGATAGCCCATGGTCTGTAGATGTGCCCTACTATTTTGCTGGTGATATCACGCATATTAATGAGTAGGCAGGGCTTAATATACAAATCTTGAAAGGCTCTTATTTTGACAATCACATGTATGTTTTGTTTCACTTTTGGTTCCGATGCGATCAGCATCAGGAACCTAGGCTATACGGTCATGATGGCTTGTGTATGTGTGTGTGTGAATGTGTGTGTGTGACGCCCAGCTCATAAAGTAAACCCGATATCTCAAGAACCATACAGCGGATTCATGTCATATGTGGTACACAGATAGCCCGTGATCCGCAGATGTGCCATATTGTTTTGGTTGTGATGTCTTGCATATTGATAAGTAGGCGTGGCTTAATATTAAAAAGTTAAAATGTTTATATTTTAATAACTTCATTACTGTTTTGTTTCATGTTTACTGTAATTATGTTGTAAGTTAGTGTCTACATGTTCATGGTACAAAAATGTTGAATTTCATCAATATGCATAGCGGGCGGGGCTTAACATGATTTTGTTGAGAAGAGCTTATAAACACAGTATCTCAAGAACTATACAAGGGTTTTAGTTCATATGTGGTACACAAATAGCCCATGGTCCGCAGATGTTTCCTTCAGTACCGCTCGCGTATAGCTTGCTACATGCTAAGGTATAAATCTCTATAAGAATGTATATTTTGCATAAAAACGTATAGAGCCACAAAAATGCTGTATAATCTTCGTAGACACAAAGTATAAGGATGTATAAATCCAGTATAAGCTGTCTCCTTTAAGTTTAATCCCTACGTCATCCTTTTAGTATAGAAACGTATAAGTCACATATAATCCTCCTATAATCCTGTGTCATTGATTACCGCAAACCACAAGAGCTAGGCCTAAGGTTTAGTGCTACACCTCAATTGTTGAGCTAGCTTGCTTCACTCGGGCCTAAATCTAAAACATTAGTAATAGTATGTTTTTTCCAAGCTCATACTGTCTACAAAACAGGAATACATGTTCACTAATAATAAATATAAAAATTGTTTCATTTACAAATTTATTTTGAGTCAAGTAATGAAAATGTTTAACCTAGTCATATCAATCCGTCTGACTCGACGCTTAATTGTACGTTACGCGATACTGGGCCGGCCAGCTCCGAATAGGGATCAGAGGCACTAGAGGGTGTACGCAACTAATATACTGACAATAATAAACTACAAGTATTTCATTCATGTGCTCTATTTTGGACATATGTTGTGTTTGAAAGTGGTTCTCTGCCATGATGTAGTGCGATCAAATTGACCTTCACTTTCACTATACGCCAATAATCTCCCCCAACATGCCACCATTATTCATTGACTTGCACAATATATTTTATACAAATCAGCTCATAACTTTTGTTAGAAGAACATCATTCAGAGATGTCACTATAATTTGTTTTAGTGTAAAATGTTATTGATGTCTTTGAATGCTTGCACATTTCCTGTTGATGGCGTATTGTCCTGAAAATGTCAATTTATTATTTAATACTGGAACATAAGCGGGGCAGGACAAGAGATTTATTTGGATATATTGACGTAGCTTGAACTTTGTTGATAATCCATAGGCCTACCATGCAAATCGTGATTCTTCAGTCACCCAACACAACTTTGTTCTTAATTTCTATTTAAAATAATCAAAATTCAAATATTGAATTTGTATGGCGTATGGCAAACGTGTGTTCAAATAATGCTTCTAAGCATGAGGTTTTTATGGAAGACTTTAAGTGTGCAAGTCAATGGGAGGTGCCATCATGTCTAGGTTGTGGGGGCCGCCTGTGTATTATAAATTTACACTATTTGATTACCCCACCAGATGCAGGGGATAAATTTGCTCAGAGTGATGAGGTCTCATGCAGGTCTGGGTAGACCAAAGAGAGCACAACAAAGTTTAATATTCATTTTGTAACGACAAAGTTATTCATTGTTTTAAAGTTGCTTCAAAATTAATCTTCTACATCTTTGCTGTTGTGTGGAAAAAGTGTGTTAAATAATGCTTCAGAGTTATTTGCTTTTTCTGGAAGGCTTAAGTGTGCAAGTCAATGGGAGGTGCCATCATGTCTGGATCATGGGGTATACCTGTGTAAGAAATTAACACTGTTTGTCTACCCTACCTGATGTAGCAGATAAATTTGCTCAGAGTGAAGTCTCATGCAGGGAGATCGACCCCTATGCCCCAGCTTCCTATACCTTTTTCTTAACAATTTATTGAGTTTTCATATCCACGTTCATGTAACAAATGTGTGTATTAAGCCTAATGTCAGGTATGTTTTACCAACGTGTGTACAACGAAAAACCATATGTATGTATGTATACACAAAGTAAAAACGCCACAGAAAAGTCAGGTTTGTTTCCCGTTAATTCATTTTGAGGGAATCTTTACTTTCATATCTAAAGTTAACTTTCTTTATTGTTTCCTTGCTTACGTTGTGGGTCTTACTAACAAGCTACTACAAACGTAACGTCAAGTTTGTAGATTTTTGCTTTAGTCAACATAACTTAGTGTATCTTTGCAGTAACCTTTGTTAACAAAAATGCTTCATAGACCCAGGCCAAATCAATAAATGGAAGATAAGCCTGCGGAGATAAGCTGCTTATATGAAGCTTATATGTTTCTTTGCATTTATAATCTTTTTTAATCTCCATTCATCACCCCTTCTGATACATTACTCTACAAATATAATCTTACCTGGAACATATACAGTTTGTATTCAAGCGTATACAGTAAAGCAGACTAAAGTTGAGTACTATATAGATATACAGTATATATAACTATGTATTATGTATATTTATACACATTCGTTAGTATGTGCAAGTTATACGTGAGCGGTGCTGTATTGTTTTTGGTGGCAATGTCATCAATAAGTATGCGGGGCTTCATGTTAAAATCTTGAAATGTTTATATTTTAATAACTGCATGACTGATTTGTTTCAAATTTGGTATATTTATGTTGTTTAGCTAGTGTCTACATGTTCGCTACAAACATGTTGAATTCATTAATATGCATAGTGGGTGGGGCTTAATTTGATTATGTTGAAGAGAGCTTTGTCAAACACAGTACAGTATCTCAAGAGCGATATGTGGGATCCAGGTCATATGTTGTACACAGATTGTCTATGGACTGCAGATGTGCCCTTTGTTTTTGGCGGTGATGTCATGCATATTAATGAGTAGACAAGACAAAGTTAAAAATTTAAATGCCTATTTTAACAACCGCATGTCTGTTTTGTTTCATATTGAAATTATTGTTAGCAAGTGTATACATGTTAATGGAATAAAAGTGGTTGAATTTAAGTAATTGTGAAATTCCATTCTTGTGAGAACTGTGAGTTATTTGGTTGTCATTGATATTTTGAGACCATGATGCAAAAACATTTATTATACAATACAGTAGTTCAAGCTTAAAATCCATATTGCACGTTGGAATTTCAAAACCTTTATTTTTATGATTCTGACTTCTACCTGCATTGTTCAAGGAGGGAAAGATAATATAATTGATATGATGTTGTTTGTACTGTGTGTGCATAGAAGGGATTTTCCCTTTACAGTGTTTATTTACAGATACAATTTTCAAATGTGAAATGTTGCAGAGATGCTGGGATCTGTCTCAGTGATTCTGAGATCTGTCACAGAGCTGTGCACAGAATTCGCCCATGTATGAAATACAAAGATCTTGTCAGGGATGTCTGCAAAAAGTGCTGGGGTGCTAAAATTGAAAGAGTATGATTCTTCTTTTTCATATATAATGCTAAGGTGAACAATAGCACATGAGGTATGACCCGGTCAAACATATAAGTATAAGCAACAAGGCACTATATCTACCTACTGTAGTGTAGCGGTTACCATACCTGTCTACAGACTACGAGGCCCTGGGTTCAAGCCTGGGTTGGGTAGACACGCCAGTGCATCACAACTGGTTAGCAAAGGCAGTGGACTTTAGCTTGGTTGTCGATATTATGTCTGTCCATACGTCGTACCTGTGTTCTTGTCCGGGTCGTAATAAGCGTTTCCTGATAGCATTTGTACTATCATAACCGAATACGCAGGCGACGACCCCGTCATTGTAATTGTGTGTTCAACTCTCTCTCTCTCTCTCACTATAAGAGAAGTCCTCATTGGCCAATCAATGGTTCACAGCGGCTTTGAAATGGAATGAAAGATTCCTCATGGTGCTGAGAGAAGATGATGATGCACCTTGTTCTTGAAAGACTGCATAGGCCCCTTTGTCTTGATTCTCTCCCAACAACTCAGTCTGGGAGATGAAACTCCTGCCAGTGGAATGGGTTCTTCAAACAGGTGGAGTGAGTGCATGACTTGGCATAGACAGACTGGAGGAGGGAGGGGGGGGGGGGGGTATTTGAGCCAGGATAGACATGCATGTAGCCATGGTAAAACAAAGAGCAACAATGACAAAAACACCAATTATCTATGGAGTATCACATTATGTCTATAGCCTTGGTGTATCGAGTGAACAATTTTGTTAGTTTTCAATGCTTTGAATCAAATATTAAAAAATTCGTAAGTGTACTTCTTGCCCCATGTTATGAAAGCACTTCACTCAGTGCAAAGTTGTATGCCATGGGGATTCAGGATTGCCTATGTTGACCTGGTGGTGCAAGTAATCTTGGCTATTTTTTAGGGGGGAAATCCTAGTTAAATGTTATTTATCTTCGCCTTCAAACAAATAATTAAATGTCTTCATTTCTATTAACAGAAACAAAGTACTGTGAGGTTGCATTGAAAGTGTTTTCTCATTTTTCACCGGTCCCTCAAATGGCGTATGCTTTTTTCCACAAGCACATTGACTCACTGACTCTGTTTCTGGATATACTGTGCCGTATAAGACTTGTAATCATGACTATGAAATTGACAAGTGTTTAATTCCCATGGCCCACCTGTAAATACATACACTTAGAGATGCTTGAAATCAGGTTACATATTGGAATTATATGATCATACAATAAAACAACTTTTTAGATTAAAATGTTTCATACTTTTCACAAGACTTAAAAACTTAAAACTTAAGTTAGTTATGTCACTATACTGTAGAAACTGTCTGCATTTCAAAATACTGATGATATACAGTATATTCTTATAAAACTGATACCCTGACAACACCTATTGCTTGTAGTGCCCTTGAATTAAGCATCTTGATCTACTTTAAAGGCCAGTTATAGTGCATTACGGACAATAAAATATATTTTTATTTGTGTGTATTGATTAGTAGAATACCACATAGATCAGATTACACATACACAGATGAGCAAATCAGTAACCATCTTGAATCAAATTACTGTATGATGGAATAAAATGTACGCCACCACAAAAAAATAACGACAAATGGCCTTTAAGGTCTGTTTTGTGTCACCATGGAAACTAATTCTTACCTTAAGAGTTTGTTTAGTATGAATGCAAAACTTACATGTATGGAGATATAAGATACATGTAATAATAATTAGTAGGTTTCTTAATAAAAAATATAAAAAATGAATGTGATCTGGCAGATTGTATGAGAGTAGGCAGCATTGGAAAGTTTTTATTATGGATGCATAATTTCTTACTTATGGTTTAGTGCAATATGAACTACTGTAATTTTCTTTCACAGCTTCCGATACTTTGTAATTTGCATATACAGTATTGTAGCTTTTATTTGAGATTTGAAATTTGATTTCATAGATTCTTATTTTAGTGCAAATTTGTGAAAAATTCAAACTTGAGTGAGTTTTTGTTTGACGTATTGTTGCATGTAAAGATTGTACTTAATTTGATCCTTTTCAGATCATATTTTTCTGCAGTGTTATCTATTAAAGGTCTATAGCAATTTCTATGTTAAAATAATATCATGATCTGAGCAGATCAGTTTTCCAATTTTGAAACTGAGCACTTTAAGGTTTTAAGTTTGATACATCTTTTTTATTTATGCAAAATTTGTGATGAATGACTGGGCAGGTACAGTAGCTCAAAATCTTTGAAATTCTTTTAATTTATTTCTTAAATCTAAATCATTGAAAATGATGGGAAAGCCAGATCTGCTAGAATTTGAATGTGATATGATGAAGGCACTCGGTCATAATTTGCTGTGCTACTTCCAAGTTATAATGGACTTTTAAAAACCAAAGGAATGCAAAAGAAAATACCCTGTAAAAATACATCACAAATTTGCATAACAATTTGCAGCATATTAATGCCCACGATTTCAAATGGTTTATTTGTTTGATGAACCTTTTTGCTAGATTCATGGTTTTTAATATGTACCTGTATTTTAGAGCAATTTAGCTGTTGAGTGTACATGTCCATTTCTGTTTTTAAGTGGTCTATATATACATATATAAATAAAGTTAAGTGGGAAACACACATTTTGATTCTGATGCGATAGCATCAGGAACCTATGCGGTCATGATGGTGTGTGTGTCATATGTATGAGTAAATGTGTGGGTGGGTGTATGTATGTGTGTGTATTGTATTTATGTGCAGAGAGCGTGACATCATTCATCCTATACTACGTATAGGCCGAAGGCTGAGAGACAAAACTTCTTATACATACAGTGTGGGGAAAATGTGATGCGTTGATGTAGCCATTTTTATTCCAGCGTGCATTTTTGTACAAGCTTTGAAAAGCACGGTATACATTTAAGTCAATGATTGATTTCGTAAAAATTTGTATATGAGTCTAAAATTGTATACTAATCGATTTTATTTTGCATTATTTTTCTGGATAAAATTTTTCATTTAATGCCCTTTATGTTATAACTCAATTTAAGGTGTTTTTGTTTGAGACTAGTATGCTCATTGCAGGAAGATACAATGCGTATGTAACAAGTTCTACTAGAAAATTACTTGATTGATCTCGAAAATACACGTAAAATCTTTTATTTTGGCTTATTTAATGTATAAATTCCAAAGAAATACTTCAATTTGTTCAGAAATTAGTTTGCAAAATAGTACTGACCAATATACAATTTGGTGACTGAAAATGTTGTTGTTTTTTTGCACGGATGTTGAGTGTTACGGCTCTGACATAAATCAGTCATTGGTAGCAGTGAAACCTCATTGACGGCGGTTTCTTTACTATAATTATTGATTAAATGGTTAAATTGAAGCTTCTTAACCTTAGCTGTTTAATTAGCTGTAGCTTGTATCTGGATACGTCTGTTCAGGAAATTAACATATGCAACAAGGCCATAGGCCTACGCCTAATGCTACTACTAGTATGAATATCATAGTCTGATGGTGGGCCCGAAGTTAATGCAGCTAAGGAATTTTCTTTTTCTTTATGAACTTTATTTTGCTTTATGATTTTTTGTTTTCCCGTAACCTACGACTGTTAGCTCAATCTTAAAACCATTAAAGCAGTTCACTTTTCAATCAGAGTAGGGAGCAAATATATTCGACATAAATCAGTCATTGGTAGCAGTGAAACCTCATTGACGGCGGTTTCTTTACTATAATTATTGATTAAATGGTTAAATCGAAGCTTCTTAACCTTAGCTGTTTAATTAGCTGTAGCTTGTATCTGGATACGTCTGTTCAGGAAATTAACATATGCAACAAGGCCATAGGCCTACGCCTAACGCTACTACTAGTATGAATAATATAGTCTGATGGTGGGCCCGAAGTTAATGCAACTAAGGAATTTTCTTTTTCTTTATGAACTTTATTTTGCTTTATGATTTTTTGTTTTCCAGTAACCTACGACTGTTAGCTCAATCTTAAAACCATTAAAGCAGTTCACATTTCAATCAGAGCAGGGAGCAAATATATTCGACCTATTATTTATCCCACTTTCTGTCGCAAAAAAAGCTTCATCTCTTGATAATCACTGCACTGCATGTCCTAGCCTAGTACTCTTTAGTTCTTAGGACTAAAATTTTATACTCAAATTTTCAAGAAGTCAACATTTTAAGCACCACTTCAATAAATTGTGAAAGACATTTAAAGTAACAAAGGATTTACTCAAGAAAATGTAAAGGTCGTCCTGGCCTGCAGTAGGTCTTTGTCACAAAATTTGCATAAACTATGCTAATTGAGGCCTGAGATTTAAATCAATGTTTAATTGATTTTGATGAAATATATTGCTACTATGATGGTTTATATTTTAAAACAATTTAGTTATTTTTGCCTATATGCACAACTATATACCTTTTAGCTGCTAATCAGGTAAATAAATACAAATTGAATTATGCCCAATATATTTCTTTTCACATACTGACATACTAAAATATGGTTATCAAACCTGACAACTATTTGTCACTATTATTATACATCTACTTTAGATATCTTCTTGACATTTTGTTGTTAAACTCTTAATTAGATGTATACCTGATATTATTTTGTTAAACCTGACAAATATTTGCTACTCTTATGTGCATCAACCTCAGATGTCTACTTGACACCTTTTTAAAGCTAAAAACAATTGTCACTCTTATCTACTTCAGGTGTCTACTAAATGTTTTCTTTAGATGTCTAATTCACATCAAATCTTCTTTAGCTGTCTAATAGATATTATCCATCACAGTCACTGTTTATTTCATGATATCTTTCATCGTCATCCTTTGCTAACCTCTTGTTTCCTTAAGTCCAGGATTTTTGGGTCATCCACTTTTTGTGATCTTTCTCTGCCCATTTTGGAATCTGTTCATTCATTGCTTTTGTAACTGAATCTTTCATTTTTTGTCACATTTCATCAGCTTCAGACAGTGAGGCTTTCCAGAACTTGGAATTTGTTCTTCACTGAAACTGAGAATCGCTCTTTTATGTCTGGATCAGTTTTCAACAGGTTGATCTGTAATTTAGGTTTCCTTTTAGGTTTCTTAAGTGATCTAAGTTTTACTTGGATTTTACATTTGACAGGAATATGATCACTGTCACAATCAGCACTGGGCATTGACTTAGCTGGTTTAAGTGAATTTCGAAACTGTTTTTGCATCAGTATGAAATCAATCTGATTTCTGACTCTGTCTCCTGGGCTCTTCCATGTCCAACGTCTTCTTGGATGTTTTTCGAACCAAGTGTTGGCAATTATGAAGTCATGTTCTCTGCACTATTCAACTAGTCTTTCTCCACGGTCATTTATTTCTCCTAGTCCAAATGGTCCGACAATATCTTCCACTTTGCAGTTTCCAACTTTGGCAATGAAATTACTCATCACAATCTTTATATCCTGTGATTTGAGTTGTTGTTTGGCTTTTTCTACTTCTTCATAGAATTGTTCTTATTTCTGTTGTTTCATATTCAGCTGTTGGCGCATATACCTGAATAATGCCAATGTTAAATGGTGTACTTTGTATTTTCACCACTATGACACAATCAGATATTGGCCAGAACCCTTTGATACATCTCGTAGTTGCAGAATCGAACAAGACACCGACTCCTTTTTGGTGATGGTCTCCTCCAGAATACACCAGGGTGTAACTGTCTGATGTTAAAGACCCAGCACCCTTCCATCTAACTTCTGAGAGACCTAGTATATTGATATCCATCCTTTATATTTCCTGCTTTATGTTGTCTAGTTTACCTTCCTGCATCATTCTTCTCACGTTCCATGTTGCTATACTTTTTGGCAAATTGTTACAGCCAGTCGTTGGATGACGATCGGGTGCCACCTGCCGCATATGGCTGTCCCTACTGAGCGAGGTATTCCATTTTGGAACCCCATTCATGCTGTTACTCTTATTCTGTGTTTGGAGCATCATGATTATACTTGGGAAAATACAGCAGTGGTTTCCCCTTGCCTTCTGCTGGTTTGCATACAGTTTACTCTGATAGCCTTTGACGAACTAACATCTTCCTGCAAGGCAGCAGGTATTCGTGGATGGTAGTTGACTCATAAGGAGTTCATCTGCCCTTTGACAGGTTTTATTTTTGGTCCTGCTGGGGATCCACTACCCTCCTCATCCAGCAAGCTGAATGGGGGAGCCGGTTTAGTTGCCGACCACTCGATCCATGGACAGGTAGTACTGGATACATGGTTAATAGTAGCAGTTTAGGACTGATCTGACCTAGTATAGGCTAGTAATATGTAAAGTGTGAATGTAGTGCTCCATATCAAAGCCTTTGTTTGTTTGTGTTGAATAATAGCTGTTAGAAATGTATAATAATGCATATGAGCAAATTAAAAGTACATATACCTTCAATAAGTTAATTTGCCTTCACAAAGATTTACCAAATAAAGATAGATTAAAATTTCTTCAAACATGGTGAACATCTGCAGAAAAAATTATCATATCTGTAAAATGAATCTGTTTTTATACTAGTTTCAGTACCTAAAATGATATTCAAGAATATTATCAAAACTAAAATCTACATGTAAAACACTGTTTATAATTAAGCATGTAAATACATACATTACACACATGTTCATAACATAGGAATAATAATTTTACCCTTCAGTAATTATATTTAGTCATATACAAGATGTATGTGAAGATCTCATAATATATTTCTTGCAGAGATTAGGCCATCCTTTACAAAAATTGTTGCCTACCTACTGATGCACATTGTTAAAACAAGATTGGTTTTAATCAACACAAACAATTTTTCAAGCCTTGCCTTTTTCTGCAAAAAACAGATATGATTGCCAAAATACATACTGATTTAAACTAAAATACATTCATTAAAATAAAAATCATGCACAACAAATGCATTATGTTGTGGCTTTTACGTGTTACCCCTAATTTATTTCTTGCCAAGTAAAACTTAAGGTTTGTTTGAATAACAGTGGCCATCAACCTTTTTATTCATTTTTTAAGTTTGTTGTAATTCTCCATGCAGGCAACAACTTTGAAAACTTGTTATTATTATTGTACAGTATATAGTTAATGAAACTTGCTTTATTCCAAATAAAAATGCCTTTGCAAACACTCACCTATTGGCAGTCTCTAAATCACATATTGTATGCCTTATGACACATTGGATTGAGTTTGAAATACTGTACACAACATTGCAACTTATCATCCAATATGTAACAATTTTACAGGGTGTTTAACAAATAATGCAGAATATTTATGAAAATATTTGTGAAATTGTAAATGAAATAAAAATTAAAACATGTATAACATTATGTTTAGGCTAAGCTTAACAGCTGATTTGCAATTGGGATTATTTTATTGAATCATTTTTTGAATGTTTTGAAGTTGAACTACAATATCAAGATTTGATAGGCCTACCATTAAAAAGAAAAGTAATTAAGAAACATCTAGGCCGAGGTTGATATCATAATGATATAGAAAAAAAAGTATTAGTATCAAAGCCTATATCACAGCTTGTTATCAAAATCATTCTGTCACCATTAACACTCATTTGGCATCTTGACCGGAATAGTTTGGTGCCATATGGAAACAAAGTTACATTTATTTCTTCATAATCTTGAAAATATCATAATGATATAAATCAGGAGTTGCCATTTTTACTGGCAACTCCCTGTATAAATGAAATATTATTTTACATAAAGTGTAAATTATTCACTTACAACATATTAGTTTCAATAGCTGTAGGCCTACCTCATTTTCTATTAACAAGTTAAACTCAAAGTTACCGAAAAGATTGTATTCACTAAATTAACCAATTGTCAGCCTGGTGAAATGTGCAATATTAATTAAAAGTTCTCTTATTTAAGGCTGCTCATCTTTCAATGTGTCAAATACTTTTAATATTTGTTTTTGAACATCTTTTTGAAAAGAACTATAAATTAGCTGTTTATATAAAACATTGAAAAATATTTTAATTTTAAGAGTTGGCTTAATGGCAACCCATGAACAGTTTTAGCTTTAAAGCAATGTATTTATACTCTGCTAAAACACCTAGGCTTAATACAAGTATTGGATATATCTCAATCATAGTTTAACAAAAAATTGATAAAATATGTGTTCATAATATTTTTAAACAGTGAAAAAAAAAAACATTGCTGTGAGTTGTATTTACAGGGTGCCTGACAGTAACTTACATATAACCATGACATTGAAAGTTAAATTGTATTAACTTGTCATTGCATGCTGAGGTAATTAATCTTGATAGCAAATTTCTTAAGAACTATGCACTCTTTCAGTAATTGTAAGGCAAAATACTTCACAAATGATTTATAAAGTGAATTAATTTGTGGTGTTTCTTTTACCTAAAATCAGCAAACTGTGAAGTAAAGCTGATGAAAGTATAGTAACTGCAGTATTACCTTAATGCTAATGTTTCTTTTTCTTAGTATTTTTTTTCTTCTTTCAAGTTACTTTTAAATTCCTTATTAAAACATACCAAAAAATGTAAGTTTTTGACAGGGACAGGGTGGCACTAGGAAGTTAAAGTTGTAGGGTAAATCTAGTTAACTCAACATTTATAGTCGGTGTAACTTAAGCTAAGATGAACAATGTTTGTGACTGCTTAGTCTCCGCTTCATAATTTATTTGAGATTCCTTTTTACAAATTTTCTTTAGAATTTTAGAATAACCCTAACAAAAACAATTAATTTTTCTAATTGATGTAGACCAAAAAGTTGTCATTCTTGTCTAAATTGACATTAAATCTACAGTAGTAGGCCTACGCCTACTACTGTAAAATTATTGTAAATTTTCAAATCCTGGAGCCAAGGGAAACATCAATATCATTAATGAAGATTAGGAAAACAAGCGGACCCAATACAGAACCCTGAGGAACACCACTTGTAACCCTCTTCCATGGAGATACTTCACCATTAACAACAAGTCTTTGTGATCTGTCAACTAACCAAGAATATATCCAACTGGCACACTTTCTCTCCACACCAAGCACTCTTGTTTTCATCATGAACCTGCCCAATAGAACCTTATCAAATGCTTTTTGGAAATCGATAACATCCACATTATGACCAGAATCAACTAGTTTAGTAACATAATGGAGAAACTGCAATAAATTAGAAACAGAAGACCTCTTAGGTAAGAACCCATGCTGGGACAAATTCAACAAACTATTGACCAGTAAATGATCTAGTACAACATCCTTAACAATGGACTCCATGACCTTGCACACAACACTAGTAAGACTCACTGCCCTATAGTTACAAGGCAAACTGTGGTCACCCCTCTTTTTTTAAATAGGAGTATTATGTGCAATTCTCCAATCACTAGGAACAACACCAACATCAAAGCACTTTGAAAAGATAAAACTCAGGGGAACAAAAGAACATCAGAACACTCATGTAAGACAGCAGGATGTATACCATCTGAACCGGGTGTTTTATTTGACTTCAAACCCTTCAACTTCTTAGACACAACATCAACTGAAAAATCAACATTCTCAATGGATACTGGAGAGTGCACACCAAGATAATCCACAACATCTTCAGCAGGGAAATCCTTAGTAAAAACAGACACAAAGTAGTCATTCAAAACCTCAGCCTATATCCTTACCACTATTGATAGTAACACCATCTTTATCCTGAAGGGGAGCAGCCTCCTTGGTTTTTTTTTTTTGAGGGAACATAAGAATAAAACAACTTAGGATTAATTTTAACCTCTTTGGACAAACGTTTTTCAAAAAGCACTTTAGTATCTCTTGTCAAACCCTTTGTGAACTTTTCATGATCTTATACCTAGCAAACTCTGCAGGACACCTACTATGTTTATAACAACGCCACAACTTCTTCTTTTTCCGAAAAGCTTCTAAAACCCCCCGAGACATCCACACTGGCCGATTTCACCTACTGACTTTCTTTAATGGGACAAACCTATTTACACCCTCCAAAATTATAGATCGGAAAACATCCCATGCTTTAGAAGGATCTAAGTCACGGAGCAAAGAAGTCCAATCAAATGACAAATAATCCTGAAGTGCAGCAAAGTCAGCATTCTTAAAATCTAAAACTAGTTTATTAGTTGGAGAAGCCTTGGCGAAACAATACAGATCAAAACTAATGAGGTCATGATTACTACACCCTACCTTACCTCTACTTAGCACATTTCTCACCATACTTTCTTAACTACTGAAAATCAAATCAAGACAACTACTACCATGCGTGGGAAACAACACATGTTGGGTGAAAAAGCAGTCAGATACAGCTTTCAGAAAAAATTTACCATGTGGACCACTAGTACAAAGATTTCAATCAATGTCTGGAAAATTTAATTCCCCAAAAACAATACCTCATAGAAGTAACTTTCCTGAAGCAGTCAAGCAATTTCTGATTCTTCTCAGGACTAGAATTTGGTGATCTATACACAACACCAACAACCACTGAACTACCAACATCGCCATCAACAATAAGCTAACACTATAGGCAATTTGAAAAACCAAAAGAAAACTGAGCAGTCATATCTTTACAATTAAAACTGTTTTTCACAAACAATAAAATGCCATTAAGAGTATCTCATCTGTCTTGCCTGAAAACTGAGTAACCTGGAATATGTACCTCTAAATCACTAATTTCACTATCCAACTCTCAGTAATGCCAATTAAATCAGGTCTACTGAATGAAACTTCAGCCAGAAGCTCATCATGCTTATTCAAAATGCTACAAACATTTGAAAACATAACCTTAAATCTACCACTAAAACAATCCCTATTCCCAGAAACATGCCTGACAGTTGGGTTTAAACTCTCACCCCCGTTACTAGTTTAAAGGACTCAGATCCTCAATTGCGCTTTGACACCCCTAGCAAGAACACAAGCACCTTTCCTAGTTAAATGCAAACCATCTCTCATTAAGCAATCAACCCGAGATTCAAACTTATGCCAGAAATTTACAAAACCGAACTCAAACAGATAACAAATACTCTCTAACCAACTATTGATCAACAACATCTTATCTATCATGAAGGAACTACCCATACGCGGCAACAGACCAACAACTAGAACCCTACAACCTTTGTTCTTCGACTTGAATAACAAATCCATGAAACTACACCTAACAGATTCAACATTTCTCCTTGAAATATCATTTGTACCAATTGAAACTACAACAGTATCTTCACCCTTACATAAAGTCTGAACATGAGAAGTAACATCATCAACCATAGCCCCTGGAAGATACACCCTAAACCTTCTACAAACGGTCTACTCCACAAAACTCTTGTGTCAACCTACCTTACAAGTGAATCCCCTTTTTTAGGGTGTTTATGTTTTAAACTTTTTTGCTAAAAGCTTTCATATTTTAAAATTTGGAAATAGGTTTAGACATTATGGCAAGAACTTTTATATAAAAATCTCGAAAAAATGCCATCATGTCATTTCATGTCAAGTCTTTTATCCTTTAAAAAATGAACATGTCGTTGTTCTGCAGATAATGTACAAACACTTAATATTTGCAATTGTTTTGAAATTTTCAAAAGCTTCATACTATACTTAAGTACTTACTTAAGGAAATGCAGCAGATTAGGGGCCTTTCCCCACCTACAGCACATTTAAAGTCAAATAAAAGATAAAGAATGGGATTTGGGGTTAATTTATGGCCCACGTTTTTAAGCTGTCCTGAATTTTTAACCCCCGACGCAGATTTTTAATCCATATCCGTGTATTTTAAAACAAACCTTAACGTGGCATTTTAAGGCTTATTCTGATTTTTTAAGCCTTAATGCTGATTTGTAAGCCTAAAACTGAATTTTTAAGCCTTAACACGGATTTGTATTGATACACATTAATAAAAGATGCGACCTATTTAAGCAACGTTAATGTAAAGATGCGCCTGTAATAATTTGTCATTCAAATCTATTTGATGCCAAACAGTTTCTCTTAAAGCTTATTCGCACCTGACACCTGAGTTCTAAAAATTCAGCCTCTGACAATTACCATTCCGACTTCCTGTTCAGTATATTGTTTCCCTCAAAACAATGATTGTTTTTGTCCCATTCCCATGCACACCACAGCCAAGTAGCGCAAGGCTATTTGTGTGTATAAGATTACACAAAGCCAAAGCTAAATATTTAAGGACTTTTGTGATTAAAATCACTCATCCGTGTTAAGTGTCTTAGTGGGAGAAGTTTGTTTGCAAACTGGTGCAAAACGTAACTGTGTATCTTAATGCCTGAGGTAATAATGTGCATTAACAGTGAATGATTGACGGACCATTTCTCCTAAGGAAAGTTATTGCTTCATGTCCCCAAAATCCGAATAACGTTTAACAGTGAATTAATCAAACTTCTTATTAAATATGATGACCACTTGTAAATAGCGGAATGGTTCCAGAATAGGTTTAAAATGGGTCCACATTTGGTCCAAAATTGGTTCAAAATGGGTGCAACCAAAATGGGTCCAAATAGATCCAGATAGATTTCCAAATTCAGACGCGCCAAAGTTGTGACATGATTTTGCTGAAAAGAGCTTGTAAACGCAGTAACTCAATGATAATACATTGAATACAGGTCATATGTGGTACACAAATAACCAACTGTCTGTTTGTGTGCCATGTTGTGTTTGGTAATGATGTCATGCATATTACTAAGTGGGGGGTGGGGCTTCACTCACTCACTGCTCCCCTCTCCTCAAGTGGAGATTAAGGCCTTCAGCACAGAGATCCATCTCTTCCTGTCTTGTGCCACTTCACTGACTTGGTTCCAGCTCCCCCATCCGAGCGTCTCTCTCTCTCTCTCTCTCATTCTCTACCATACTCCTCCATGTTGTCTTTGGTCTGCCTCATTTCCTTAGCCCATTCAGTGTCCAAGTCAAAGCTACCCTTGAATCGCTGGTGGCATCTGTCCGTAAACTATGCCCGATTTCCTTCCATTTCCTCTCAGCAATTGCTGCACTTGTCAGTACCATCTATGTCTTACTATACAAGTCATTACTTGAAATTACTGTTGGCCATCGGACTTTTAATATTTTGCATAGGCAGTTTCGTTAGAATGTATCTAGTTTTTTTATTGTCACCCTCATTCATTGTCCATGTGCATGATCTGTATAGAAGCACAGACAATAACATTTCTTTGAAATATTTTCATTTTTGTCCTTAAGCTGTAGTTGTCTAATTTCTAAATGCTCTTTAAGGTGATGAAAGCATTTCTAGCCATGCCTATTCTTCTCCTTTTGTCAATCGGGGTAGGGAGGGAGGCACTTAATATACAAAAAATCTTGAAAAAGTGCATGTTATTTGTCAGTTATTATGTACATGCTTATGTTGACAGCATTCTATCACTTATATGCATGTCTTAATGTGAAAATGTAAAAGTGAAAGAAAAAGAAAAAAAAAATCATATCTAGTACACAAACCTATTGTTTTGGTAGTGGGGTCATGTAGGTGGGGCATTATGTAACCTTTTTGAAACAATGATAAATGTGCAACCATATGCATGCTTAGCATCATACTTGTAGTGTTGCAACACTCAACAGGTTCTATTTGATTGAAATGCATGATGGGCATGGCATGGCTTATGAATATTTGTTGTTTAATATATTCAATGATATGCAATGCCAGTTCATTATAAATCAACCAACAATGAAAGGATGCATCAGAGCCACTAAACATTTTGGTTTTCGGGTTTAATTTTAGTCTATGTTTTACATAAATGGAAAGGTGTAATTTCAAACTACTGTAGTCCATATTTTTTCCAGGACTATCACACTTTGGATCAACCTGTTTAGTGCTGTGGTCAGAATTTGATTTTTGACTCGTGATGTTCCAGTTCTTCACAGAACATTCTTAATATGAGATGAGTGATTGTGTCTTTATTCTTTGCCACAGGTGAAAGCATGTCCATAGACTTTGAGACCAGGCTATACATTGAAAGCTTAGATGTGTTGGAACACCAGATCAAACCCTTGAAGAAAGTACCAGGAGTTGTTCTGGAACAGAGTTACCTTAACCGCATGACAGAGGGTATCAAACCACTTCAACTCTTGGCAACGATATCAAGTAAGTATCTCACAGGCATCTTGAGAAAATATTTACATCTTTATTATGATGTGTTAAGAGCAACGTGACTTCTATTCTATTTTTTCCAACTTTTCATTCCGATTCACATTACCTTGCACTTTACCACCTAAATTTTGTTTTGTATCTTCATTTTCCGGGATTCTCTCTCTGTAGATGGGTATCTGCTTTCGGTGAGATTGTTCTCTTGTTTTTCTTCCTTTCGTTCCGATCAGATTTTCGTGCCTTATCGTTACCTGTACAGCGGTTCTCCTATAGTAGTTCCACGATTTTGTTTTAGTTGCCTTGTGCCTCTCGGCCCTTGTTTTTTTTCTTTCTCCATCATGACGTTATACTTCTGCCTTGACCTTGACCCTCCCCCTCCCCGTGACCCACCTGCTACCTCTATTGACCATTCTTCAGCCCCAGTCCCCAAAATTCTAATAATACAGGCCACCAATAAACCAGAAATTTTAAAAGTTCCCCCTTTTCTCATACACAAGGCGCTCCAAGGCCTTGTTGGTACCCTCCCCAAAGTCTTTATCCTCAGATCTGGTGCACTACACAAGGGACAGTCGAGCCACCACTCTCCTCACTACCAAAACCCTAGCCAATACCGGTATTGATGTTACAGTCACCCCTCCCCTACTGTCCCTGAACTCCAGCAAAGGTGTGGTCAGAACTAGAGACCTTGCCTACCTGACCGATGAAGACCTCATAGAGGAACTTGCCAATCAACATGCTACTGTAGCCTGTTGTCTCATCCTCTGTATGTCTATCTCCCTGCACAAAACCTTCACTCTTTTCAATATCTATCTCCCCAATTTCAACATTCAGCCAACCAGCCTTAACAACATCATCTCTCAGCTCCCTTCATCCTTCTTGGTGACTTCAACGCCCATAACCCCCTGTGGGACTTCAATACCACCACCCCCAAAGGCAAGCATGTCGAAAACACTTTTCGACAGCACTCTTCGACAGCACAGCCTCTCCTTGCTCAACACTTAACTCCTCAAACTACCTTCACCCTGCCACAGGTTCCCTCACCTTGTATTGACCTGTCTATCTGTTCCCCCAACCTCCTTGATTTTAGCTGAAAGGTTACTGCTGGTGGTAGTGACCATTACCATCTTCTTATACACACCAACTTTCAAACCCCCACTGACCACACCCATAATTGGAACCTCGAGAAGGCTGACTGGCCCCTTTTCGAAACCCTCTGTGACTCACACCTCTCCCCCATCTCCTCGAGGGTGAGGATCCCATGTCAAACTTCAGTAACATCCTCATCAACATCGCCAAGAACAGTAAAAGGGCCCTCAAGAACTTCAAAACTAACCCGACCACCCACAACCTCAACCTCTTTCGCATCAGCCATGCCAAGGCCAGGCGCACTATCAAGGACAGTAAAACCAACATTTGGAACAACTTCATCTCTTCTCTCACCATCAACACCCCCACTAAAAAGATTTGGAGAATGATTAACAGCTTCCACAGCAGGGTGGGCAAGTCTCCTATCTCCCAAATTTCCTGGAATGGTAACTTTACCGCAAAAAAGGACATTGTTAACCACCTCATCGCCTCTTTCAGCAACATCTCGTCCTGGGCCAACTACCCCAATGCTTTCAAAACCAAAAAAGCTTGCGATGAAGCCTGGAGTATCACCTTTCCCTCTGACAACACTGAGAGCTACAACACCCCTCTCACCCTTTCTGAATTAAACCAAGCCATCCATGACGCTGGTTGCACCTCCAAGGGCCCAGATAACATCCCCTACCAGTTCCTGAAACACCTCCCCAACAAGGCCACCACTACCCTACTCACCATCCTGAACCACATTTGGTCCTCACATTCCTTTCCCCCTTTCTGGAGAACAGCTATTATTACCCCCGTCCCCAAACCAGGGAAGGACGGTAGCGACCCCTCCAGCTACAGCCCCATCACCCTCACCTGCTTTCTCTGTAAAATTATGGAAAGGATCATTAACCAGAGACTAAACTGGTTCCTTGAGACCAACAGAATTCTTTCTCCTTATCAAAGTGGCTTCCAGAAACATTGCAATACCCTAGACCAGATAATTACGCTCGACACCGCTATCCGGGAGTCCTTTGCAAAACAAGAACACCTCATTGCTTTTTTTTTTGACCTCGAGAAAGCTTTCGACACTACTTGGAAATACGGCATCATCTGCAAACTTTACACCATCGGCCTCATAGGCCACCTCCCCATCTTTATTCGGAACTTCCTCTCAGCTAGGCAGTTCAAAGTTCGTATTGGCCACACCCTCTCCAATCCCTACCCCCAAGAAGAGGGCCACTATCTTCTACTCCTCCCCTAGTTTTTGTCTTCTGAAAATTGTCTCCAACTAAGCCTCAACCAGCTGCAAGACTACTGGTGCAACAATAATGGTTTTAAATTCTCCCAAAGACAAGACAGTCTGCATGCACTTCTGTCATTTCAACAACCTCCACCCCAACCCGAACCTTGTGCTCAATGGCTATCACATCCCTAAAGTTGACCACACTAAGTTCCCGGGTTTAACTCTAGACCCCAAACTCTCCTACAAGCAACACATCACCAACCTGAAACAGAAATGCAACAGCTCCCTCAACATTCTCCGCCTCCTCTCCTGCACCACTTGGGGTGCGAACCACCATGCTCTCCTCAAAATCTTCAGGCTCACCATTCGTGCCAATCTTGACTACGGCAATATTGTCTACTGTGTCGCTCACAACTCTTACCTCAACCACATCAACACCATCCAAAATGAAGCTCCAGGCTTTGTCTGAGTGCCTACAGCACTCCCCAATCACCAATCTTCATGTTGAAGCCAACTCTCTCTTCTGCTAAGGTGTAGAAGGCTTAGCCTCGCCTATGCTTTTAGAGTCCTCACCAACACCCAGAACCCTGTTTACAACCTCATTAGGTATCCCAATTTCTTTACCCTCTTTGATAGGACTAAAACCCTATCCCCTTCCTTTAGCTTATGCATCAAATCAGACCTCCTCCATCTCGGCATCAACCACCTCCTGGCCTACTTTTCCTTTCTGGGCCACCCCCCTTCCTTCTATCCACCTGGGCCTCTCCACTCATCACAAAACCCAAACCCACCCTAACCTCTTCAATCTCTACAGCCAAATCAAAGACCAACTCTTAAACTACACCTCCATCTATACTGATAGTTCCAAGGAAGGAGACAAGACATCTGCTGCTGCTGTAATACAAGACATCACCCTCAGTAGCAGGCTTCCCAACTACTCATCCATCTTTTCAGCCGAGGCAAAGGCAATCCTCCTCGCCCTCAACTTTATTGAGTACTCTCCGCTTTGCCATCTTCTCTGACTCCAAGGCTGTCCTTAATTAAGAATAATAATTAATTGACAATATAGCGTTGGTCCGACACAGATAAGACATATAGTTCTTAAGATATTAAGGAAAAACAACTTAATTACGACCCTAATTAAGAAGCTAATTCAGAGTAATTAAAAGTTTTTAATTTGTTTGTATATAATTTTTTGTGGTTAAATGGGTTTGTAATTGTTTGTTATTGGCAATATTGGAGGATTTTTAGCATCACTTATGGGAAAATAGGGTGTGTAATGTGATTGTCGATTAGCCTATGCTAACTTCTTGAATGGGATAACTCCACATATCACCTCCTCTGGAGGAAACTCCTTTTGCCCACCCACTGCGGAAAAGTATTCCTTCTTCTGGCTACTCAGCCATGATGGCATCCCCTGGCAATGACAGGGCTGATGCAGCCGCTAAGCTTGTCCTCAACCTCCCCCCTACCCCATTTCCGAAACCTTTTCTGACATCAAACCGCTTATCGTTTCCCTTGTTTGTGACCGCTGGCAAACCTCATAGGACTCCCAAATTGATAACAAACTCCACGTCATCCAGCCCACCATTCCGATCAAACCCACCATCCACAACCTTTCTCATGTCGTCAACGTTCATATTACCCATCTTAGAATAAGTCACACCCACCTCACTCACTCCCACCTCCTTATTGGCTCCACCAACCCTTCTGTAACAATTGCCATTGCACCCTCACAGTCCATTATGTTTTCCTTGCTTGCCCCCTGTACAACCTTCCCAGAGCTTCCCTCACTCCCCACAACTCAATTGCCGAGTTCTTCTAGAAATACCCTCCGGATAAAATTATCTCCTTCCTTCATCGTGCTTTCCTCTACAACCATATTTAGTCCTCCTCTCCCACCCCCTCTCTCTACTTTTTTTTTTTTTACCCATGCACCTCCTCTCTCGATCCCAGCGTTCTTGTATTTCTCTCAATCTCCCCCTGTTTTTTTCCTTCCTACCTCTATAATGATCTAACCTCTCAGGCACAATTTGACCCTCGTTGTCGTGGTGCCGTTAAGCCCTCATCAAGCAAACAAACATTATTACCTCTGCCAACAAATCTTTATTACCTCTGCCAAGGAATCTTTATTACCTCTGCCAAGAAATTTTATTACATGTACCTCTGTCAGCGGATCTTTGTTACCTCTGCCAATGTATCTTTAGTACCTCTGCCAACGAATCTTTATTACCTCTGCTAACGGATCTTTATTACCTCTGCCAACAGATCTTTATTACCTCTGCCAACGGATCTTTAAAACCTAATTATTAAACAAACTTGGTTGGAGGTTATGTTTTCACCTGCATTTGACTGTTTATCATCAATATATCTCAAGAATTGTGAACTGGAATTTGGTTAAATTTGGTGTGTGGTTTTGTTACATGCAAAGGAAAGGAAGAAGTGATTAAAATTTGGGACCTATTACAAAACAAGCGAAGGACATATATGGGGGGAAGGGGATTAGGGATAATATCAGGATGAATTGTCTGTCATTAACATATCTCAAGAACTGTAAGATGTATTTTGATTAGATTTGGTGTGTGGTTTTGTTACTGCTTAAGGAAGATGCGATTAGAATATGTAGCAATGTGTTGAACAAAGAGTTGCTTGGAAAGGAAATTCATACAATCAATTTATGTAATGTCTGGCATGAAAGGAAAATAATTGAATGTAAATCTTGCCTGAAAGGAACCTAAACAGTGAATGCTTAATTTGACAGAATAAAACTGAAAACAATAATAATTATGACCTTGAGAGAAGTCATTCTAAAATGTATTAGTCATGTTGGAATTAATGTCTCAGAGTTACGAAATAAGCTACACTCACCATAGCAACATGGTAACTAGATGGGGGCAAACAATCCTCAAATCCGCAATCGTTCATTACCAATGCATTGACATTTAGATGTTCGTGACGCCTCCCGCAAACTTTGATCCATTTATGGCACTTCTCTGGATCTTTAGAGTTTTTAACAAAAGGGTTAAACAAAATTGATTTTGCTAAGTGTACTTAGGTAACAGCAATCAGATTTACAAAGCCCGCAGCAGCAATGCAATTTTGCAAAAAGTGAGTGCAATTTTTGTTCACCATTTTGCCGTCACTCAGTCTGTGTGTGCAGAAATGTGTTTTTGTACAGTAAATTGCATTGACTACATGAGCGCACACCGGTAGCTAGTTGTACTGTACCAGTACCGTGTAGGATGTTTTCCCCACTTAGTTACACAGATTTTGTTGCTAGGTAAATTCATGCAGAGATTGGTTAAAAAAGCTGTCAATCATCTAACTCAGAGATGTTAATTGGTAAGGGGCAGAGGTACATGTATGTACTCTACAGAGTGATACAATTCTAGCTGAAGATGTTTTTGACTGTCCACTAGCTTAGTCAAAATGCACAATAAGTATTCCTAGAAATATAGAAAAGAGTTCAATTAAGGTGCATCCTTGATGTATCTCATATCAAGAGAGTGATATTCATGTTTTAGTTATCACACCAGTAGGAAATGACATCAAAGACACAACAGCGGATCATCCTTGCCCTACCCCACTCCCTCCCCCTTGGTCCCCTGGGGTTTTAGACATTTCAAAACGTATTGGTGCTTCTTAAGAAGCAGAAAATAGGTCCAAAATAAATTGTTTAAATAAAGTTTTGATACTGGTGTGCCAGGCTATGTTCCTCCAGGTTATCATCTCAGGGAGGGAAAAGGAGGGGCTCCTTAAAATATAATCAAATCTTGAATCCAAACAAGCCCTTTCCATGTAAGAAGCTTTTTTCATTCTTGCTGTATACAGTGGTATATATTTACTCAGAAGGTTTGTATTTTTGAAAGAAATTCTTGCATAGATGGGTTCGCAAGATAACTGTTACATTGGTCTTTTTGAAGACATTGTGAAGACTTGGGAACGCTATGTACAGTACTCACTCACTCACTCCTGGTAACATGGTGTCTTCGACATCAACTGTAGCACATACTTCCATTTTTTTTAATCTCGTGCAATAGGTTACAAATCTTCTCCCTCCACCTCAGTTTCTTCAATCTTCCTGTCTGGTCCCTATTTTTAGTTGGTTCTGGAGCAGCTGCTTCCTTTTCAGGGTGGTACCTATTGTATGTGCATATTCATGAATGAACTAAGTTTAACAACAATGAACAAAATGGAAATGTGTGTGATGAATGGTTGAGTGATGGTTGAGTTGCTTGTTTGCCTTAACTTTTATTAAGAGGATTGAATAAGAAATAAAAGAATAAGTTTTAATTTATTTTAATGCTTGAGGAATATATTAATGTTTGTCAATTAAAGATGAATGTTGAGGGGAAGTGTTTGTATGTGTATTTAATACACGGGTCAAAGGACTTTGGCATATGTAGAGGGTCATTCGCAAGTGCAAATTCCTTTAACCCGTGCATTTAAATATGCATATAAACACCTGAACATTAATATTTTATGCAAATTTCCTTGTTAGATTGTTTAAAATAGATACAAAAATAAAAAAAGACTGATAAATGAGAAAAGATTATATACATTTTTTGCTTTGTTAAGAAATTCTCCTGTTGTAAAAATGGACTAAGCTAATACTCGTATTCTTGCATTATTGGGATTTATTGCATGGGTCATAAGAATGCAAATACTTTATAGAAATTGTATAATACATTTCAATGGCTTGATATTGTGGTCTAAATAAAAATGACCCTAATCCCAAAATTCATTCTTCTTATCAGGCTCTCATTGGAACAGTGGTGCTGGTCCTGTAGAACCTCGAGTTTTCATCAGCTACCAATGGGATTCTCAAAACAAAGTTGCTGAGATGAAGCGCATGCTAGAAAACCACGCCATACCATGCTTTGCTGATTCTAGCTCAACTGTGTCACAAGCTCAGCGAGGATACAGCGGTCGAGTCTCCGAAGTCAAAGTGCTGCCTACCTAGCAAATCAAGAAGTTTTAAGCGAAGGGCTACAATCACATCTCCACAGAAACATGAAATCATCGGCAATCGTCATGTGCGTCATTACTCCACGATACCTACAGTCGGATAACTGCCTCAAGGATATCATCCTGGCAGATTCATTGAATAAACCTATTGTGCCTATCTTGCTACGTTTCGTGGCCTGGCCGCCAGATGTCGGCCCATCTTCGGTGAAGAAGATCCTTGCAAGAACTACGACTGTTGACTTCAGCAACGAAAAATTATTCAAGCAGAATTTTCATTTGCTGCTGGACAAGTTGAGGAAATATCTGACTGGTAAGAAATGATGAAAGAAAGCTCTTATGTAACTGTGTTTAGAAGATGCAAGATAAATTGCATAAAGGCACCAAGGTTAAAATGTCAATTTTAATATCAAGATATATTGAATGTATGCTTTTGCATGTGCTGGATTTTGATTGGCTAGAAGTTTTTTATTAAATCTGATGTTAACAAGAAAAATTAATTTTGATATTTTCACCCCAATCTTTGTTGGTGCCATACTGTAGCTTTAGGTGCACTATGAGAAAGGCAAATTGAATCTAGGTCACCATTATTATTTTCACAGCAATCTAAGTTTCATTTTCTTCAGCTTTAAGAACAAACTGGTTGTTGGTAGGGGGTGAGGGTAGGGGGTGGAGAAGAAAACAAAAAAGGGTCTGCATCTTTTTCTGCTTTTTATCATGCATCTTATTATCTTGTTTGATATTCAGACTTCAAGAATTTTCTTCTCTTTTAAAACTTTCTAAAAACTGCTGGAGGACTTTGGTTCATTTTCGATAAGTTTGATAAGTATTGTTTTACATGGTGCAAGCAAAATGGTGATTGCTTAAACATCTTCTTCCATGAAGGAGTGCAATTTTTGAAAAAGAAAGTTGCAAAATTGTCACGTTAATGTTCGGTGAAAATTGATTATGATGTAAATTTATCTATTTTTTTAGTAAAGGCTGATGGAAATTGAACTTAGCTGTTGGTTGTATCCTGACAGACTTAATGCTTGTTTGTGTCGTGTAAGCACTTACTGTTTGTGTCGTGTAAGCACTTACTGTTTGTGTGTAAGCACTTACTGTTTGTGTCGTGTAAGCACTTACTGTTTGTGCTGTGTAAGCACTTACTGTTTGTGTCGTGTAAGCAGGTACTGTTTGTGTTGTGTAAGCACTTACTGTTTGTGTCGTGTAAGCACTTACTGTTTGTGTCGTTGTGCATCTCATCTGTGACTCTTCACATCAGTTCCTAGATAATTGTTCCTTTCATGTTATTTCCTTGTTAGAGCCATTCAATAAAGGGCTATTATATACCACATAACCATTAGATCAGTCACAAGTTATGCTCAGCATTAGAAATGCTCCAAACCTTGCATTTACTCTTTCGCCCTTATAAAAGAACCTTCAACAAACAAGGAACTTTTACAGCTGCCAGAAAATTAACACAATTATTTTTAAGTGAGTAGTGATTTAATAAAAAAATAGGTAATCT
Source organism: Chiridota heheva (assembly GCA_020152595.1). Lineage (NCBI taxonomy): Eukaryota > Metazoa > Echinodermata > Holothuroidea > Apodida > Chiridotidae > Chiridota > Chiridota heheva. Next base: position 2,397,015 of record JAIGNY010002074.1, read on the forward strand.
ACCACTGTGGTGTAGCGGTTATCATACCTGTCTACAGACCACGAGGCCCTGTTCAAGCCTGGGGTGGGAGTTAACTGGTTATCAAAGCCGTGGAAAACTCGATGTTTTTGTGCTCGTACCTGTGTTTTTAGATAGCATTTGCACTATTTGTTCATTGTAAGTTACTCTCTCTCTAGCAGAGCTGTGGAGTTAAGTTCAAGAAAAACTCACATTTTGTGCTGTTGTAGATATTTTGTTATAGTTATCAGTGTGCCTGGTTCAGAAATATTCTTCTATAGTTTTGTTGACAATATTTGATAAGACTGGATAGTGAGAGTTACTTTATGAACAACGGGGAGGTGCCAAGGGTGTATACTAAAAGTCAAATTGCATGTTTCCATGTGTAGTGTGATACCAGCCATTCTATGCAAGAGCTGTGAACTTGATTATCCTTGTTATAGGATGAAAGGTTTAGATGCCTCCCCATTTTAATTTTTAGGTCTTGCTGTAATAAACATTGGAAATGTTATATAAATTTTGTGACATAGCAACCATAAAATATATCAATCTCCTTTTTTGTTAAGTTAACTTATAAACAGGAGCAGTTGAATATGACAAAGAAGTTTTGAACTTCATCAGATATTCCTAGCTCAATTAAAGTATAGCAGGAGAAGCTGGTCAGTTTGAAAGTTTGGACAGAAATACAAAAGAATTACATTTAAAAGCTCTCAACTACAAACAATTAATATCTTCTCAATAAAAACATGGCTTCTTATTTTAAAGGACTGGGGACTTGACAGCAATAACCTTCATCGCGCCATTTTTCTCTTTATTGACAACAAATCACCACCACAGGCCGGACACTCAAACACTTGACTCAAAATTGAAAGGGTTGAGCATCTGCATCAGTGATGCTCTGGTTTAAATTGGATGTGGTACTTGGCTTAATTTTGTATCTACCTACTGTGGTGTAGCAGTTATCATACCTGTCTACAGACCACAAGGCCCTGGATTCAAGCCTGGGTTGGGTAGACACGCCAGTGTACCACAACTGGTTATCAAAGGCCGTGGACATTGACTTGTGTTGTCGATGTTATGTCTGTCCGTACGTCGTACCTGTGTACTTGTCCGGGTCGTATTAAGCGTTTCGTTATAGCATTGTTACTATCATAACCGAATACGCAGGAGACGACCCCGTCATTGTAATTGTGTGTTCACTTGTCGTTGTTGGCATAATTTTGTCATTAAATGCGCCAAGAATGCACATAAACACATTTCTGCCCTAAAAATATGTATAATTTGAACCTTGTATTATATTTTATTGACCTGTGAAATGTATGGTCTATGCAATCAGTATTTAAGATTGAATCATGAACTGTAATACTAAAGCTATACATGTATATTTATTGTGTGATAGAAATGAATGAATGAAAGGATTTAATTTGATTCAATATGACAATCATGGTTTGCAATTACTTTATAATTTAGTAAACTGCTTTTACAAAGCACTCATTTTGAGATGTGAAAAAAAGTAGAGAAACCAATGTATATAAAGGAAGAGGTATATGTATATATGCATCAAGTTTAATCACTTTCGCATTAAAAGCTTTTTGTACAAAACACAGCAGCCTTGAAAGATAGCGCTTTCTCAAAGTTTTATCACAGCACCTTGACAATTTTGAAATATTTTTGTAAAAACCAATATCACTATGACAGCAGATATTAAGCATATGTTATGGATGATGTATTGCCTTTGTAGTAAATTTGCAATATAGTTCTTATATGAATTATTTTATAATGTATCACCTTTGCTGAGATGTGTTGCTAGGTTAGATAGAAGCACAATATAAAGTATTTACAGACGATGGATCCAGGGGCATAGGAAGGGTCACTTCTCGGGGAGGGGGGAAACCAAAATTTCCTTGCGACAAGTGGAAAAATTGCACCAGTGAATTAAGTTTAAATCAAAAGTTGCTACTAATTGAGCAATTTCAGGAAATTGTGGCCAATTTTCAGGAGATGTTTTCCAGTTTCCAATGAATTTTGACCAGTTTACGAGAAAGTTGGTCAATTTTCAGTAATTTTGGCCAATTTTCAAGAAATTTTACCTAAATATCCACATTTTTCAAATTCATGTTAAATACTTCCCAATTTCACCTCCAAACCAGGAAGAGAGCATGCAATCGAGTAGGTGAAATCCTCTCGGGGGGAGGGGGGAGAGTTCCCCTTCCCTCAGATTCCTATGCCTCTGGATGGATCATATTTGATGTATTATCTTTAAAGATGTTTGGTTTGGATGTTTAAATTATTATGGCAACTTATTGCAAATGCAATTGATATGTATTACACTTTTTGTACCACCTTGATCACAATAAATGGAGCATTATGTAAAGTTACATGTGTTGTATCACCCATAATAAATATTGCAATATACTGTTATATGCAAATCAATTGATCATGTATCACCTTGACAACAAAGATTGTTTTTATAAAGTATGCTCTATTCATAACACATTCATAACAATGTATTTCTTCAAAAATATGATGTATGACCTGCACTCTAGAATCATACTGTATCTTCTGTACTGTATGGTCCTGCAAGATACTTGCCTTCAGACTTATTCAAAGATCTTTATTAGTGTATAGTTCTAAAGTTCTAGATATATGTTTATAGCTGATCTAGGCAAGTTTAAGCATATGAATAAATCCATCAGAATGTTGAAAATAATAGGAAACAGTCATCAAAGAAGTTGCTGTTTGTTAAAAATAGCAGCAGCAGCCCTTGTATTTTACGATGCAGCCATTGTGACATCATATTCCATCCTGCTTTTTTTGCTGTAAATTTAATTGTTTGTATTGTAGGTTGATCTCAATGCTTAGGTACTACAAGAAACACTTTAGACACAATTTATAGGTACGTCTAGGTTGAGGGTATCATTGACGATTGATATAGGTTTTGAAGAACAGTCGTTGAGATTAAATTATCTTAATATACTACACTCCTTCCCCCTTAAGTTTGAATGCTTCTACAGTTAACTACATTACAATATACATATTTACATACGACACCATGTCTGTCACGGTTACCAATGATAACGATCTGGGGGGTCTATGTTCACACCTTGGATATTGTGTACGTTGAGTTTCCAGGTGAGCCTGACCAACAAGTGTCACTTTTAGAGGTTAATGTACCATCCACTTTATGTACCTTGTCATTGAAGACAACTGGTTCTGAGGGGGGAAGTCAAAAGTGGGGGAAAAAACCACAAAATCATGCTAAGATGCAAAATATTACCATACAAAAGATACAAATTCTGAAGAAAAAAAGTGTGTGGGGAAATTCCCCCCTCCCCTCACCTTCTTAAATCCTGCCTATGCAAGCATGTTTGTATTCTTGAAAAAGAAACAATGATTAGCGTTGAGGGTGGGTGAGTTGTTGCCCACGGTTTCCCTCTGTCTCAGGACGTAACCTTGAAGTGACCTCTATACAAGTGGCCTTAAAATACTTTGCTTGCATCTTTGGAAAAAACTTAACTTAAAAGGCAGATTTTGAAGAAATAAATAACAAAGATATTTGAGGTGCACTTTATTCTGTGATTCTTCGCATTGTTTGTTGGTACTAATCTAATAATAGTTTAAATCATAATAAAAATAATGTGTTTAAATCCATGTTTAATAATGTATTTGAAGCACGTTTAATAATGTATTTAAATCGTGTTTAATAATATATTTAAATCATGTTTTAATGTATTTAAATCATGTTTTAATAATGTATTTAAATCATGTTTAATAGTGTATTTAAATCATGTTTAATAGTGTATTTAAATCATGTTTAATAATGTATTTAAATCATGTTTAATAGTGTATTCAAATCATTTTAATAATGTATTTAAATCATGTTTAATAATGTAACAGCTTCTATTTTTAAAATGGATTTCTATTGTCAAAATGGACTTGAATAAAGCCTTCACATTATCATTTCACCCCTTTTTGTTACTTTATAAACTATGTACCAGAATAGCTTACAAGAATTTTGTTAGCTATTCTGGTACATAGTTTTTTTAAGTACTGAAAAAGGAGTATAATGGTAATTTGAACGCTTTATTCCAGTCCATTTTGACAATAGAAATCCATTTCGAAAATAGAAGCTGTTATGTATTTAAATCATGTTTAATAATATATTTAAATCATGTTTAAAAATGTATTCAAATCATGTTTAATATGTTTTTAAATCATGTTTAATAATGTATTTAAATCATGTTTAATAATGTATTTAAAACATGTTTGATAATGTATTTAAATCATATTTACTAATGTATTCAAATCATGTTTAATAATGTATTTAAATCATGTGCTTGTGAAACATGCATATTTGTGTGCTTGTGAAATGTGCATGTTTGTGTGCTTTTAAAGACGAAAGGTATATTTTCTCTGTTTTGATATGGGATAGATGTCATTGTGTGAACTTGAGAATTCGGAAATAAATATCACCAATATTCAAAGCTGTTCGTTTGTAGTTATTCTTTTTATCTTATCACCCACATAAAGATATATGTGGGATGAGATATTGTAGTCACTGAGCTGTTTAGTCAAATAAGTGCCTATACCTCCTACACTACATGGCCACCCCCTTGATATGGTGTGGGGCCCACCCACATATGATGACCTCGTGTTGGGGTCATAAGTTTTTGGCACTTGACAAAATAGGTTGATTTTTGTGTGTATTTGTGTGTGTGTGCTTATGAAACAATTATGTTTGTGTCACTTATAACTTAAACAATTGAATACACAACATGAACCAAAATTCGTGGAAGGATACCTCAGGCCCTGAACTTTTGTCTCTAAGATTTTAGGATACAAAGGTCAAAGGTCAAATGGGACACATTTTTGGTTATGGTTGTATCTTTTAAAGGTATTACTCGGTATCTTTACAAATTCATAGATGGGTAGTGTTTAACATTCTAACAAAACTTTAAAGAATTGAAGGTCCCAAGGTCAAATTAGCGCTTTTTATGCAAACTTTTGCGGCATTGTAAAGTCAAAAAGTACAAGACCTATACCAACCCTATGCTGTACCATGATACCTTGGTACATGAATTTTTGCCCTGTAAAATCTGGGGTCAAAGGTCACAGAGCTATTGACCACTTTTCACTATTTTCGCCTATAATTATTTAATAGTATGTGTGACGTGAGCATGAATGGTGTCATTGCAGTGGGTAGGATAAATGTGAATAGTTTTAGTGATAAGGGTCAGGGTCAAATATGTTATTTTAGAGGTAATTATGTTTGTATCATGATACTGTGGTACATGAACTTGTGTCCTATGGTCTGATGTCAAAGGTCACAGAGCTAGTTACCCTTTTACCCATTTCCCCTCATAGTTTTGGAACGGTGAGAGTGATCTGAGCGTTGGGTGTGTGATATAGTAGGGTAAAATGCCAAAAAATTTCAGATGTTGTTTTGGTGCTTAGGGTCAAAGATCATATATGCGATTTTAGGGGGTAATTATGTCTCACAAGGTTTTGGGGTACAAAGGTCAAATGAAACATGGTTTTGGTGATGGTTGTATCTTTTGAGATATTACTTGGTATCTGTACAAATTGCATAGGAGGGTCGGGTGTAACATTCTAACAAAAATTAAAAACAATTGGAGGTCATGGGTCAAAGGTCAAATATTTGCTTTTTATTATGCAAAATTTTGCAGCAAAAAAACCAAAAAAATACAAGACCTATACCAACCCTATGTTGTACCATGATACCTTGGTACATGAATTTGTGTCCCATAGACTCTGGGGTCCTTTTGACCCCTTTTCACCATTTTTCCTCATAGTTATGGAATGGTACATGTGATGTGAGCATGAATGATGTCATACAGTAGGTATGATAAATTTGAAAAATTTCAGTTGTTTCAGTGATTAGGGTCAAGGGTCAGAAGTCAAATATTTGATGATGGTAATTATGTACTAATTTGTATTGTGCCAAAAGTCACAGAGCTATATGAACCTGTTAGCTATTCCCCCACTATGCTGTATGCTTAAAGTGAGATCAGCAACTCCATGGATTACTTTCTTGTTTGTCTTTGCTGTTTATGACTAAATGTGCACATTCTAAAAGAAAATTTGTCTCTGCTGTTTATGACTAAATGTGCACATTCTAAAAAAAAAATTGTCTCTGCTGTTTATGACTAAATGTGCACATTCTAAAAGAAAATTTGTCTCTGCTGTTTATGACTAAATGTGCACATTCTAAAAGAAGATTTGTCTCTGCTGTTTATGACTAAATGTGCACATTCTTAAAGAAAATTTGTCTCTGCTGTTTATGACTAAATGTTCACATTCTAAAAGAAAAATTGTCTCTGCTGTTTATGACTAAATGTGCACATTCTTAAAGAAAAATTGTCTCTGCTGTTTATGACTAAATGTGCACATTCTAAGGGGTTGAAATATTTTTGCAAAAAGAAAAAGAAAAAAAACATGAACAAAAATGCTAGAATATATATGCATGCTGGAATTTTGGAATGAAAACTTATAAAGTTTTTATGCTCATGTCTTTTTTTGCCTATCATAATTTAGCACTTAGATCCTTATTTGGGTCCATGCCTCCTAGATGTAGGAGCATAATTTTAGGGGGGTGTTACACCCCTATAAAAAAAAAAAATTGTAGTGCAATTCCAATTTTGACTATTTTGTTAGGCAAAAAAATGACCTAGTCTTGGAAAAAAAATGTAGGAAAAACAAGTTGATGGCGGTTATACCTTTATGTTTTTGTTTCTTTGCAAAACGAAAAAAAATACTTTTGAAAATGGTCTGGATGATATCATAGTCATCTTAATGGCCGCACAAGTCCCTTCCCCCCCCCCCCCCTCCCTTATCCCTCCCTCCTCCCCATCCTCCCCATTAGTTGGCTGGAAACTATGATCTTAGTCGGGCAGAGATGTCGGAGTGTATCCTGGTATCGGATTATATCTCAGTCATGCCCAACTCGGCTATCGTCCTCCTGACCCCCCGATTCTGCATGATGTTGACAATATCATACTTAGCAGTGGTTTGTGTGGGTCATGTTTCACTAAGGGAAGGACATTTTGATTCCCCCTCCCCCCCCCAAAAAAAAAAAAAAAATAATAATAATAATTATAATAATAATAATAATAACAATAACAACAATAATAATACTAATAAATAAATAAAAATACTCATATGAGTAAATGTTGGGCACAGATTTAAATTGGAATGCACCATTTAGGAAATTACTTATGTAAGGCCAAAGCCCTAGCAGGGGTACTTGTATCCTGGTCAGTGGCGTAGCTAGGTTTTTCATATTGGAGGGCGGGAAATTAAATTAAACTGACAAGATATGTTGTGGTGCGAAGCCCCGGAAGCTCTCGCAAAATTGACATTTAAAGGGCCAAAAAAAAGTATGACAACGCATAGTAAGAAGTTGACACTATTACACAAGTCAAACTTCCAAAGAGAGCTATAAGACACAATATACAAAACACAAAATCATGAAAAGGCGTAATGTGGAAATATACAGTCCATGTTTTATTGTTTATGTTTGTACATCATGGTTATAGGTTTATCGACGGCACCAATCTGACAACACCAATCTAAACTGACGGCACCAATCTGAACCTACAGCACCAATCTGAACCGACGGAATCAGATCTAAACCGACCCCCTCGCAAAGCCCTGCTTTTCAAGTGAGTTTTATTGGAGAATAGCTTTTCAAGTGAGTTTTATTGCAGAATATTGCCAATATTGTGTCAAATCCAGGGTCTAAGCTTTGCGTTTCTCGTAATTTTGGGAGCAGATTATTGCTTAAAAGTGTTTAAAATTTAGGGACGAAGCCCGTGGAAGCCCTGCATTTATCGCAATTTTGAGAGCAGAAAACTGCTTAATGTTGTACTGGGGGTCAAAATTTACTTTTACACCGGACGTAAATGCTTTAGGTTGCGCAAAAGCGGGAAACGCGGGGAACAAAAACGTAGAATCCGTAGGCTATTATCTAATCACACCAGCCCGCTCATCCTTACAGTAATTGTGCAAATGTGAACTATCTTATCAAAATTCCACCTGGATGTAAGACAGTAAGAAGCAACCAGATATAAACATCTGGAATGCTTAATCTTTGTGCAATAAAACTGTGACAATCTATGACTATATCCTCGATTCTGATGTGGACATCCTAATTATTTGTGAATCTTCAGTGGCTTGGTGAAGAAAATCTTGTGGTGATTGGGTAGTGCACACCATCTGGATATTTCCTTTTGAACTTCCCCAGAGTCGGTGATAAACACGGTGGCATTGCTTTAATCAAGGAGCTTCTACACATGGAGATCTGACGGTCGTAAAACCTTTGAAGCAATGTGTGTAGCCGCCGTCGTAAAACTCCCTAAATCACTCATCGAAGGTCGTAAAAAAACTCCAATAAATCACTTCACACTATGCGCTTTGACACCGCTCTCGTGGAGCTGGCCCGATTACGTAATAGGTGTACCAACTTGTGTGTAACGCATCGTATATACACAATTATATATACTACATTTCTTGGCAGTTTGGGGTGCTTAAATGAACAATATTCAGGCTTACGGAAAAGAAAAGAAACTTTTTGTCTTCTGACTTACCATATCACATGTACCCAGGCAAATGTCTTTCACCACTTTTTAACAAGATATAAAAAACTCAGTACATTTTGGGGAAAATTTGCCTCCTGTCGCCACACTTTTTTGATGAGAGGCCTAACCCCCACCCCCTCCCTTTCTTTTACACACACTTTCCATATGAGAATTACGTCTCTAGCTGGGTACTTGCCAAACAGTATGTAGGACTAACATTACTCGCTGTAGGTACTCACTCTGACATTGACAAATTTTGAGCCAGATTTGTCTACGGGGGTTGTGGGGAATGAAGCAAGTGAAAAGGGATTTTGTCAAACACAAGTAAGGACCAGGTACTCACCCTGTGACATTTACCTACTACAATGAGTCACCCTATGTGACATTTACCCACTACGAGGAGTACCCACTCTTGATATTGATCAAATCCGAATCAGACTAGTTTACGGGGTGGGGAATGAAGTGCAATGGGCTTTAATCAAACACAAGAGACCAGGTACCCACTCTGTGTGACATTTACCCACTACATACTGTATGTAATATTTACCCACTGCGATGAGTACCAACTCTGACATTGACCAATTCCGACTTGTTCATTGAGGTGAGGAATGAAGCATTTGATGAACTCTAGAGAGGACCAGGCCAATAGGCGGAATACCTTTCCTTTTGTCCCCCTCAAATTCAATCTATAGGGGCCCCAGGCCCCTGAAAGCTCTATTTGTTTGGTGGTCTTGGGAAAGTGACTGTATGGAATTCAGGATTTTGTGAAATTATGCCTTAAAGGCCTTACCTTATAGCCCTTAAGGACAACAGTATATACCAGCTAGGTATAAATTTACAAGTCACCATTAATCCCCACCCCCTACCAACACCAAAAAGGACAATAGAAGGCAAATCCAGTAGTCAAAACAAGATTTATTGAAATAGATCAACTTCTGCAAAAAATATGAAGAATACTCAACTATCAAGATTGATCTCCATAAATGCAAAATAAACGATTATGAATTTTGCAGCACTTCTTACCTGGAAAAATAGTAACTAAATATTCCAAAGTTATCCAATTATGATATGCATTTCACCCACAAACCAATCATGTTAAGTGTTACAAAGAAAGACTAAAGATAAGCAAAGTAAAATGTGTTAATACATTTTCAAAAACATTTTCAAATACATCATACAATTGACACACAACAAAAGTCTCTTATAAATGAAACTGACATATTATCATAATTAATATCTTTCCAATTCTGTACAGTTACAGAAGAAAATAGATTAAAGAAAAATTACTGTTGAGCCTGTAGCTGAATTCTAAGTTGTTGAAGACCCTAAATACCTACTTCTTTCCTGGAATATAGTGCATGCAACTTGTATTTTACCTGACAAATAATTCAAACAGTAAGTTGATGCCCACGTATAATAAAACTCTTTCTGTCTCTCTTCGAAGCTTCTCAACCTCAGCTTCATAATATCATACTTGAAACAATGAAAATGTGGACTCATTTATTTATAGCATATAGCATTTATACAGTACTAGTTGCTCTGCAAATGTTAATGAAACCTTTAGTGTTTACATTTCCAAAGGCACCTACTAGCATCACCAACCAAATTAAATCAAGTTCTGTTGTGTGCCTTTGTTGTGTGTAATCGGATTTCCCTTTTGATTTGCTTTAAGTTTATCTGTAAATATTCATCTTTTTCTACAGTACCATACAGATAACATTTGCTGTAAAATCTGAACAGCTTAAGACTAATTAATAGTCACATTAAATATTTTATGTGAAATCGGTTGAAGTAAGTTTCTATAAAACTTCCCTATCAAATTAAGAACGAACAAGTATAAAGATTTGAGACACAATTTACCTTTCTAAAATGGTGAAAGCCAATAAACTTATAAATAAACCTTATATTACACTCTTGCATTTATCATTTAACTTTTTTTTTTTATTATAAGAATCAACAAGACACACATAAGTTAACTATTAATGTGCAGTAAACATTTAGCACAAGACACTGCATAATACTTAATAAAACTGCCTTACAATTGAAAAAAACATAGCCAAAAGCAAGAAAAGCATAAGCAAAAGCCATAACATCAATATTTTTTTTTTTTTTGGTCGCCCATAGTCAAGTTTTTGTGAATGCAATAATTCAACACTTTCAGTGATGATTTACATACATAACGGGGTTGATGTTGTCTCATTTTGCCAACCCCAAGATATTTGCGCATAGACTACTAATCCACTCAATAGTGGCTGAGGAAGTAGTGTTATAAATATGAAGCACAATAAACATCAGGATCGTCTACTAACTGTGGTGTAGCGGTTATCATACTTGTCTACAGACCACGAGGCCGTGGGTTCAAGCCTGGGTTGGGTAGACACGCCAGTGTACCACAACTGGTTATCTATCAAAGGCCGTGGACATTGACTTGGTTGTCGATGTTATGTCTGTCCATACGTCCTACCTATGTTCTTGTCCCGGTCGTATAAGCGTTTCGTGATGGCATTGTTACTATCATAACCGAATACGCAGGCAACGACACCGTCATTGTAATTGTGTGTTCACTCGTCGTCATCGCGTCAGGATGTCAAGCAACTTTCTCAAAACCAGATTCCCTCTGTAACTGTAGATAGCATACTAGTATGCTAACAAAATCAGTCAGATTTGTTTAAACATCAGATCTATAATGATATTAGGAAAATAATTTACAGAAGGGCTAATGCAGTTCATCTGATATTAGGCCTATCTGATATTTGACCACCTTTTCCTGTTTGGCAGAGGCTCGTCACTTATTTCTGCTTCACTTGGTTGACAGGCAGTTACATTGCTTTTTAATGCTCCAATTTCTACCTGCAACAACACTGGTTTAGCATGTGATGTCCAAACTGCTCCATTGTTGGGTTGTCATGGGAAGCTCTGGCTCCAAGCTGTTTAACAAAGAACTCTTCAATGGGTTCCTGGTTGAACTTGTCACTTAGTACAAATGTCTTACCTTCTACTTGCAGCAATTCCTTTCTAATTTCAACAAATGAGTTCACTATCAAAGAAAAGAGAACAACAACTGTTGTAACTTGAATTTATAATGCTGATTTCTTTAAAAAAACACAGTATATGAAATCTGTGACATTGATGTGAAAAAACAATGAGTTTTTGCTTTTATTTATTTTATATATTATCATTATTTATTTTGGGGGAAGGGGAGGGAGGAGGAAGGGGAATGGAGGAGGAAGGGGGAAGGGAGGAGGAAGGGAGGAGGAAGGGGAAGGGAGGAGGAAGGGGAAGGGAGGAGGAAGGGAGGAGGAAGGGGGGGGAGGGGAGGAGGAAGGGGGGGGGAGGAGGAAGGGGGAAGAGGAAGGGGGGAAGAGGAAGGGGAGGGGAGGAGGAAGGGGAGGAGGAAGGGGAGGGGAGGAGGAAGGGGGAGGAGGGAGGGGAGGGGAGGAGGAAGGGGGAGGAGGGAGGGGAGGGGAGGAGGAAGGGGAGGGGAGGAAGGGGAGGGAGGAAGGGGAGGGAGGAGGAAGGGGGGAGGAGGAAGGGGAGGGGAGGAGGAAGGGGGAGGAGGAAGGAAGAATTAGATTTTCTCAAATTTAAATGATTTTTGAATTTTCTTAATTTTTATACAACTCTACATTGTTAATGATGGAAAAGGTCCAAGTTAGTAAATTACTTGTGATCCAAAGAAGGTCGAAGGAGCAATCAGATGTTGAATAGAACACAACATGGTAGAGTGTGTGGTTCAGTCTATATCACACACATAGCCTTTTCTATGGCACACTCTAAAACTAAGGTATTATGCTTATCAAAGGTGTCCAAACAGCAGAAGGCATCCAAACAGCAGAAGGCATCCAAACAGCAGAAGGCATCCAAACAGCAAAAGGCATCCAAACAGCAAAAGGCATCCAAACAGCAAAAGGCATCCAAACAGCAAAAGGCATCCAAACAGCAGAAGGCATCCAAACAGCAGAAGGCATCCAACCAGCAGAAGGCATCCAAACAGCAGAAGGCATCCAAACAGCAGAAGGCATCCAAACAACAGAAGGCATCCAAACAGCAGAAGGCATCCTTAGGCATTTATTTTTTTAAATAAAATAATATTTAACACACCTGTTACGTGAAATCCTTGAGGTGACACTGCTTATGTACTTCTGATTCTCCCTCTTACTGATACCAACAGCTTCTGATCTATGCTTGCCATTCTGACAAAATACCTAAGGAAGTCCTTTACCAACCACTGAAATTAAAACAAAAGGGAGTCATTTATCAAAATATGTCATTCTAAATGTTACAGAAAGTGTCTATTACAAGTACCAGTAGAATAAAGTATTGGCTACACATATTCAAATCCATTATCAGTCTAAAGCAAACCCTGTAAGCATATTAGCATAGCACAAAAAATGCTTTCTAGCACTAAATTTTTCACCTGCATCCCTCCTGAGACACAGCACCTTGTTAGTTTTAAGAAAATGCATTTAAATTAAAGACTTCCAGGAATTGAAAATCCGTTTTGAAGGAAAATATCATTTGTCCAAATAATGATATGCCATCAATCCTACAAAAAGTGTTCATACACTCAAGGAGCGATCTTTAAATCCCCCTGCCCATGCTGCAACCAACAAATGTCCTAAAAGCTGATGATTGGATATCATTTTAGTAAACATACACATAAAAGTGAATATAAAGCTCCAAAAAAAACACATAAAAAATGCTTACCTCAAGCCTTCCAGGTTATGCTTTTTAAATTTCGTTCCGCAGAGATGACGAAGAGACCTCAAAATGAGATGATACATTTCCATCTAAAATAAAAAAAATAATGAGGCAAAATACTAAATAAATTATCATCTTTACAGTATGTACAAATTCTGTGCGCACAGAGTGGTATGAATAATTAGTAATGGCCAGAAACTTAGCCTATTTATCATATGATTTACTAACATAATAACTACTGCAATATCTTTTGTACAAATGATTACACAGATCAAATGATCACAAACTATTATGGAGTATCTCTAAGCAAATGCTGTACATACATGTACATGAGAATTGATATCTTGTAAATGGCTTCTGCAGTTAAAATGCATTGCTAACTTACAGTAATAACAGTTGATATTGACAATTTAAACACAATAAGATGGCCAGGGATTCAAATGCACAAGTTCACACAAGAGAGTCTCCTTTGAATGATGAATCTGAAATGCGACAGCATTTTCATCAAGTGCTTTTTGTTCATTCAACTTTTTTTCCAATTCACCACTAATTTTCCACTTTTTTGTATAACGATTAAGACCCACTTGATCAAATTAAAACAAATCATCCTGGTGGGAAAATTTGGGAGGAACTTTAGAAGCAGATTCTCAAAAAATTATTAGACTCATGAACTTCAGAGGTGAATGATGTAATCTTATCAATTGTTAAAGAATCGTTTGTGTAATCTTATGGTTCCCATGCAGTATCCCTGGCTACAGTGGCATTTAAGTCGCATGGTCCAGCATCGTACTAATCCTAATAAAAGAATGATGCATATTCATGAAGAAAGAACTTATTATGTATGTTCAAACTATGGCATAATCCTGCCGGCTGGGCAGCAAAGTTGCAAGACCGCCAGCTGTACTACGCTAGCTTAACTATAAAATGATTTTTTTTTTATGTATCAATCATAATAAAGCAAATTGAATATGACACAAAAATTACAGCCTGAGACTATCTGACTATGCCTTTCAATCATTTTAAACCTTCACTTATTATTTTTATGCCATGAAGTGCAGTAACACATCATGGAAAGATGATATAAAAATTCTTTTAACAATTTAAAAATGAGAGCCAAAATATTGCATGCAAAAAAGAAGAGAAAAAAAGGTGGGCCGAGTCCTACGCCTATTACCCATTGTGTATTGAATCATTGTTTTGTAGGCTAAATGAAAATAAATCAAGGGAATTTTGTTTTGCCTTAGCCTGTACAAACTTCTGAGCCACATTACTACAGTGCATCACAAGTGTAGTAATTTTTGAAAGAATCTAGCATTCGATCGCTAAATGCAGCTTCAATTATTTTAGACCTAGGCCTAGAATGGGTCCAACTTTTATTTTCTTAGTTAGGCCTAAGGCCTATTTTGGCACACTATCTTGACAAAGTTAGCACTGCAGTATTAACACCAGTGGGGCCTAGCATCAGTACCACTTTCTTGACCTTCGATTTTTAATCTTATTCCTACTATTTTAAAACCCAATTATTGAACACTTTCTAAACGTTTTTCAATATAACCCTGGATAAAAAGTAGTTGCCATGGAAACAACCTGAAAATCTGACCAAAAAGTGCCTCAAAAAAGTGCGATTTTCTCGTTTGGAGAACATTGCACACATTACTAGCGCTGTCAGAAGTGCATAAAGAAAGGTAAACAAGCCAACTTGACCCAGCGTCATTCGCAGGAACCTGCAGGAAATAACCCAAAAAACACAATTTAGGCAAGCTATTTTCCCAAATTTGCTTAAATTAGTAACCATAAATGTCACCAATAATATCAAGATAACTTACCGTTAAAAATCCGATCGATTTCGGGTTTTTTTCAGTACTTTTGTAACGACTTGCTCTACAACTGCACATGACTTTCATTGAGAAACTACGGCAAATGACACACTGCGCAGCCGTATAACCTATGGCCAGGTCACTTGCAAAATTACCAGAGTATAGTAATGACGTCATTTGCTCGCTCGCTCTAGCGCTCTCAGCGGCTACACACATTGCTTCAAAGGGACTTTTATGGGGCCCATGGGATGTGGTTGTTGAGTGAATCTGCAGAGGATTAAGTTAGAGTCGTGGAGGGGGGTTTTGTCAGTTTTTCTTTGCCGGAGGCTACGTTTTACGACCGTCAGATCTCCATGTGTAGAAGCTCCTTGCTTTAATTTACAAATCTCATTTGAAACTTAGCATTTCACCATTTGCAGTTAATGCTGATATGTACACAACTTTTGAACATGCATTTGTGGCTGACATTGACAAGGCATTTCATCTTGTTGCTATATATCGCCCCCTTCCCTCCCCCCTCCTTACCTTCTTATAGGAATGGCTTTACTGTAGCCAAATTTTATGAAGAATTTGAACAGTTTTTGTGTGACTTAGAAAATATGCCTGGAGAGCCTTTGATTATGGGTGATTTAAACATTCACGTTGATGATCCAAGTAAACCTAAAGTTTCGCGATATTAAGATCTGCTTTCTGAAGACAATCTCCGCCAGTTTGTTGACAGGCCTACTCAGAGGTCCGGTCATATTCTTGATCATGTGATCTGTCGAGTTGATGATGACTTGTTGGTAGAATGCAATGTATCTCCCAACTTATATGGTTCCGATCATCACATGATTGAATGCTCAATAAATAAGCTGAAACCTGCACCAGACTGCCAGAACGGAAAGTTGTCACAATTAGAAATTTCAATGATCTTGATCTGGGTGTTTTCAAGACTGACCTTATCCAAGAGCTTACGGCCTCAATATGCTGAATGGTCCAAATGCTCAAGCTACCGAGTATAATACAAGGGTGCGCAGAGTTCTTGACAAACACTGTCCGGAGCAGACACGATTTCAACGAACGATTAAATGTCGTAAATGGTTCAACGATGATGTCCGGTCGGCCCGAACAGAACGCCGCAAATATGAGCGTAATTGGAGAAAAACCCTTAGTTATACTGAACGCTTTAAATATCTTGAGCAAAACATCGTTGTAAATGAACTTATTGTTAAATCCAAAACAGAGCACTTCAAAGGTTTTTTGGTAAATGCTGATGCAAAGACAATGTACCGTACAGTTAACTCACTTCTCAATAGTCCCACCAAGGCTTTACCAATCTGCCGCTCAAATAAAACTCAGTAATAATTTTGCCAATTTTTTTACTGAGAAAGTGGGAAAAATAAGGTCTGAACTTGACGTTGAATGTGTTAATATAAGTATATCTTCTCCTGATACCAGTAAACAATGTAATGATGATGTATTTCTGCTTCATTCTGACGATGATTTGATGATTGATGATTTACATATGCACAGTACTGATATCTTTGCAATTTTCCACCCTGTAGATGAAGCTGACATTCGACATATAATTTCTAAGATTCAATACAAGACAAATTCTCTTGACCCACTGCCTACTTGGCTGTTGAAGAAATGTGTTGACATAGTAGCTCCTATAATCATGTATCTTATAAATAATTTATTTAGTTCTGGTTGTTTTCCATCCATACTTAGAAACGCAATTATTTCTCCTCTTATCAAGAAGTCCACCCTCAATCCGCACATTTTTAAATTATTGACCCGTCTCAAATATTCCAACCCTTGGCAAGACAGCAAGATCCTTGATTCAGCAGTCTCTAGGTTTAATAAACATCTTCATTCATGACATCTTACTGAAGATTTTCAATCTGCCTACAAACCGGCACATAGTACCGAAACTGCGTTATTGCGTGTTAAGAACGATATATTAAATGAGTTAGATTCGGGTAGAGTTGTTTTACTTGTACTTCTAGATTTGTCTGCAGCCTTCGATACCATTGATTACACTATTCTTGTAAATAGGCTTCAGTGTGAGTGTGGTATCAGAGGTTGTGTTTTAAACTGGTTTAGATCTTTCTTAGTGATCGCAAGAGTTCAGCTTGTATCTCTGGTACTTATTCTGCTGCCCATCCTCTGAAATATGGTGTTCCCCAACAGCCAAGGATCTGTTGCAGTTTCTCCGATCTTCAATGCATATTCGCAGCCTGTTACCCGCATTTTCAAACTCTTCAATGCTGCTTACCATATGACATTCAGCTTTACCTTAGCTTCGATCCTAAAAAGCCGGATGATAGGGACGCTGCCCGAGTTCACTTGTCAAATTGCATTGCGGCAGTTAAAGGCTGGATGATTCATAACAAACTTAGACTTAATGAAACTAAAACTGAATTTTTGATCATTTCATCCAAAAAAAAAAAATGCATTCCATCCAGTCTATTGATTTGAAGATCGGTGGGTCTGTGATTGTTCCTTCATCATCCGGTCAAAATTTAGGTATCATGTTTGAACCTTGTATGAATTTGAATTCCCAAATCTCTACAATATATCGCACAATTAATTTTCATTTGCGTAATATTTATAGAATCCGGCGGTACATTGATCAAAATACTTGTGCTGATGCAGTGCGATCTCTCGTCCTTTCTCGGCTGCATTATGGCAACTCCCTGCTTGGTGGCATATCACGTGAAAACCTTCAACGCTTGCAAAGACTTCAAAATCGTGCATCGCGCATGATTTTTTTGTGTTGATAGACGTGCAAGCGCCGCCCCCCCCCCTTCCTCCCCCTCTCTTGAGTGTTCTTCATTGGTTGCCCATCCAGCAGAGAATTGATTTCAAGATCATACTGCATGTGTACAACTGCATTTTAAGAAATGCGCCTTCATACCTTCAAGATTTGCTGCATATTTATGAGCCTGGACGCGTTGGTCTAAAATCCAACAAGGATAACACTCGCCTTGTGGTGCCAAGAACTAATCGTGACAGTTGGGATCTGCGCCTTTTCTGTCCTGGGACCACGTTTGTGGAAAAATCTACCTATTGCAATCCGTCAGGCTCAAACTGTTTATACTTTTAAGAAGGCCCCTAAAACTCATCTTTTTCCTACTGATTAAGTTTTATGCTGTCTATAATATTACATTTCTTGTTTTATTTATCTAGTTCTTTTTTTGTGGACCAATTCTTTTATGCTTGTATATTGTTCTGCAATTCTTTTATTTTTTGATAATGTATATTAAGAGTTTGTCTATGTATTATAAATTTTATTGTAAAGCGCTTCAATCCACGGGAGAGGTGCTATAATAATAAGTGCAATAATGATAATAATAATAATAATAATAATAATAATAATAATAATAATAATAATAATAATAATAATAATAATAATAATAATAATAATAATAATAATAATAATAATAATAATAATAATAATAATAATAATAATAATAATAATAATAATAATAATAATAATAATAATAATAATAATAATAATAATAATAATAATAATAATAATAATAATAATAATAATAATAATAATAATAATAATAATAATAATAATAATAATAATAATAATAATAATAATAATAATAATAATAATAATAATAATAATAATAATAATAATAATAATAATAATAATAATAATAATAATAATAATAATAATAATAATAATAATAATAATAATAATAATAATAATAATAATAATAATAATAATAATAATAATAATGTGGGATACATGAGGGATGACCCATGTGGGCAACATATGGGGAAAACCTGACCAAGCTTATGTGAAATGCACAAGGTATGACCCATGTTGGTAACGTATGGGGAAAACCTGGACAAGCCCATGTGGGCTGCATGAGGGATGACCCATGTGGGTAACATATGGGGAAAACCTGGGTAAGCTCATGTGGGCTGCATGAGGGATAACCCATGTGGGGAAAACATGGGTAAGCTCATGTGGGCTGCATATGGGCTGACTCATGTGGGTAACACCGTTGGGGAAACCTGGGCAAGCCCATGAGGGATGCCCCATGTGGGTAACATATGGGGAAACCAGGACAAGTTCAGGTTAGCTGCATGAGATATGATCCATGTGGGCAACATATGGGGGAAACTTGGGCAAGCTCATGTGTGCTGCATATGGGCTGACCCAATCAGCGTGGGTAACACATGGAAAAACCTGGGCAAGTCCATAAGGTATGACCCATGTGGGAAACATATGGGAGAAAACCTGGCAAGCCCATGTGGGCTGCGTGAGGGATGGCCCATGTGGGCAACATATGGGGAAAACCTGGGCAAGCTCATGTGGGCGGCGTGAGGGTTGGCCCATACAGGCAACATATGGGGAAATGAGTGATCCCATGTGGGTGGAATATGGGCTGGCCCATATAGTTCTTGTGTTCAGAAATCTAAGAGGGCCCATAATGGGGTAACCCAGATGGGCCCCATACTTTTGCCAAAGTCGGCTCATATGCTACCCGGCCTACCCATATGGGCATGCCACATGATGCCCATCTGGGACCCAGAATGGTAGCCATATGGAAATCTGGGCTGGCCCATATGGGTCCAATGTGATTCTTGGGTGCAGAATCCTAAGAGGCCCAGAAGGGGTAACTCTGATGGGACCCATATTTCTGCCCATATGTAGCCCATATGCCACATATGGGCATGCTACCTGGGATGGAAATCAAAATGGATCTGCAATCTCATTGTCTTCATCCATACTGCAAGTCTGAAAAATAAAAATAAAGACAGAAAAACTGAGGGTACAAGGTATAGAGACATGGCCCAAATTAGAGACCAATTGAGGGGACAGATGTAAGATATTACCTTCAATCAATATTATTCTGGTATAAACACTTTGATTCAACCATCAATTGTATCATTTACGTGAGTCATGATCTCTCCATGCATATCTGCTTGACGGGACTCCAGACCAGGGCAAAATTTCCTCTGTCCCCCCCCCCTCCCCCTTTCCCTACAGAATTACGGCCCTGCTCCAGAGTCCCATTTATGGATTATGAAAGATGTTACTTTCACTAATCAATATTATTCTAGTATAAAAACTTTGATTCAACTATCAATTTGATCATTTACGTGAGTCATGATAGCCGTTTGTGTATACCTGCTTGACGGGATTCCAGAGTCCTATTTATTTATGTAGTGTATATATGGAACTAACTGTAAGGACTAATAAGTCCCACTGAATTAATTCTTCATAATTTTGGATCTAATTCACCTAGATATATGAAAAGTGTGCTTAAACATTCTTAAGAAGTATATATAGTGCTAACAGAATCAAGGTATGCTTACCTTTGCTCCAGATGACACAATCTTCAAAGGTTTTCTTTAGTTAAAGAAGGCTGTTATTCAGTTATTTTCACATGTGATGGAATTAAATACATGATCCCTGGCTGTTTGTCTCTCATTAGAGAGGGCAGTATATGACTGTATTTTATGCTAGAGGAACTTAGAAGTGCCTTTAAACATAAAAGAGGTTACAATGTAGGACTTTTTTATTACAAATTGAATTTCTTTGGCCTGGAACATTCCCGGCGTCAGACTGGAAAGGGTTAAAATCCAGAACCCCGATAATCATGGGCCATTTTCGGACACCAAAAACTAGACATCTTCAGAAATCTTTTGGGGCTTCGCCCCCTGTACTTTATCAGAGCTACCACAAAAATTCGGATTTTTGTGTTGACTTTAAGCCATCTTCAGACCAAGGTCATTCATGAGCCCCACAATTTTCCCCGAATTTTCTCAATTTTCAGGGGAATTTCTCATCCACCTGTTTAGGAACGGTAACCTTAAGAATGTTTGTGTGACCGTCTGAGTAGATTTTAACATGACAATTTCAAATTGTCTTAACATATCATCACTTAAATCTTTCGAACTCCGTTTGTGTTGATTTTCAGCTGTCAGTCAGACTGCACTTCAGTCATTTTTGAGCATCAAAAACAATAAATCTTCAAAACTTCAGGAGTTCGCCCACACCAGTATACGGGACTTATTCTCCTGGAACTAATCCTTGGTTCGCCCCTGGACACCACGATTTTTTATTTACATTTTGAGTTTAAAACTATTTTGGGGCATTAAACTCAAGAAATCTTCAAACATGTCAAAGCTTCCGCCCCTGGGCCTTGCAATTAGGCTTCGTCCATGAGCCTCCAAATTTTGCCCAAATTTTCTCAATTTTCAGAAGAATTTCTCATCCACCTGTTTAGGAATGGTAACCTTAAGAATGCTTGTGTGACCGTCTGAGTAGATTTTAACATGACAATTTCAAATTGTCTTAACATATCATCACTTAAATCTTCCGAACTCCGTTTGTGTTGATTTTCAGCTGTCAGTCAGACTGCACTTCAGTCATTTTTGGGCATCAAAGACAATAAATCTTCAAAACTTCAGGAGTTCGCCCACACCAGTATACAGAACTGATTCTCCTGGAACTAATCCTTGGTTCGCCCCTGGACACCACGATTTTTTATTTACATTTTGAGTTTAAAACTATTTTGGGGCATTAAACTCAAGAAATCTTCAAACATGTCAAAGCTTCCGCCCCTGGGCCTTGCAATTAGGCTTCGTCCATGAGCCTCCAAATTTTGCCCGAATTTTCTCAATTTGCATGAGTAATTTCCCCTCTGCCTATTTAGAAATGGTAACCCAAATGCTTATCTGAGTAGATTTTAACATTACACAGTTAAAATTTGAACTTATCTTCTTTTACTTAGTCAATCATTTGAATTTTGTACTGATTTTCAGCCATTTTGGAGCACGGCATCAAAAACAAGAAATTCCGGGAGCTTCCGGAGTTTTCAACTAAGGCCTCGCCCATAGACCTCGCCAGGGGGTCCTTTAGCGAGCACACGGTGTCATGTTTGACACTTCAGTACTGAAACCAAAGCCAACATCTTTGGCGACGCCACTGGTGGAGGGGGAGGAGGGGGGAGGGGTTATGTTCCCAATATATATATTGTGTGATTGTACATGTATACTGTTTTAAAATAGGCCGAAGTCTGGCAATAATATATATATAATATTACTAAAAGGTGCACGTTTCAAGGGATGACATTCTTTGGCTATTCAGTCAAATTACGCTCCGAACAGGCAAACAGGGTTATAGAATTTAAAAAGTGTCAGGCCAACAGCAATTTCCCTCTCCCTTCCTTCAGTCTTAGAGGCGGGCAACACACCTGGTTACATTATTTATTGTTTTATTTTGTTCCTATCCTGTTTGCAAACATTTTTCCCGATGGGGGTGGGGAAGGTTAACGTTTCATTTAGAAATTAATAGAAATCCCCGGTAGGGGAAGGGTTTAGGGGTCCGAATGGGGAAGCGTACGGGCAGTGACGGCGCCAGGATTTTGATGCCTGGGGAAAAGAGAAAGGCAGCTTCGTCTCATGGAGTGGGGTGGGGATGATTTTTTTTTAATTGTATATACAGATATAGGACAAAATAAATGATATTATTCTGGAGGGAAAGTGGGGTAAGTAATTTGGGAAATCTCCCCCTCCCCCTCCCTCCTTAAACAATCATGCGCTTATTTTAATCATAATATAGTGTTTTTCTGTTTGTTTTCCTTAAATAGGTGTTTGTCATTTCAGGATTGAATTGAACTGCAAACAAACAAAGCAAAGATACCTGGGAGATCTGGGAGATACACAATTGCCGCGACATACGAATGATCGGTGGATTATTAATATTAGTACACATGCAGGTAGTTACATCATGACAAATTAAGGTTCAATTGATGAAGCTTATTAAAGGATATTTTGTCCAGTCACTGGTGTATCTTACTGAAATTACAAATTATCTTTTGCCTGCACGATATATGGTTTCAAATTTCTAATAGTTCCGCGTGTAACCAGGTAACCGTGACATTATTTGTTACACGCGTAACAAATATCATTATGCTCAGAAAAGACAGTAAATAGATACGACTATCAAGGTGGGCATGGTCACATGGTAAAACTAAACAAATGATTAAAGGAGACATGAAGTCTGATATAATCCTTATTTCATATAATAGAATTGAAAATAACGATTCTACTGACCAAGTTTCGTAACTTCCAAAGCAATCTAACACATTTTTGTCATTATTAAAAACTTTAATACTATTACTTGATAGTACCATGGGAGCTGCCATTTTGATTTTAAAACCTGCAGAATATGATGTCATCAGCCCATGTTGGAATGCTTTGTATTTCTTTATAATCTACCTCAAGTTTTCTAGCTGATGAAAAATTGTTTTTCTTTTGTAAGGGTAAAGGAAATTTTTGTGTACACATGAAATTAGAACATGCTGTTAAAACTTTGTGTCACATCATTTTGGAATAAAAGCTGTAAGCTTATTCATAAAGAGATACATTACAATCCTTATGCCTCTATTAGGCAGCCCCCATGTGTCGATTTCAAACATGAATAACTTAAGATAGGAATACGATTTTGACTTGCTGATTTTGGTAGTTGGTTGAGAATTTTATCTCCTATCATATGGAATAATGATTGTATTTATTATGTATGATTGACTTTATGTCTCCTTTAATTCCCAAACCTGTGTGATATTCCATAACTGTTGGGCATTTTAATCTCAACTTATTCGTGTTGGTGTCCAAGTTACACGCAGATCATTTTGCATAGCAAAAATGTTGCAAGAAAGTTTGTGCCTACTAAACTAAACTATGATGAATATTTGAAAAATGGAAACATGAACTGAGCATAATCAATCAATAATTATCTATGATAAACAACAGGAAAGAATATCATATTTTAAATTTTGAACATATTACAGTCTGGTTTTCCATAAAATGACACACTTTGAGCCTCTAATTAATGGAACTACTGACCCACATTCACAAAGATGCATGCAGATTTCAAGATAAGCCTTTTAATGATTTGCACTAGCAGCAGCGTAGGGAGATATTTGGCATGAAGGAGGGGGAGGGGTGACAAAATTGGTTGTTTAGTCACAACAAACCTATCATGTGTACGAGTCTCTTATATCTAAAAACCTGTTTGCACACTCTGTTAATAGGCCCTAATTAAGTCATTGTAAATTACAAACAAAATTTTGAAACCTAAATTAGCAATCGGGAACTTATATTTATTATTTGGCATGATTAGACAGTTGGTCATTTGATGTCCCATCCATATATTTCTTAGTCTCCTTCAAGTTATTGAGGGCTGTTTGTGGCGTATTCAGTGGAAGTCAAGGGGAAAGTTATTCCCCCACCCGTCCACCCACCCCCTGTCGAAATTCTAAAAGTAAGAAGCGGGATATTCCAGTATATGATATGGAATGCATATTAGGCAAAAAAACTGTAATTTTTTAATATAATGGGTAAATTTGAGGGACTTTTCGATCTTCAAGACATTTTCTCTGATTATCGGGAAAGTTTGCTCATCTTGGGGAATTTTTTGACCAATTTTTAGGAACTTTTCATTCATTTCCGGACAATGCAAGACCCGTAAAAATTCGCCAGTTACAACTGTACAAGCGGATGTAAGTTGCATTTAGCTTCTATTAACCTGTTCACATTCAAATTATTTCTAAATGGAAAATCTTGAATTTTCGGAAAATACCTGTTTCAGAAACTTTCTTCATTTTCGGGCAATTTTTGGAACATTTTCTTTTATTTTCAGGAAAATTCCTCATTTATCGGGAAATTTTGTTAATTTTGGAGAAAGTTTTGGCCAATTTTGGGGGAAATTTTCCTTATTTCTGGACAATCTTCCTCAAATTTGAAACATTTTCCTCTAGTTTTCGAAAAATATTCTTCAATTTTCGGGAAATTATCTTCACATTTGTGGAAATTTTTTCACTTGCGGGCAGTTTGTTTGATTCTCGGAACACTTTCTTCTGTTTTCGGGAAATTTCTTTTATTTTCGGGCATTTTTTCCTTATTTTCGGGGAATTTCCTCTAATTATCGGGAAAATTTGCCAAATTTTGAAAAGTTTTCGGGAATTTTACTTCAACGTCTAGAAAATGTTGACAAATTTTACCAAAATTTCCAATTTTACCTCCTAAACGGGCAGGAAGCATGGAACTGGGAAGGTGAAATCCTCTTGGGAAAAGGAAACTGCCTCTGTCGCCGGGCTCTTGTTGCCCTGCTTCCTACGCCCCTCCCCCTCCTCTCAATCAACCTTTCAATTGCCTGTCCTATTTTACCCATCCAAATGAGTTTAAGTGTGGTCAATCTAGACCCACAAAAGACGCCCCCTCCTCCAATATTAAATACCTTCCTACGGCCTCCGTTCCAACCATTGATTCCAAATGTTGACGCCACAAATTTGTTTTGATTTTTTTTTAATATCTGTTTCAACGTGCCCAGATGTTGTGAACCCAATATATCAAGCCATATCCGGATGATCTTGCAGTACGCGTATACACACATATCCGAGTAGCCTACGGTACCGTCAAACCAGGGAGCTGTTTCAACCATTTAATCTTTTGGATAATCGTTTTACACAAGCTGTAAATCAGATAAATTGAAATCAAGGTCTATGTTTGCACTAGATTCAAACGAGTTTATTTTTACCCAGAAAACAAGGCACTACATGGTGTATAGATAGAACTGCACATGTATAGGCAGAGCATTAGATCTTGTGTAAAACAGTTTTAGAAAGAACTCTCTCGCCTGAAAACGAAAAACATGTCGAAAGCTAAGAAGCAAAGGACGTCTGTGGAATACTTTGAAGGTAAGGCAAAGGCTTATATCCAAATAGGGAGCTCATACATCACATTACAATTACAAATATAGCTCTCTTATCTTTGTAGTTCAGTGTTTGCATGATGTACAGTTGCATTTTGAGTGTATGTGTATCTTTATTCATGTGCATTTATCACATGCATACTATCGCCGTTGTGTGTGATCACGATCATTGCAAATCAATCTTTAACAGGACCTTGCGTAGCAAAGATTTTCATACTGTGTGTGTAAACCAACAATTTATTTAGTATGGTGTAGTTGAGGTAACATCGAAGGTGTCACTTTCGACTTGTCGGCGTGGGGTCCAGGGGCCCCTGGTGGGGTCTAGGGGTCAAAGCTCTCGCAAAATTGACATTTCAGGACAAAAAAGTATGTCACAACGCATAGTAAGGTGAATCAAACAACAGTCAAAATTTATGTCAAACAGAGTTATGACCCACTATAAACTGTACAAAACACAAAATCAAAGCGCAAAGCGCTTGACTTATCAGTGTGGAGTCCAGGGGCAATTGACATTTCAAGGGCAAAAACGTATGTCACAATGCATATATTTACGTTTGTACATGGTTAGGTTTATCGTCACTCTTTGAAAAATATGTGTTGTCTAAAAGAAAGATTTTTCAGTAACTTACTACAAACTTGTGTAAATGTTGTCAAACTTTTAAAATGAGCCTGTTCTGTATTACGTGCAGTCCTACATCCACCCTCCTCCCCCTTTCTCTCTCTCCCTCCCCTCTCTCTCCTCTCTCTCTCCCCTTTCTCTCTCTCTCTCTCCCCCCCTTTCTCTCTCTCCCCTCTCTCTCTCTCTCTCTCTCCCTCTTTCTTTCTTAGCTCTCCCCTCTTTCTTCTCTCCCCTCTCTCTCCCCCTCTCTCTCCCCTCTCTCTCTCCCCTCTCTCTCCCCTCTCTCTCCCCCTCTCTCTCTCCCCCTCTCTCTCCCCCTCTCTCTCTCCCCCTCTCTCTCTCCCCCCTCTCTCTCTCCCCTCTCTCTCTCCCCTCTCTCTCTCCCCTCTCTCTCTCCCCTCTCTCTCCCCTCTCTCTCTCCCCTCTCTCTTTCCCCCCTCTCTCCCCCCTCTCTCTCTCCCTCTCTCCCCTCTCTCTCCTCTCTCCCCCTCTCTTTCTCCCCCTCTCTCTCTCCCTCCTCTCTCTCCCCTCTCTCTCTCTCTCCCCCTCTCTCTCTCCCCTCTCTCTCCCTCTCTTTCTTTCCCCTCTCTTTCTCTCTCCCTTTCTCTCTCTCTCTCCCCTCTCTCTCTCTTCCTTCTCCCCTCTCTCTCCCCTCTCTCTCTCTCTCTCCCCTCTCTCTCTCTCTCTCCCCTCTCTCTTTCTCTCCCTTCTCTCTCTCTCCTCCTTCTCTCTCTCTCTCTTCCTTCTCTCTCTCTTTCTCTTCCTTCTCTATCTCTCTCTCCCCTCTCTCTCTCTCTTCCTTCTCTCTCTCTCTCTTAGTCTTAGTTCATGTATTTAAATACAAAATTGCACAAATGTTTGATATAACTTTTTCTGAGAAAGTGCCCTTTTAAAATCTAAAAACATAATAATTAGCACCTGGAATGTCAAAGCTTGTTGAACCAATGACACTTATATAAACCAATGGATTAAAATACTGGGGAGGGGGAGATCGCCCCCTAGCCTCCCTCTGGCTACGCCACTGCTTATGATTGTACGTCTTTGTAGCATAGTGAATCAGAAGATACAATATTGTACTAACAAATACATACATAGTATGATGAGTACGGATAGAAAAATCATGCCAGAAGTTACAGGGAAATGCCACCTTAGATTAGCGAGCGCGCTTAGTAGGCCAATCTATCTCATGGCCTTGAACAGAGTCAAGCACGCAAATACTAGGAGTTGTTCATCATCACTGTAATATAGGACTATTGAGGAGTTAATGACGCACAGCTGTCTTAAGCTTCTCATACATTTTTGTGCTGACACGTGGCTTCGGACCATGGCGTCAAATGGCCTCAGTCCAAAACAAAATCGGGTCAAAGTGCGCTCGAAACAGCCTCCTACAACAGAGAAGCAAAAGTCATAGTCAAAATTCTGAAACTATAGCTGAAATGATATTATCTGAACAATCACAGGGGTAAAAGAGGGAGGAAAATCTGTTTATCTGGAAAATAAATATTTTTTTGGTCTTCCATCTTTGATCTTCGTTTTAGAGATTTTTGAAGTCTTCCATCTTTGGTCATCGTTTTAAGATCTTCATTTTAGGGATTTTTAAAGTCTTTTATTTTTGGTCTTCGTTTTAGAGGTCTTCGTTGTAGAGATTTTTAAAGTCTTTATCTTTTTAATCTTCATTTTAGGGGTCTTTGTTTTAGAGATTTTGAAAGTCTTTGGTTTTTGTTTTAGACCCACCCAACAAGGGGCCTTCAGATTTGAAGGAAATTTAAATGTTGCTGTTTGTATACGATTTTTATGTTTTTCGAGAAACCTTGAAAATGCATAGCTGCATGTAGGGACGTTTTACATTCGCTTTTCACATTTGAGACCCTTGATCATTTACTTCGCATCTCTATAAGTTGACAGGGGGATGTACTGGTTCCTTGCTTTCAAATGAAGTTGATCAGGTCAACATCAAATTTAGTGTTCCTCCCCCCCCTCTCCTTTCTTCTTAACACACACATACCACAATTCAATTCTCTTTCGCCGTCCTAAATCAGAATATTTGCGTAGTTAACCTGTTATGTTTTTATATGTCTGCAGGAATTGGAAAAATTAAATACAACCCGGATGCCACACCACAAGAAACCCTGTGCTTCAAGTACTATGATGCCGATGAGGTTTGTTTCCATTTGGCTGTTTGGCAGATGCATTCTGTTTCGGTTATAATCAGATATCAGTACTCAATGTAATGATGCATTTAAAATAGATTGCACATACAAAAACTTGAAATGTTTAGGCCTACAACATAATAAAAAGTTCTGTTCATTCAAATTGACTTTGTATAATTTTGGGCATAATGACAACAGACAAAAAATGTATTAAGTCTTCTCATTCCATAAGCTGAGAAGATAACGCAGGGAACTACTGAAGTTGGCTTGTCATTGCTGAAAATCTTGCTTGCATCTTGTTTCTTGACAACTGGTCTCAGTTCCATTGCAGTTACGTTGAAATGTAATATATCTGAGACGGGTTAAGGTGTACATTAAAAGTATGGGCACTTAGTGGCAAGAGTTCAAAAATGATGTGGAGGAGGTGAGAGGGGAGGGGGAGGCAATCAGTACTTTCGCTGCCAGCATTAACAAAATGGAAGAAAGAACTTATTTCTGTCAAAACGATGTATACTGGCTGACTGGTAAACATTTTACACCTGCTGTCATGAGAGACCAAGTCCCTCATACAGGATCATTTTCAGACTGAGATGGTAGTTAGGCCGTCTCGCTAGGCTTAATAGAATCATTTACTGAAACCATTCTATATGAGCAATATAAACCATTACGCAAATAGTATATAGATATACATATATCATTCTTGTATTTTACATTTGTAAGCATTTTGTCTCTCATAAAGGTTGTGTATGGACGGTCCATGAAGGACTGGTTGAGGTTCTCGGTGTGCTTTTGGCATACCTTTCGAGGTGATGGTCGTGATCCATTCGGGTTTCCGACGATAGAGACATTGGGATGATGGTAGGTATTTTCCTGTGTGAATGGTTCATCTTATAATATATGTCTGCAGTGGTGCAACTAGAACTGTAGGTTTTAGGGACCTACTATGGAAATTCATCCCAAACAGGGTTGGTGTTGTGTGATTTTCATTTAAGGGAAGACCACCCAATCTTCTACCCAAAAAGTGCCCAGGTTCAATAAGTTTATTCTTCAACGTCACAGAAAATAAAAAAAAAAAAAAAATATGCATACTTTTTGTGAATCTTCTTATTCATCCACTATATGACATGATTACATGAAGCAAAGCGATCTCGCGTGAGGGGGATGTCCCCCTTTTTTATCCGTTCTGCAAATCACCACCTTTGTGTGGTCTATTGTCTGTGTAATTTTGTTTTGAAACAAATTTTGTTTTTATAAGTTTCTCAACTTGTCGTTTCAAACTGTATATCTGCAGGCACCGATTCCATGGAAAATGCCAAGCGACGAATGAGAGTAGCATTTGAGTTCTTCACCAAACTAGGTGTTGAGTATTTCACATTCCATGACAGGTGAGCTGAAATGGTTTTCCATGTTTTTGGCATTTTTTAACTTTAAACATAGTTATTGACCAGTCAACTAATTTATTTTCATTCTCATGTTATTCTTAGCAGGCATCAATTTTGACATTATCATTTTTGGGTTCACGGGGGACCCTTATTTTGGTGGACATTTTGGTGATTTTAAAGCAATGACTAATACAACTTTAAAAGACCATGCTTGTGAGGATTTCCCATTTTTGGAAAGTCTGGATCTGTCATCTGATTATGTTGAATGTCCATTTCCTTTACAGGGACATCGCTCCAGAAGGATCAACTTTGGCGGAGACCAACAAGAACCTGGATGAAATGACAGACTTGATTAAGCAGCTGATGAATACAACTGGGGTCAAGCTTCTCTGGAACACATGCAATCTCTTTTCAAATCCAAGGTGTGACAACATTAGATTTATTACATATACTGTGATATTTCTGCTGCAGATCGTTTTAGCACATTACTCGGACAAACGGTAGAACTAGAAAAATGTGTTCTTTCAAATATATACCCTTTAAAATGCTAGAAGTGCATGACTTTATACCTGACCATTTGTTAATGAATGTAACACAATTATCAGATTATCACCTGATAAAAAATTGTTTTGAGTATGTGCTGCAATTCTATCTCTTAGTCGACAGTTTGTAAATAACCTCCCTAAGTATTAACCAGCAACAGAGGGCTGTTTATAGTAAGTTTGGTATAGTTGTATGTGGATGTGGCAATTTAGGCGGGACAATATAGTTCAAAAACAAAAATGCCTCTTTTTTAATTTTAAGAAGGGTATGTGGAAGACCCCCTGCTCAATTGGGAGGGGGTCATAAAATATCATTTAACATTTTTCTTATGGAACTCAGAACACATTGCAAACAGACAAAGGTTTGCGGTTTTGCAAATTTACATTTGCACATCCCCAATATGTTTAAAGGTATTCAAGAAATGTTCAGTAGAAGTGGTGGTAATTTATAATTACATTGACACTTCCCCACGAGTTTGTCCAGAATTTCATTGTATAAAAACTTTTCAAAAGTTGCCAAGTATATATAGTGATTGGATATGTTCCCATGTCATGCCCAATGTCAGAAAGTAAAAAATTGATATCCATGAGTACAAATATGACAAAATGAAAGTTAAACATGCATCTTATTAGGTCCAATGATTTAGATCTTTTAGGTCCATATACCTGTTTATGTCCTGGGTTTATTGTTGTTGATAGATACATGAATGGTGCCCTCTCAAACCCGGATGCTCACGTGGTGGCCTATGCAGCAGCTCAAGTAAAGAAGGGACTGGATATTGGCAAGAAACTTGGAGCCTCTAATTTTGGTAGCTTGATTTTTCTTTTCCCGTCCATTCACCATCTTTTTTGTCCTCTTTGTCAGTTTGTTTGGTAGAAAAGATTACCATTTCATTTAGAAATGTGATCGCAATTAAGGCATTGCTGATTTTAACAGTAGATTGCTTTTGAAAGCTGAAAATGTTTCCAAAGTAATTAATAATTCTTGTTAGTTATCAATTAAAAGTTTGGAAACTTGAATTCTTGTAAAGGACGTCAACCCATGGTCCTGCCATGCCTTCTAAAAAAATTGAGGTTTAACCTGAGATGGGTTTTTTATATCCCTAAATTCAATAATCCATCAAGAAATCCTGGTTGTAAGTCCCTTTTCATTATGAAAAAGGATTTAAAAATCATTTATTGCTTGCTCCAGAAAAAAGTTGAAAGGGATTTGTGACATCATAACAGTTTGCTACGACATTTCAGGGGCTGCTGATCGTAAACAATGCATGACACACACATACTAACCACGTACAAATAGCATCTGATTACTAAAGTTTTTCGGGCTGTTCAGATCTCAATTTGTAATTTTCAAGTTCAAGCTATGATAAAAATGACTTGGAAATAAATGAAGAACATTCTCATAATAAAGGGATGTCGTTCCTTTTGAATTTGAAGCGCTTGCAGACAAGAAAGAAGGATCAGGCTTACAACCCTTACATGGTCCTACAGTACAAAGCCTGTGTAGTTGGCATGAAATTCTTACTGTTTTGCAAGTAATATTTTGTTAAACATAAACAAATTGAAGTGTTTGAAACAACATCTACCTTTTTTTTTTTTTTTTACGTCTAATGGAAATATAAACTTTTATTTATCAATGTTCAAGTCTCTGTCACTTGACATTTAGTCAACAGACCTACGTGAACTGAATAGTTTATTCACACAATTCCATTTGCATTTTTGCACTGTAATTGAAAGTTTTCAAGAAATTTTGAAAATTTTGTCAGATTATTTTTAGGTTTTAATATGCTAAAAGGGACATATGGATACAAAATGGATACAATAATTGCAATTCAGTTCTATTTGATCAATTTTTCTTTCTTCAGTCATATTCCACACTAAATATAAAATATATCATACAAATTTTCAAGTGATTAAGTAGCTTAGTCGGTTACGGCTTCATCTTTTTAGTGAGAGGTTATGAGTTTGAATCTCTGCGAGTCTTATTTATTTATTTTTTCTTACCCTGTTTCTTTCATTTGAATTTTATTACTCGTGGAACAGGTAAAATTTTCATGTCAGAGATGATGTGGTCAAGCTACTGTTTGAATCGAACAGAACGGGTAACAATCTGGCATGAGCTGAATATGACACTGTACCCTGTAGGCTCCGAAAATTTGGGTAATGTCAAGTGCACAAAACACATCCAGAATTGTCTCATTTTGTTTCCCTTTGCCATTGATAAACGACTATTAGTTTGAGAATTTATTACTGCATCCTCCAACTACACAACGCTGCGGCATTTTGTTTAATATTTCCTTGAAAAATGTAATACTTTAGAAGAACAAGCAGAGATGCTATCGATATTATTTGTGAAATTTCAATGGCGGCCACACGTTATCTGTGACATCGATGCATTGTTTACATACAATCATTCCCAAAACGACGTTATTGCGTACTGGGTTTTTGCATCAAGGTGACGAAAAACGCATTTTTCTTTTGCGATTTTCTCGCAACCAATGGGTTTTTTTTTGCAAATTAAATAATCCAAATAACATATTTAACGAAGATCCAATCCCCATGGCAGGACCACTTTAAGGCTTTTAATCATGAGAAATCCATTAAAATTCTAAAAAGGACTACCTCTCAATGCACTGCTGCAGCATTGAATGAATCCTTGGAATTAATTTTCTTTTGTCTTTCGTTGCATAGTTTTCTGGGGAGGACGTGAAGGGTACTTCAGTCTGCTGAACAGCGATGTCTTGGCTGAGCTTACACATATGGCAAATGTCTACCGCATGGCTGTTGGTAAAGAGGTTTATGCAATTTTTAAGCTGCAAATTTAATGTTTGTATGTGGAAAAGATCTGGTGTTTTCATCAGCGGTAGTTGGGACCTAGCACAGTATTGTAATTGCCAGTATGATTCTCCAGGGAGGTGCCGAGTACCTCCATGGGCTGACAAATTAGATTCACGTATAGTTTTGGAAACAAAATGATGGGTGGTGAAACAAATTAGATTTGGGGTGTGTGATGCAAAATATTTTCCATTTAGACAATTAGACCGATTTTTGTAAGTATTTTATTTTATATGTATATAAACTTTCAAGCAAAATTACAAACTTACCCCCTCTACTTCATCCCTTATGCCCTCTACTCCAGTATTGCTCTCTGGGTTTGCAGCTTTTAAAAGAAAATTTCACATTTTAGTTGCAATTTTGATGTTACATTCTGTAGGAAAGGTTTTGTTTTCAAAAGTGAAATGGTAGTTTATTTTCTGCATAGAATACAAAAAGAAGATTGGATTCAAAGGTCAGCTACTGATTGAGCCCAAGCCAAAGGAGCCGACACGGCATCAGTATGATTACGGTGGGTGCAGATTTATTTTATTGTTTTTTGTTTTCATTTCATTCAGTTTTTTTGACAAAAAGTTAGATGTTTGATCAGTTATTTACACTAAATCATGTTTTTTAAATTTTTATTAGCATTGTCATGTTATCTTCTTAATCACACTCTAGTAGAAGTTCAGTAATCTTTATTTTACCTGTCCTCTACAGATGCTATGACAGTTATTGGTTTCCTAAAACACTTTGGTTTGGAAAACGACTTCAAACTGAACATTGAGCCGAACCACACAACTCTTGCCGGTCATCAGTACCACCATGACATCGTCATGGCCTCTGCGTAAGCTTCTTCACTTTTGCTAGTCTGTGGTCTCTTTCTATTGCAGGACCGGAAGCAATGACTAGCTCTCTGGCATTTTGGTTGGAACTTATTGTTGTGCTTTAACAATGCATTATGCAAGATATTTCCATTCTTGATTTGACAGTTTAATATGATGAATATAGCAATATTTGATATGATGAATATAGCAATATTTTAGTTATCCCTTAAAAGGGTAATTTGAACAGACTAGTACAACGTTTCTTCTTAATTATCATGTAAAGTTATAACCAGGGATACAATGTAACAAAAGATTATTGGACAGGGAGTGCAGATTTTATGGTGGGATGGGGGGTGGGTTACTTCAAATGGACATTTCCCATGTGGACATAATGTTTTGTCCCCTTGCCGAGAACTTTTGTTTCTAGTTGTGGGCCAATGCTCATGTCACCTTTTGCCAGCGTGGTGTTTCATTCTCCAAAGATAGTATACTATAGGAACAATATTTAAGTTAAACCCACATTGCATCAAATTTTTATTTATCTGGATCATTTCCATGACTATCAACAGTTTGGAGTGAGAACAGGCAGACAGGGAGGGGTTGCAATCTTGTAAAATTTGAAAATTCTAGGTTGAGTCTTGTAGACTAGTTGTTTGGACTTTAAATTGAAAGAGGGCAGTTGATGATAATTTTGAGAGCATTGCTCCACAACTTGCTGTAAAGTTGTTAAAGATTAAATAACAGGTTTATGCGATGTTTTGTAGATTTGGAATGCTTGGATCGGTGGACTCGAACACTGGATCTCCTGACCTGGGATGGGACACTGACCAGTTCCCGATGGACATCACAAATGTCACCCAGCTGATGAAGGTAATATTGATATAATAGACAATCAAAAAATCAGCTTTAAGACAGGGAAGGTAAAGGAAGGGGAGGGGGTAGGGGGGTATGGATTTGACCAATGCTGCAAGATACATTTATCAAGTTTATAATATTTAGATAAGAAAGTTTTATCATATTGTGATGATTTGACAAGATTTCAACCAGTTTATCATAAAAAAGGTCATCAACATTTGCAATATAACTAGACAAGATTTAATTTGCTGTGGGATAAAGGATGATGTCATGTGCATCAAGAGTAAACATTTATGAGGTGTGCTTTTGAAATGTAAAATAGAACTGTCAACGATTTGCTTCACCACAATTATTCTGGTTCCGATGCTAGCATAAGGAACCTATGCAGGCATGCTTGTATGTGTATGTATGTGTGTGTGCATTGAAACCCCCTCCCCTTCCCCCTTTACAATCTCATGCCAACAAAAAAAAATTACACATAAAAAAAGATTACAAGACCCATTACCTAAAATGTCACTATGCCTGCCTGGTGGTTCTACTACAGTTGTTGACAAATTTCAATGAGAAATTTAGCTTATAAAACTCAAGAGCTTTTACAAACACTATATATAATGCACACCTTCACACACACATATCACACAGATACCAACAAAAAAAAAAAAATGATAATAATAATAATGATAATAATAATAATAATAAAAATCCTGGCTTACGCCAGTGCCTAATTCTGTTTATGTCTCGTTGCTTTCTGGAATTTCGCTCCTTGAAAACACACCAGGAGATTTGGCTTCAATTTGAGTGTATTTCTTATCTCAAAAATGCGTAATTTTTCAGAGCTTCGGGCTTCTTTCCCTGATCCCTACTGGTGGTCCAGGGCCCTTTGACGGGCCACTGGACCACACGCTGTGGGGCTTTACTATGCACAAAGCAATGCTGTACGGTGACATACGTTTGCTTACCCTGTCAAAAATATCTCTTGCCGATCATGGTTGCCTCCCTCCCCCTCCCTTCCCAAACAAATACCCTGGCTATGTTAGTGTATGTGTGTCTGTGACAGCAAGCTTGTAAACATGATATCTCAAGAATGTTTTGCTGGAATTATGTCATACATGGCACACAGATAGCTCATGGTTTGTAGATGTGCCCTATCGTTTTTGGTGGTGATTTCATGCATATTATTGAGTAGGCGGGCTAAATGTAAAAATCTTCAAATGCTCATATTTTGATAATCACAAGTCTGTTTTGTTTCATATTTGGGATAGGCCTAATTAATTTTGTTGTTAGCTAGTTTGTATTTGTTCATTGTATATAAATGTTGAATAATTTCATTAATATGCATAGTTGGCGGAGCTTAATATGATTTTGCTGAAAAAACTTGTAAGCGTGATATGTAAAGAATATTGAGCTAAAATCATGTCATATGTGATACACAAATAGCCCACACTCTGTATATGTGCCCTATTGGTGGTGATGTCATGCATATCAATGAGTAGGTGGGGCTTATTGTAAAATCTTCAAATGCTCATACTTTACCAACTACATGTCTGTTTCGATTTATACTTGTTATATTTATGTTGTTAGCTAGTGTATACAAATGCATGATGTAAATTTTTGAATATCATCATTTTACATAGTGGGCGGGACTAAATATGGTTTTGCGGAAAAGAGCTTGTAAAAACAGTACCTTAAGGACAATACATTGGATACAGGTTATATGTGGTACACAGATAACCCACTGTCTGTTTGTGTGCCCTATTGTGTTTGGTGGTGGTATCATGTATATTGTTAAGTGTGTTGGGGGTTAATATAAAATGAAAAAGTGTTGTCAACAGATTATATTTCATTGATGTGCATGATGGACATGGTTGATGAATATATGTTATTTAGCATATTTCATCATATACAATGCCAGGTAGTATAAAATTTAAAAATCAACAATGAAAGAATGCATCGGAACCACTAAACATTTTGCTTTTCTGGGTTTTTTATGCTTTAAAGTTATAAGTTGTTCTTCTATCCTTGTCAACTTTCAAGTTGCAAAATACAAATAATTAAAAAAACTGTGCCAAGTGTTACCTTAAACTTCTCATTTTTGCACCTTTGATCAAACCTTGCTCTTCTATGATCATGCAAGTCGAATAAACTTGTTTTTTGTTTGTTTTAAAGATCTTAATTGGAAGAAAATATGCTAATAATCATGATAATAGCAGAAAGTTCAAAATTGGTAAAAACATGACCATTTTATATATTTTGAATTTGATGGCCTTATCATGATATATTATGCCCATTTTATTTTAATTATTTGACATCCCAAAGAGAAAACCTATGAGATTACTTATGCTAACTTATTGG
The DNA here is from genome assembly GCA_020152595.1 of Chiridota heheva. NCBI lineage: Eukaryota > Metazoa > Echinodermata > Holothuroidea > Apodida > Chiridotidae > Chiridota > Chiridota heheva. Next base: position 2,434,397 of record JAIGNY010002074.1, read on the forward strand.
TTTTTTTTATTCCTTGACAATGTAATTTGAATAGGAGAAAATGAATATGACCAAAAAGTTTTCATCTCCATCCATAGGCGAGAGGGGGTGGGGGGTGGTGGGACATGTCCCCCAATAAAAGATAAATTGGGAGTGAGTGAAGACTGATATAAAGCCTGTATGACCCATTTGGTTTTTGATGCTAAATCGCCGCCTGCACCATCTCCATCTCCATCTTCCTTCAATCACAATTTTGCGGAAGATAATAGTCTGATTATTTTTAGTGACAAAAATTGAGGAAGAAATTTAAAGAATTCCATTAAAGATGATAAGTGGTCTTCTCTATCATTCATCACAACTTTTGCATACGTATCAAATTATTCAAATATTATAATTCAAATCTCTGATTGGTGAATGTAAAATCTCTACCTGTTCTTACACCATTTTCTCATCAGGCAGTGCTGGAGCAGGGAGGCCTGGTGCCAGGTGGTCTCAACTTTGATGCCAAAGTCCGACGAGAATCCACAGATTTGAAAGATATGTTCATCGCTCACATCGGTGCCATGGACACATTTGCCCGAGGTCTGAAGAATGCTGCAAAGATTCTTGAAGAAGGTTACATGAATAAGATGCTACAGGTAATGTTAACAGAAGTTGTAAACTCATGTTTATTTTATTATAATCTGATGGGCGGTATTTTCACACCCACTGAAAGAGAGGGGGAGGGGGGTGGTGGGTGCCACCAAATCAAACTTGTCTACCGAAAGTTAAGTTAAAAGTTAAATCCATCCAAGGCTGGTCCTTATCACCGGTTTCCTTAGCGTAAGCAGATACATGTAAGAGCTTGAGACTCACCTGGGCGTAGTAGAGTGGTTTGAACCCCAAATAAGGTTGTTGTCACATGTTTGTGATAGCCATGTTCATAGAATAATGATGCATTGGGTACCTTCTTTATGCATTCATTTTTTTTTCTTTGCAGGGGCGTTACTTGTCTTTCAAGAGTGGAATTGGTGCCAAAATCGATGGCGGAAAGCAACGCTAGAGGATTGTGAGGTCAGTATTTATCTATCATTTATCTGTGCTATCAGCTACGGAGGAATGTTTCATTGTGAGAAGGTGGACTTGGCGGACTAAACACCCATACTTTGGTTGGGAGCTTTAGAACGTCTCGACAGACCTCCATTTACAACCTGTGGCTATGTGATTAATCAATTGTGCAGCACATATTGTTGGAGACCCACTGGGGATGGAACCCGGGACACTACCCATACTACTACAGCAGTCTCTTCATTTAAAAAATCTGAGTTCAGAAAAACAAATGTATTCAAGTCACTACTGGACCTTTTATTATAAATGTATTTGATTTTATATATTTGAAACCGCATAAAATGAGATAATTATGATGTTTAGGATGAATAGAATACAGACAACTGAAATCCTCAGCAGAGCTTCGACTTAGTGTGTTATTATCACACTTAAATATTGTGGAGCACTTTTAGTCTCCTCCCCACCCTGGTGCTGTTCTTCATCCCCTACCTGATTGTTCTGAATTGTTATCCTTGTTAGTAAAGACATAATCAAGGAGAGAATACTGGGTCAATCGATGTTACGCGGCATGACAGAAATTTGAAAAGACTGATTGCATTTAATGCCAACGTGTTCCTGATTCGATGTTTACTTCTGATGTCATTATAATACTAGAACATTAGTTGTGCTTGGTAGAGCTTTTGAATATAGATACATGATATCTGTTTGTGCATTTTACTATGGGTTGATAAATGTATATATATATATATATATATATATATATATATGTATATATACATATATTCCTTTGTACAAATGAAACTTGAGGGTAAGGTTCCTTACACTTTCTACATCCACTTGGTGGCAATTTTCTGTATAGTTTTTTTCTTGGCATATTTGAATTTATTGGAGAACATTTTTTAAACTGAAATCAACTTCACAGATAACAGTAATAATCATATAATAAAAATTTTCTCTATATTTAAAGTTTTGCTTTTATTCTTCTTCAGGCATACGTGAAAGCCAATGGTGAGCCATCAAAGACTTCAGGACAACAGGAACTCTACGAAAGTGTCTTCAATCGATACATCTAAAGTTTTGGTTCAGTTCCAAGTAATATACCAGTTGTGAAGAAAAGGGATCAGGTTAATGGCCAGACATGTTCATTGTGTATAATAAAGCACGAAAATAATATCTCATCTCTTATTATAATTTGATTCAGGGGATGATAAGTTTATGATTTCTTTTAAAGTGACTGGTGTAGAAAGGCTACTAACATACCCACACTCACCAGTGGCAGCACCAGGATTTTGGTCATGGAGAGCAAGAGGGGGGAAATTGTGTCTTATGGCGGGCGGAAGGGGGGGGGGGGAAATCCTATAAATTGAAAAAAATATGTCACTTTACAAAATGTTCTGGGGGAAAGTGGGGGGAAGGCGATCTCGTGGGTGGACAATGCCCCATGCCCCCATAGCACCGTCACTGCACTCACACCACTATTAGTGTTACTGATTGAAAACATCTTTTCATAAGGTTTGTTTCAGTTAATAAGTCTAAAGGTTCTCTGAACTCCTAAATCTAATGGGTTTTTAGTCACAAAACTTCTAAGGAAAGTCACAAAGAATGTGGACATCTTGTCTAGTCTAGTTTATATCAATCATTTCTATCAAATTCCATTTGAGTTGTTTCTTTAATTGAGTCAGATTTGGGAGAACTTTCTTTGCCATTTTGCTATGTTTTAATTGTCCTTTTGCATATAAGTTGAATGTGGTTTGCCAAGGTTACTTTTCCACAAGACTCTAAAATTCTTCACTGTTCCAGCAGCTGATTTAAATGCTCAATTTTTCATCCATATTTTCTGCTTTCTTTGATTTATAAGTCATTTCATATAATGTGATTCTTGAAATTTGATAAGATAAATTTGATGTAAATCATCATTGATTGTAGAAAAATGTAAAAGTAGAAAGATATTATAGAGCATGACTTTTTGTATGCTATTAATTGGTTTCGTGGGTCATACAGTCATATATTTAACTAATGATACTTTAGTTTCTAACTCTAAAAATTAATAGTGCTTTTAAAACGTATTTAGATCAGATAAAACCAGGGTATTGCATGCTTGCCATATTTGCATGCTCGACTGGCATAGATGTTAGAATGGGGGATTTTTACGCATGATGCATTTATTTGCAAAATTATAAAAGAAATAAATGATTGTCTCATTAAATCTGCTTGCACATTCCCTGCTTGTACTTTATGCTTTGCAGGGGCACATGAAGCATCACCTTCTGTGGTAAGAGGTGCAGGAGTGGTTAAGAACAAAAAATCTGTGTTGTACACAGAAAAAATGCAGTCTGAATTTGTGTTTCTGTCATACGTTGGCGCCTAAATTTATTTGTATTGTCATCCCTGTATTTTAACTTTAGTTTTCAAGGAGGAAGAAAGCATGCATCTGGGAAGATAACATACTTTAAGTGTAAGTGGAGGAGTTTCAACTCCCCCCTCCCCCTCCCCACCCCTATGACTAGTGGCATAGCCAGCAATAACAAAGTGAGAGGTCCGAGAAGGTCCTAGGCCCCCTCCCATGATGAATTTAGCTCACTTATGAGAGTAATTTTGTTTTTTAAAAGCAATGAAATATATAAAAAGCAAAGTTTATCCCAATTTTTGAAAACTTCCTCCAAAAAGTGTGGGGTACGGACCCCCACTTCATTTCCCCTTGGCTACGCCACTGCCCATGACCCTGCTTGCTTGTCAACCCAGTAAATGTATTGAACTGACAAAGGCAGGAGTGTGACTTGTAAATACCAAAATGAGTGGAACACTTCCATTCCTTCCCCAGGGTGGGGGAGGGTGGTAGGTATGTGCCGCCCAGAATTAGGACATTGGACTGCAGTATGAGAGATTTTTTGGGTAACTGCAGTATGACACTTTATGATTTTGATACCTGCAGTATGAAAATAAGTTATTTTTGATACCCACAGTACGAAAATTATGAAAAAAGCACCTGCATGGGAGGCACATGTACATACCTCACATATGAAAGTGCGCCCCCCCTCCCCCCGTTTCTTTCATGTCTTTATCATTTTCTTTTAAAACGATGAATTACTAATATAATTATATGTTTTATAAGAGGAGCATTAATTACTCTCACAATTACCTTTCATTTTTGAAATTATGCACCATGTTGAATTTTTACCTTGTAGGCGGAATAAAACAAATACCTTGTAAAGTTGTTAACTGCCCCCAGATTATAACAAATCTTAACAGAAGCAGGATACCTTTTTTTAGATTCTTAACAATTGTTATTATCTTTGTATTTAAAGTTATACCTAGAGCTTAAGGTCATTTTTATTACTAAGAGCAATTGTGAAGAACACAAAATATTGGTAAGAGTTTTAACAGACTATATACATGGGGTCAGCTTCCCACTGCTTATCGTTGTGGTTGTTTCAGCACTGGAGATTTACTCATTGGTTACTGAAAAGTGTGTAGCTGACCTGAATTCCCCATCTGAAAGTGCATGTACCAATATTATGTATTTACTGCAACTGCGTCTGGCTGTATTGATTAACAATAGTTTATATTTATACATTATAATTAGATTATTATAGATTTTGAGCAATATATTTTTATGCAAATTGATGAAATTTGATAACTTTGGTTTTCAAGCTGTGAATGAAATATGACTAACACGAAATAAGAGGAATAACTTGTTTGGTGTTTGCATTCATCATTCTTCTCTCTGTATCCTGATTCTCAGTTAACTCTATTTATAACTAGCAATCTGAGCAGAGAACTGCAAAGAACTATAAAATAGGAGAAGAATACTATCCCTCAATTTTCTAATATTTAAAAAAGAGATACAGTACCCAGGGGTGTCGGAAGTAACTCAGGGCAAGGGGAGCTTAAAGTCCAGAGTGGAATGAGGGCACTTTCTTTATTGAAGATTTCTATTGAGGATCTGAAGTAGGAAAACAATATTTGGTTCCATGTCAGGGGTGGCAGAAGATCTATGAATCTGGAGGGCACAAGATTGAAGGGGCATTTTTTGACTGACAGTGGAAACATGCCACGGCATTATAACTTTACGGGCAATAATGGCCCCCGACTTCAATAACAAATTGATAACTTATCAGTCAGAAATTTACTGGTGAATTCTTTTTTCCTTTTCTTCTTAAAGTTGCAGCGACAAAAATGTGTAACTATGATATTTAGGGAAAATTGGAAATTTCATACCAAGATCTAGGCATGTAAGACTTCAGCTATTTAGCTGATTTCAGCTATTTTCTAAGCTAATTTCACCTATTATCTGCATAATTGGCAATACTATTTTCTTTATAAGCAATACTATCTTTTTTATTGGCAATTCTATTTTGATGAAAAAATTGATCAATTTCAGCATGTGAGACTTCAGCTATTTAGCTGATTGCAGCTATTTTCCAAGCTTAATTTCAACTATTTTTTGCATAATTTACAATACTTAGCTATTCTGATGAGAAAATTGATCAATTTCAGCTACTTTCATTCATCACTCCCATATCTGAAGATCTACAAGAATTGGGAAATTTATAGATCATAAGTCTCAAAATCGGAAATATTTACATCACGATTAGTCAAATCTATTGCTTTGATCATGATTCGCAATATAATGAATGTCCAAAACAATGTAAAAAGCAAATAATGGTCCTTATAATGGTTTAGGAGGTTTAACATAATTTTCTCAGTTGCCTAAAAGCAATTGAACTCATGTCAGTATATAATTATATAATAGACAAGCTTCAAAATCAAGTCTGCAGAATCCAAATTCACACTCAGTCTTTAGCGAGTTAGTGGCAAGGACGCCCTCCCCTGAAAAATTAAAGGTGCCCCACTGTCGACAGTTTGGTAGCTTGCACAAAAACTTTTTGTGTAGCTTTTTCATTCTGTCAACAAAAAGATCAGATCAGATAAGGGGACTTTTCTTAAATATCTAAAAGAACATGAATTTTATCTCTGTAAACATGGGCACTTTTTAAACTTTGCAGTCTATGACATGTGAGCTGGGTAGATATCGTAAGTTTGCAATGGGCCACATTTAAAAGAGAGTGTGTGTGTGTGGGTGGGTTTAGACACACCAACTGATGACATTCGTATGTTTACACACTATCAACGCGATGACACGCACACAACCGACGACGTCCTCAGTTGTTTTTAGTTCTAAAAATGGCTGTTTTCAAAACTATTAAGACTAAACTCTAGTTCAGTATTTTTGCATATCGGTACATGTCACCTGTTAGATAGGATAAGTTAAAAATACGAATGTAACCTTATTCCCTAATACTGCCATCCCATATGTGTGTTTTATATTGATCGGTCACCAGTTATATAGGATTACGCCCACGTCATCAGTTGTGTCTACCAACTGTGGTGTAGCGGTTATCATACATGTCTACAGACCACAAGGCCCTAGGTTCAAGCCTAGGTTCAAGTGCACCACAACTGGTCATCAAAGGCCGTGGACATTGACTTGGTTGTCGATGTTATGTCTGTCCGTACGTCGTACCTGTGTTCTTGTCCGGGTCGTATTAAGCGTTTCGTGATAGCATCGATTGTTACTATTATAACCGATACGCAGGCGATGACCCCATCATTGTAATTGTGTGTTCACTCGATCGTCGTCGTCGTCATCAGTTGTAGGGTCTACACATGTATGGGTGAGTGGTCACCAGTTATTTAGGATTATGTATACGTCACCAGTTGTAAGGTAACCGTCTACACACGTATGTGTGTGTGTGTATTTTCCCTGTATTTTGAGCATAAGCTATTCCCTAGAAGCCTTGCTCAGATGAAATGGTTAGAGGAGGGGATATAGAGTTACATAATTCATTCCTCAAGGTTATTTCAGTAAAACTTTAAGGAATTAATTTTTCTGTTTTCGTGGAAAAGTGAGTCCAAATATTGCCTCAGATATGTTGCCTACCAAGCAGCCTGCAACCCCCAACCACCCTCACCAAGATGCCAATTATAACATAGTTTGTTTGTTATCATCATGACCGTACGAGCTCACACCTTCCCATCCCCGCCCCCGTAGAAATGTAGAATGTCGGATATAATTGTATTAGAGTATATCACAGTCATGCCTGACCCAGCTATCAGGATTATGTCCTCCTAACCGCCATGACCGCCGACTTGGCATGACGACAAACATCATACTTGGGCACTTAGTCAGGCAGAGATTGAAAATGTCGGATATACTGCTTAAATCAGAGATATATCTCAATCATGCCCGAATCGTCCGTCTAGATATCAGAGTACGGGTCGGGCAACTAGGACAGTATGAAAGATGCCCACTCATATGGGCCATTTAAAGTTTGGGCAGGAAAAGCTAGAAATCTTCCAGGGCTTCTCCCCCTTGGACCCTTAGCACCAGAGCTACGTCCATTAACCCAAAAAGTTTGGCCGAATTTTTCTAAATTTTAAAGGGAAATTTTCCCTCTACATGTTTACAAATGGTATAAACTGATAAACACTTATCTGAGTAGATGTTATCGTTAAAATTGAAAAATTTCATCTTTTCATTAATAGTGTTGTGGAACTATGTCTGTGTGTGTAAATTTTGGAGCAAACAAAAAATAACAAATCCTCAGACCAAGGCTGCACCCATGAACCCTTGAACATTTTTGTCTGAAGTTTCTTAATTTTCAGTGGAGTAGATTCAATATGAGAATGTAGAATTGTCTTGTTATCATCAATTAAATTTTCCGAACTTTCTCAGTTCTGCAGTTTGTGTTTACTTTCAGCCATTTTGGGGCATCAAAGACAAGAAATCTTCAGAATCTCCTTGGGCTTCACCCCTTCTCCCCCTCCTTCCCCAAGCACCTTATGTCGGACTTCTTTCTCTGGATTATATATCCTTGCTTTGCCCCGGGACCCCACGAATTTTACTTTACATTTTGAAACTTTGTGTTTATTTTAAGCCATTTTGGTGCATCAAACAGTCAAAAACGAGAAATCTACAGTCCAAGGCTTCGCCAATGAACCCCTGCAAAATTGTGCCCAAATTTGTAGGGGAAGTATATCCGCTGGCTGTTAACCCTACATAATGCTTATCTGAGTAAATTTTAAAATTATCTTCTTATTGTCACTTAAACTGTCCGAGCTTTGTCAGTTTGTGTTGATTTTAAGCCATTTCGGAAATCTTCAGACTAGGGAAACCCCACAATTTCCCCCTTCCCTCCCCCATTTCCCTCAATTTTTAGGGGAAATTTCTCTTCTGCCGTTTAGAAATGGTAACCTAGATTTTAACATGAGAATTTAAAGTTGTCTTCTTTTCATTCATTCAATTTTCGATCTTTGTGTTGATTTTCAGCCATTTCCTTATCCCACAAGTTATCCAAGGGCGCATGTAATCACAACAACAACAAAAACCTATGACAGTTTCTGCATGATACGATTTTAATGAATAAGTTAAACAGAGCGGTGGAATTCGATGAGCATATGAGGATGCGTCAGGGGTGTAGAAAGTTTTCGAAAAGTGAGGGCACGACCTCTTAGGGGGTACTTTTCAAGTCATATGTCCCCCATTTCAATCTGTAGATAAAATATGTGATCCCAAACCAACAAAGTAAAGTAAAAGGGGCACTTTATTTTTAGAAAGGGACACTTTTTCAATGGGACACATTCATCCCGTACATGAGACTGACAAAAGTCGCCAGTTTCATACTGGGTCAGTGAATGAGGGGAACTTTTCATTTCTAAAAGGGGCATGTTTGTCATTTTTCGGAAAAAGTGGGGGACGTGCCTTCTCCCCTCCCCCGCTCACACACACACACCTAAGGGATGGGTAGTCCACATTAACACAGATATAAAGTGCATTTCAAAGTGCATCACAAAGATGAATAAACACCAATCTATCAAATTAAATTTTCGTTTTTCAAATAAATAAAAACAATCTTCCTTCATTTTAGACTGATTTCTAGCATCCAAAATCAAAAACGCATTTCAAATATGTTTCAAAATCAATGAACATTTTAAACTTTTCGAGATTTTTTACATCCAATTTCTAAACCCTTTAGAATATGTTTGCGCTTCGTGCGATAACTTAATAGTATAACAGAAAATGTATCTAATTTCTTGTATTTTTTCAAGTATTTGGTCATTTTTCAACTTCCGTGAAGTATAGGCCTATATCATTTTTATTTCTGCTCAAGTGCTAAAGCTTTTTAAGAAATTTGAACCCCCACCCCCTCCCCACCCCTCCCTAACATAAATAGGACAATGCAGTAATTTAAAGATAATCCTGATCATTCTAATCTAATAATCTAAAATAATCCCGAAACATTTAATTTAAATACATGTAAACCCAACCAATCTATATAACTGAATTTGATTTGTAATTTTACCTTCGAGGGCGATTCCAGGATTCCTGTGATGGGTTGGCTAACCTCCCAAACATTGATGTCTTGATATCATTCAGAGGCGGCGGAACCAGGGAAACGAAAAAAAGTGGGGCAAATGTGTTATTTAACCCCCTCCCCAATATTTGCTTTTAATTTTTCTTAATCTTATAGAAAATATGTCAAAGGGAAAATTCCCGGATTATATTAAAAAGAATTACGATTTGTTGAATTTCATAAACCGCAAAAACAAGTTGTTGCCCTGCCCAAGGTTATATACACAGCGGCAATATTCATTTTAACTTAACACTCACAAGTCGGAAGCAAGGTCCCATGAATGAAACCTGTTGCCAAATACAAGATGTACGGACATATTCAACCGATCTCGATTGAAAAAGACACTACAAAAATAAAATTGAAATAGTATGGGTATCCGAATTTTTGTCAATAAATATCTTGCAAAAGAAAGTGAAGAGGGTGAGCCTTTGGGAGAAGCAGTGGCGGGGCAATGAGGGTATCCATAGATCACTTTTCCCCCACCTGCCCCTTCCCTTCCCCTAGAAATGTGTGTAAAGTGACATATTTTGTCCGATTTATAGGTTTTGCCTTCCCCTCCCCATGAGAAGCATTTGCCCCTCTTTCCCCCAAAAACTAAAATCCTGGTGCCGCCACCCGGGAGAAGCAAATGTGAAACTTTCCGACAAGTGGGAAAGATGGTGCCAGTGTCTCATATGGGGTATCTCATCGGAGGCAGAAAATCTAGTTCACGATCACGGTAAGAAGCATAATGCATTATTTATCATTTAGACATAATCATCAGTGGCGCCGTGGGAAGGTTTCCCCCCCCCCCCCCATGTCGAAAATTGTATTTTGTCCAAAATGGCTATTTTAGACCTTTTTAATGTGGGGGTGGGGGGTAGTCTGTATCATTGCAAAATTATATGCTGCTACACTAGATCGTTCGTAATCATCCTACTCTAGTTTAAAAAGCCGTGTATTGCACATATTCAGAGTCTTTTGGGGTATCTAAAAGTTGGAAATGCGAGGTTTCCCCGGGGGCTTCGCCCCCAAGACTCCCATCAAGGCCTTGTCCCGCCTAAGGCGGTCCCTTGACCCCATACCGAAAAGGTTTGTGCCCCCAATTTCAAACTCCTTGCGGCGCTACTTATAATCATGGACGTAGATCCTGGGAAATGTGGGTATTCATACCCCACTTCTTGGCGAACCTCCAACACGTAACGTGTTTTATACAATAAAATTGAAAGAAAAAAAGTTGGGGTCAAAATGGGACATAATCCGGCGCTTCCTAATTCAAAAGAATAAAAATAAACTTACAGATAGTGAGGTTTCTAAGACTGTACCCTTCTTTCATATCAACGTTACTTTTTGTTTTAAAGGTTGGCTTTTAGTAGATCGTTAAGACATATATCAATTCGATCTTTTGTTATCACGCCCAAATTGCTTTATCTTGAAAGAGCCACCCCCCCCCCCTCTCTCCCTTCCTCCGTTAAACCTTAACTCCTTTGAGGTAATTCGGGTTTACCATAGTCATTGTAAGGCTCCGGGGTCTTTTTCATTCTCTTTGGGGCCTCTTATTATGTAATTATAAGGCCCCTTAATTGCCTTCTTGCTGCTAGTACTTTATCGAGGCCAGGGCTTTTGGGTCGGGCCGGCGTTGCAGCCAGGGGCGTAACTTGACTTCAAGCCCAAGAGGGGGTGCAAGTCACATTTTCCTTTGCTCTACTCATTAAAAACAAAATACACGTGTCTATACAATCACACAATATAGAACAACAGGAACAGATCACTCCCCACCACCGCCAATCCTGTCGCCAGAAATTTTACTGCGTAACATTGTGTGCCCATTTACGGACCCTTGCGAGGGTGAAGCTTTGGTAGGGGTCCAGAGGACGAAGCTCTGGGAGCTCCGAAATAATACATCAGCAGAGGAGAAGTTTCTCTGCAAACTGGTTGAAGAGATTTCTTGGTTAATCTATTGTAGAAGAAGGAAAAGAGACGTTTTGCTTTAACTGCCAAAAAGCTGATGTACTTGTCCAGAAGACAGGGGTGTAGGAAGCTTTCGAAAAGTAGGGGCACGACCTTTTAAGAAGGAACTTCCCAATATCATATGCATATGCCCGCCCCCTGTATGTAGATAATAAAGTAAAGTAAAAGGGGCACTTCGTTTTTACTTTAATTTTGAAAGGGGCACTTTTGTAATATTTTTTTAATTGTGCTCAAATTCCACCAGTTCTTGCACCTTTGACAGTAATTGAGGGGCACTTTTCAATTTCAGATGGGGCACTTTTGTAATTTTTCGTAAAAGCTGGGACCACGTTTCCCCAGTGTCCCACGGTTCCAAAACCTATGCCAGTAGGGGTTTAATCCTCCATTGGTTAACGTGTACTTCCAGGGTCCATTGAGATAAAGTGTATTTTCTTGGGCGCTCTGGGTGGTCCAATCTTCATTGGGCACGCTGGGTGCCTGCGGTTTAATTCTCATTGGGCTCACTGGGTGATTGGGTTGTAATTCCATTGGATGTTTGGGGCCCTCATTAAGTGTACTAGGTGCTTCCATTGAGTTAACGTGTATTTCTATGGTCCATTGAGATAACGTGTATTTTCTTGGACACTGGGTGCTTGGGTTTTAATCATAATGTTCGCACTGGGTGCTTGGGGTTTAATCCTCATGTTCGCACTGGGTGCTTGGGGTTTAATCCTCATGTCCTCATAATTATCAATGGAAATATGTGTATCTATATGTTATCTATTAAATTAAAGTGGGTGTGATTATTTCGCATACACAAATTATCATAGGCCTACATGTGAAGGACACTTGTTCACACGTAATGGTAGGGAGTTGTGTGCATATTAATTAGGGTCTTTGCATAACAATAGACTTTCGTGCAAAATGATTAAACTGAGATTACAGCTTAAACAGGCGGTCTCGTCTCAAAACAAGTCGCAATGACGTCGGTAAGCACAGCGGCAGTTCTTACACACGTCATCAAAAATCGACTCGGGCCTATCCTCGTTCAGAAGAGCGTCACAGGTAAGGTAGGTGCATGCGTATATTTTATCGGGGACATTTATATAATAAACATACTTTATATGACACACTTTCCAATCGGGGACAACCTACCATTCGGGACATCCCTAGTTGGTTTTCTTCGAGATTTAGGCTCTCCATGGGTGAAACAATATGCCACCTGAAATATTACGCATTTTATGAGTCCCTTTTAGTAGGTTCTATGCAGGCTGTATTTCAAAATATGTGTCTTTAGGTATATTATCAGAGTATGAAATTCTAACACATATGTCCCAGCGTATGTGATTCAGACTGCATACTGTTCCCAGTTGGGTGAAAAAACTCTAACACATTACCTGTTCCCCCAATTGGTATCTTGTATGTGGTATACGGTGGTCCTGGTTGGAGGACATGCACATGGGTGTACGATGCAGTTAGTATGTACTATTGAGTACTTTCTTGTTTTATGTCATTAAACTGCTAAAAAGAACACGAAGAGTAGTAAATAACAAATTAATACAAATGGGTTGTGAATTTGTGATCAATCTCACCCAGGGCCGTAATTCCCGGGGGACAGTGGTGACATGGCCCCCTCCCCCATTTTCCAGCAATTTTTCTTTTTAAATTCAGTACATTTTGGGAAAATGTTGTCATTTGTCCCCCTTATTTTTTGGATAAGAAGCCATGTCTCCCCACCCCCTTTCCTCCCCTCATCCTTCCACACATACACACACACACACTTTTCAAATAGGAATTACGGCCTAATCTCATTTCATCTAATTCGGTTACAGATAACGTCCATACGATGTCCCCGATCGGGTGATTCAAAAGCATGTCCCGGTTGGGACTCAAAACAAGTATGGGTGTGTGTGGAGGGAGGGGGGGGGGGGGTCTTCCTGCCTCACGGGAATTACGACCCTGGTTTTTATCATCCAAATCGTTTTTGTGAGATGAATGAATATGTCGAACTGTCTGGCTCTTCAGTTTCTCCCAGCAGACTGGCAGATTGACCTGTCGACTGCCTGAGCCATTTAGAGGCTGCATAAGCGCATAAAACCATTTTTCTTAACTTACTACTGCAGATGACCCACGGGCGCAACAAAAATATGTCCCTCTTCTCTAGTTTCGTCCCTGGCCCGGTTTGGATGGCATCCATGGCCCTACCAATTGGATTTGGTTATATTTCAAGGCAGTATTTAACATAATACATTAAGTTTTTGAAAAGCAGTGTTGGGGAACACTGTTGGCGGGTTGGGGAAACATTTGCATAATTCATTCAAAAAATGCCTAAACACTCAAAATGCTGTAAAATGATCAAATTTCAACAGCATATATTTCTTATTTACCTGTCCATCTGTCCATGGATCTCGAATTAATTGTTCAAAATATTCCTTGATCAGATTACGGAAGGTTGTAAGGTGCATGCATGGCAGCTAATTATTGTAAGCGTGCGTGCGCTGACTGGTATATGGATAATGGAGATGGGGATGTATCCGGCTACCGTATTACGCCGAGTAAAGCAACAGTGGGTAGGCAGTAGGTGGGCAGCGAACCGATTCGTTTAATCCCTAAAATGGGCTTTCTGACAAAAGATGCACGGAAATTGAAAGAAAGAACAATTAAAGGTGGACTAAGACCCATATGTCAGGGCGTCTAAGTTGGGGAATTTTCAAATATTCATTAAAACATATTTTATCTCCCAAAGTGATATAATTATCTGATTATATTGATTCTGAATCTCAGAAAGCTACTGCGTATGAAATTGGTGTTAGAGCACTTTCGAAGTTCTCCACGACGACCAAAAAGCTCAGTTTTGCTAAATATTTGTGAGACTCTGGAAAATTGTGTCCTCACTTGTCGGTCTAGTGTCCCTTTAACTTATTGAATAAGATTACATGGGGTCACGATGTTTGCATCATATGTCAACGAAAAGCAAATGCGCGGGAAATTCATAATATTTTTATTCTGGAATTGACCATGGCATTTCGGAGACGTCTTGGAGCTTGTTGCCTGTCAGGCAGGCGGCCGGGGAAAGTCAAACTCTTCAGAAACGGTAATTAAACCTTAATGTATTTGTTATAAGAGCACATACTCTAAGAAAGAATGCTTTACCATGTGTATTCATATTTTTTTATTTTTTTATCAAAGAAGTTTGACAAACTATTTCAATATAATTTTAAGTAATTGACAAATCAGTAAACACTCTAATTGTACAGCCTTTAATTCTCCTGCCGTGGCAGCCTGCAATGGCTGCATGGGATGGATTTCATCGCAATATCTTCCATTAGCCCCCTTATGGATGGCAGAAATCTCCCCGTATTTGAAGTTGGTCCACAAGGTTTTGAGTTTTCTAGTTGTCTTATTAATTCTGAGGTCACAAAATATCGCGCAATTTATGCTAATCAGCTGATTAGGTGTAATTAAGTTTGCACATGCGTGCTGCAAAATGGTTAATTTTGACTTCTGTTGATGTGACTTATTGCTGTTTGACATAATTACTTTTTAGTATGTATATATATATATATATATATATATATATATATATATATATATATATATATATATATATATATATATATATATATATATATATATATATATATATATATATATATATATATATATATATATATATATATATATAAATATATATATATATATATATATATATATATATATATATATATATATATATATATATATATATATATACATATATATATATATATATACATATATATATTGAACCATTTAAGCTCATGTGTTTGCTACCTGTCCATATACTTTAAATTCATTTGTTGTATATATTGAACCATTTAAGCTCTGTTTTTGCTACCTGTCCATATACCTTAAATTTATTTGTTGTATATAGTGAACCATTTAAGCTCATGCTTTTGCTACCGTCCATATACCTTAAATTCATTTGTTGTATATATTGAACCATTTAAGTTCATGTTTTTGCTACCGTGCATATACCTTAAATTCATTTGTTGTATATATAGAACCATTTAAGCTCATGTTTTTGCTACCTGTCCATATATATATATACATTAAATTCATTTGTTGTAAGTTGATGTGCAATGTATGATTAGTCGGGCAGCATAATTTTGTCCTCGGTATTATGTAGGAATAACCCACGTTCGTATTGGAAAACAAAAACAGAGGGCGGGCACTTAAAATGATGTTTATGGATTGATAAAGGACATTCATATCTGAACAAATCACTTCTTGAATCATTTTAGAAATAACACTTTTATGTTAATTTGTGACTTTGACACAAAATTGTTACCTAATTCTATAAGTTGTTATGTAATTGTTATGTAATTCTATAAGTTTCTTTCTTAAAGGAGACATCAAGTCTGGCTTTTTCTTCTTTTAATATTATAGAAATAATAATTATAAGTCATCAGAAGAAATTTCACATCGTACAACACAAATTAGCTTACATTTTCTAAAATATCAAAGCATTAAATCTGTCAATATAAAATTTACATGGAAGCGTTCATTTTGTCCGTACGCCCTCTAATAAATAATGTCATTCATCCAGTACAGATTATAATATTAATGTTTCTTTATAATCTATTACAAATTTTCTAACTTGTAAGAAATATTTTTTCCTTTGCATGAGCTGATGAATTTGTATTTGTATATGATATTAATGAGTCAAGCCTTTAGAACTTCATGTCAAAGCATTTGTTGGAAAACAAAATTGAAAGAGAGTCATTCTAAACAAATACATATATTCTATAGCACATAGGGCAGATTATATCATCATTCATAAATGGCATGATTTCAACACAAAATTAGACACAATGGCAATACTTCGTTTTTTTCATTCATGCACCTCTCGATCTCAGCTTTCTGACTTTCAGTTCTCGTGTTTCTCTCAATCTCCCCTGTTTTCTTTCCTTCCTACCTCTAGAATAATCTAACCTCTTAGGCACAATTTGACCCTCGTTGTCATGGTGCCGTTAAGCCCTCATCAAACAAACAAACATAATGGCACCAAAAAAACAAAAAACAAAATGGTAAGACAGAATATTTGGAGAAACTATCGTAAGTTATGGAAAAATTTGTCTACATTTCCAAAAAAATCGAAGAAAATCTCTTAAAATGTGAAGAAATTTTTCTGACATTTCCCGAAAATGAGAGAATTGCGAGGCCTTGAGGTACAAGCTTAGGGCTCATCATATCTCTAAAGGGCAAAAATACATATGTATATATTTTTAGTTCAAGTGACCTTTTTTTTTTGCCAATTTCTTTGCTTTTGTGGTTATGTTTTTTGTTTTTCTTATGGATGTTTTACTTTTTAGTCGCCAAAATAAATAATCAGGTACTGTATACATTTGGGTGCCCACTGAACCCTAGTCAGATACACATCTGACCGTAGTATACGCTATAGCCATTACATGACTGCGATCTTGACGGACAAAAGCTTAGGAATTTGGGCTATTTTCATGATTTGTACTAGATTATAGACGCTTATATGGACATATAGCAATTTCTATTTTCTATATTTTATCACGCAATTCTAACTCAACTAGGCTCCATTTTACCGGGCAGCGGCGTCGTTGTGGTTCACGCGTCTTCACACAGCTCAGTCACATCACTCGTATACAACAAACAAACTACATGCTAACCTACCAGTACCAGTTCAGCGAATTATACTGATTGCAGCTTTTTGCTCGCTTCCGATTTTTCTTGATATTTTCTTTAAGTAATTTATATTTTCACACGGTATACGAAGAGTACCTTTAACGTTAACGTCATCTGATTGTTCGTTGTACTCAGACAAAGCCTATACCTGATATAAAGTGCTCACTACAAATGTTAGTGTGTAGGTTAAAAGCCGTTGCGTCGTACAACAGAAACCCACTTTGAACGTCAATCAAGATCAGAAAGAAATCGAGAAAATGTCTTTTTATTCCCCGCACACATCTATTAGTGCAACCAACGGCACAGCAAGATTCCAGCATAATTATTTTGCAAAAATTATCTTATATATAATAACAACATGCAAACATATGTAAGTCTAATTAAATGTAACTTACAGCAGACGACAGTGGTTTTGGGAAGTTTTCTTCATTTTTCGTAAGATTTCGTTCGTTTTCGTGAAATTTCCTTTGTTTTCAGGAAATTTCCTTTATTTTCGTGAAACTTGAATCCATTTCGTGAAATTTTCATCATTTTCGGGATGTTTTCTTCAATTTTCGGCATTTGTTGGAAAGTTTTTCTTTAATTTGGGGGAAATTTCCTTCATTTTCCGATTTTTTTTTTAATATTTGGGAAATTTTCTTTAATTTTCGGGAAATTTTACGAAGGCTTCCGGAGGTTTTGCCTCCTGGACCCCTTCCAGGGCTTTGACGGTTCGGTTGCTATATTCGAAACACTGATTTTAAGCAATTTTCTAAACTGTTCATGCCAATTTACTTCTATGTGCTCAATGTTTCTTCGGAGGATGGGGGGGTGGGCGCCAAAATTCCCTTTCCTTCTAGTAAAATATGACCCACCATGCCACTACAAAAGTATGTTTTTGTGAACAAAATATAGAGCATAGAGAAGAGGGGCAGTGTGGATCACCTCTGAAAAATAAGTACCGGTGTATTTCTTTTGTCAAAACGTGTAACATTTTCTGCAATGCTTTCGTCTATATCACAGTGAAAGTATATGAGAAGTAGGGTGCATTATGGGAACATGCATCAAATTGAATGAAAATTAAATTTAAAATCTTTAATTTTAAAGATGTGAGCCCTTTGAATTACTCTCCGACTGTTTCGGTAGGCCTCTACCTGCCCACAAAAAACAAGTATTGATTTAAGATCTATGGACAGTGTCATATTTCAACAACATCAACCATGATAATAGCAACAACACTGAACAAAAGTAACATGCTAGGTTAAAAAAGCGACCATTTTACTGCTGCATTTTAAATTTTCAGGCCTTATTATGATAATTTACGCAAAATTTTATAGAAATTGAGACATAGTAACAAATTAACTTATTGTTTTCTAATCCTCCAACAACGTTTTGAATCTCCATTATACCCCAGGCTCCTTATTCAAATTTAGCAGGAGAAAAAAGGTCTTGATTTTCAGTGACTGACATTTAAGAGAGAAAGCATAACTTAAAAGAGATATTTAGTGTATATAAAGTGTTTATATATATATCAAAACTTTTGCATATATTTTGATTAGCCACATTTCGGAAACTATGGGTGCTTTTGACATAATCTAAAGACAATTCTGCAGTGGCGTAGGTAGGTATTTGAAATTAACCGGGGAGGGGGTGATCAAAGGGTCATCAGAAATTTTGGTGAAATTTTCAGAAAATGGAGGAAATTTCACGAAAATTGAAGAAAATTTCACCAAAATGAAGGAAATTCTACGAAAATTGATGAAAATTTTCCAAATAGGAAGACAAATTTCCCGAAAATGAAGAAAATTGAAGCACCCAGAATTGATGCAAAATTCTCGAAGATGAATAAAAATTATCGAAAATGAAGGACATCTCACGTATAAGTTGATACAATTTTCACGAAAATCGGAAGCAATGATGAAAAATTCCTCAAAATGAGGGAAATTTCCCGAAAAAAAGATAATTTCCCAGAACATGAAGGAGATATCCCGAAAATGAAGGAAATTTTAGGAACATTGAAGGAAATTTTCCGAAAATTGAAAATGAATTCTCGAAAATGAAGAAAACGTTTTGAAAATTAAAGGTTTTTCGAAAATTGAAGATTTCCGGAAGAAAATGCCATGGAATCTGAATCTGATTCTTCAAAATCAATTCGTTAGACCTTTATCACTTGAAGGAAGGGAAAGAGGAAGGATGGGGGGGGGGTGGGAAGGGGGTATTCCCTGGTCCCGGTTCCTACGCCACTGTTGTGTTCAATATCTAAGAAGCTTTGTGGTAAATATAACATCTCTGTCTGTCCATATACAGTTAAATAAGGTATTTGTTCTATAACACATCATGTTAAAGTGTAGATCCTGACATGCTATTATTCAAAATGTGCATGTGGGTCGTAGGTGGGATGACATGTGGATCATAATGTTGGGTGGCATGTGGGTCATAGGTGGGATGATATGTGGATCATAATGTTGGGTGGCGTGTGGGTCATAGGTGGGATGACATGTGGATCATAATGTGGGGTGGCATGTGGATCATAGGTGGGGAGGCATGATAATGGATAGAGGGCTGGATTGCGCATACGAAATATGGTGTAGTATAACGTGGGACAGGGTGGGATCCAATAGTGGTTGTAATGGCGAACGTGTTGGCTGTCGTACATGTCGTATGGGAAATAGTTTTGGGGTGGCGTGTGAGACAAAGGTGGTATGGCTTATGGCGCATAGTATATGAGGCATAAGGTGAGATGGATGGCACATGGTACATAGGTTAAAATGCCATGTGAAGCATACTGGCACTATGGTATGTTAGGCATATATGGTATATAGAAAATATTGGATAGAGGATGGGATTGGTTAGAGGATGACATGTCTTGTATGGTGGATATGATTGCGTACATGTATAATACAGAGGGTGGGTTGTAATATGAAACATGGGTGGAATAGTATGGTATATGGAACATATGGTGGGACAGACTCAAGGGTCGGATGTCAAATGGTACATAGGTTTTAGTGACGTATTGGGCATAGGGTGCGATGATATGGGTAACGTATTGTGGCAGCGTCGATGGTGGAAGGGTGGCAACGACTTAAAAAGATTTGCTGCACAACTCTAAGGAAGTATAATTTCTTATTGTTGCCTTTTAAGGAGTTTGAAAAACGCTGTCAAATTGTTAATGTTTAACCAATTTTGATGAAAGATTTTGTCACTTTTATTAAGATACAAATTTGTGATGTATTTGTGGAATTTTCTTTTGTAAATGTTTTTTTAATAGGCGTATTTCAATATATATTCACAATAACCACAATCAAGTTTGAGCAAGATTAGTCTTTCCCATTATTTTTGCGACATATTTAAAGGGGCACTAGACCAAAAAGTGTGGACGTATTTTAATCCCCCCCCTCCCCCTACCCCGCCCAATCAAATGCGTATCTAGTACGCAACGGAATAGCAATTTTCTGGTTAATATGAATATTCAAGTGAAGATAATCCTCACGTCTGTGGGCTATCGAAGCATGAAGTTTATCGATCTGTTGTGGAGAATATATCTGTGAGTTTGCGTAAACGAGCGCCCCTACTTTCGGTTTGGTGTTCCCTTAATTAAAAAGCAAATAGATAAATAGTTGCTTGGTTGGTTAAAGAAAAAGTTACAACTTTAAATTTGGGTAACTAAAGTCGTGTGACTTTAAGTGCTTAAGGTCGTGTGGTTTTGAGTCGTGTGGCTTGAACCATGCGCGCCCTCCAAGGACCCTACACGCCATCCAAGAACCATACGCACGCATCCCTTGACCATATTTGCGCTTCTCTAGATCCTACGCGCTTCCCTGGACTCTACGTGCGCTCTCATTAACCCTACTCGCGCTACCTGGATGCTACGCTCGCTCATTGGACACAACGCGTGATCCCCTGGACCTTACGCTTGCTCCCCTCACCCTACGTGCTCCTCTAGACCTTACGCGCACTCCATCAGACCATACGCGGGCTCCCCAGACCATATGTGCGCTCTCCTGGACCCTACGCGCTTTTTAAGACCCACATACGCGCTCCTACAGACCCAACACACGCACGTTCCCACAGATCCCACGCGCGCGCGCTCCCACAGCCTCCACACGTGCGCTTTCACAGACCCCACACATAAGAGCCCCAACAGACCCAACATGCGCTACCACAGACCCCATGCGCGCTTCAACCAAACTCACGCGCGCTCTCCAATAGACCCCATGGGCGCGCACTAACGGACACCACGCTCGCACTCCCACATACCCACGCATGCACTTCAACAGACCAAGGCGCGCACTCCAACGAACCCACGCGCGCACTCCCACAGACCCATGCGCGCACTTCCAAAAACCCACGCGCGCACTCCCACAGCCCACACGCGCTTTCCTACAGACCCACGCGCGCACTCTCACAAACCTAAGCGCGCACTCCCACAGACCCACCCGCGCACTTCCACAGAACCACGCGCGCACTGCCACAAACCAACGGAGTTGCCGCTCCCGGTCGCCGCCTCCGGTCGCCGCCTCCGGTTGCCGCCCCGATCGCCGCTTTCGGTCGCCGCCTCCGGTCGCCGCCTCTCGTCGCCGCTTCCGGTCGCCGCTTCCCGTCGCCGCCTCCGGTCCCCGGTCCCCACCGCCCTTGGTCCCCACCTCCTCCTTCCCCGGTCCCCACCTCCTCCTTCCCCGGTCCCCTCCTTCTCCTCCTCCTCGGTCCCCGCCTTCTCCTCCTCCTCCGGTCCCCGCCTTCTCCTCCTCCTCCGGTCCCGCCTTCTCCTCCTCCCTCCGGTCCCGCCTTCTCCTCCTCCTCCGGTCCCCGCCTTCTCCTCCTCCTCCGGTCCCCGCCTTCTCCTCCTCCTCCGGTCCCCGCCTTCTCCTCCTCCTCCGGTCCCCGCCTTCTCCTCCTCCTCCGGTCCCCGCCTTCTCCTCCTCCTCCGGTCCCGCCTTCTCCTCCCCTCCTCCTCCTCCTCCGGTCCCGCCCTCCTCCTCCTCCGGTCCCCGCTTTCTCCTCCTCCTCCGGTCCCCGCCTTCTCCTCCTCCTCCTCCCGTCCTCCTCCGGTCCCGCCTTCTCCCTCCTCCTCCGGTCCCCGCCTTCTCCTCCTCCTCCGGTCCCGCCTTCTCCTCCTCCTCCGGTCCCGCCTTCTCCTCCTCCTCCGGTCCCCGCCTTCTCCTCCTCCTCCGGTCCCGCCTTCTCCTCCTCCTCCGGTCCCGCCTCCTCCTCCTCCTCCGGTCCCCGCCTTCTCCTCCTCCCTCCGGTCCCGCCTCCTCCTCCTCCTCCGGTCCCCGCCTCCCTCCTCCGGTCCCCGCCTCCTCCTCCTCCCGGTCCCGCCTCCTCCTCCTCCTCCGGTCCCGCCTCCTCCTCCTCCTCCGGTCCCCGCCTCCCCTCCTCCTCCTCCGGTCCCGCCTCCTCCTCCTCCTCCGGTCCCCGCCTCCTCCTCCTCCTCCGGTCCCCGCCTCCTCCTCCTCCTCCGGTCCCCGCCTCCTCCTCCTCCTCCGGTCCCCGCCTCCTCCCTCCTCCTCCGGTCCCCGCCTCCTCCTCCCCTCCTCCGGTCCCGCCTCCTCCTCCTCCTCGGTCCCCGCCTCCTCCTCCTCCCTCCGGTCCCCCGCCTCCTCCTCCTCCTCCGGTCCCCGCCTCCTCCTCCTCCTCCGGTCCCGCCTCCTCCTCCTCCTCCGGTCCCCGCCTCCTCCTCCTCCTCCGGTCCCCCGCCTCCTCCTCCTCCTCCGGTCCCGCCTCCTCCCCTCCTCCTCCGGTCCCCGCCTCCTCCCTCCTCCTCCGGTCCCCCGCCTCCTCCTCCTCCTCCTCCGGTCCCGCCTCCTCCCTCCTCCTCCTCCGGTCCCGCCTCCTCCTCCTCCTCCTCCGGTCCCCGCCTCCTCCTCCTCCTCCTCCGGTCCCCGCCTCCTCCTCCTCCTCCTCCGGTCCCCGCCTCCTCCTCCTCCTCCGGTCCCCGCCTCCTCCTCCTCCTCCTCCGGTCCCCGCCTCCTCCTCCTCCTCCTCCGGTCCCGCCTCCTCCTCCTCCTCCGGTCCCCGCCTCCTCCTCCTCCTCCGGTCCCGCCTCCTCCTCCTCCTCCTCCGGTCCCGCCTCCTCCTCCTCCTCCGGTCCCCGCCTCCTCCTCCTCCTCCTCCGGTCCCCGCCTCCTCCTCCTCCTCCGGTCCCCGCCTCCTCCCTCCTCCTCCGGTCCCGCCTCCTCCTCCTCCTCCGGTCCCCGCCTCCTCCTCCTCCTCCCGGTCCCCGCCTCCTCCTCCTCCCTCGGTCCCCGCCTCCTCCTCCTCCTCCGGTCCCCGCCTCCTCCTCCTCCTCCGGTCCCCGCCTCCTCCTCCTCCCTCCGTCCCGCCTCCTCCTCCTCCTCCGGTCCCGCCTCCTCCCCTCCTCCTCCGGTCCCCGCCTCCTCCTCCTCCTCCGGTCCCCGCCTCCTCCTCCTCCTCCGGTCCCCGCCTCCTCCTCCTCCTCCGGTCCCGCCTCCTCCTCCTCCTCCGGTCCCCGCCTCCTCCTCCTCCTCCGGTCCCCGCCTCCTCCTCCTCCTCCGGTCCCCCCGCCTCCTCCTCCTCCTCCGGTCCCCGCCTCCTCCTCCTCCTCCGGTCCCCGCCTCCTCCTCCTCCTCCGGTCCCCGCCTCCTCCTCCTCCTCCGGTCCCCCCTCCTCCTCCTCCCTCCGGTCCCCGCCTCCTCCTCCTCCGGTCCCCGCCTCCTCCTCCTCCTCCGGTCCCCGCCTCCTCCTCCTCCTCCGGTCCCCGCCTCCTCCTCCTCCTCCGGTCCCCGCCTCCTCCTCCTCCTCCGGTCCCCGCCTCCTCCTCCTCCTCCGGTCCCCGCCTCCCTCCTCCTCCTCCGGTCCCCGCCTCCTCCTCCTCCTCCGGTCCCCGCCTCCTCCTCCTCCTCCGGTCCCCGCCTCCTCCTCCTCCTCCGGTCCCCGCCTCCTCCTCCTCCTCCGGTCCCCGCCTCCTCCTCCTCCTCCGGTCCCCGCCTCCTCCTCCTCCTCCGGTCCCCGCCTCCTCCTCCTCCTCCGGTCCCCGCCTCCTCCTCCTCCTCCGGTCCCCGCCTCCTCCTCCTCCTCCGGTCCCCGCCTCCTCCTCCTCCTCCGGTCCCCGCCTCCTCCTCCTCCTCCCGGTCCCCGCCTCCTCCTCCTCCTCCGGTCCCCGCCTCCTCCTCCTCCTCCGGTCCCCGCCTCCTCCCCTCCTCCTCCGGTCCCCGCCTCCTCCTCCTCCTCCGGTCCCCGCCTCCTCCTCCTCCTCCGGTCCCCGCCTCCTCCTCCTCCTCCGGTCCCCCGCCTCCTCCCTCCCTCCGGTCCCCGCCTCCTCCTCCTCCTCCGGTCCCCGCCTCCTCCTCCTCCTCCGGTCCCCGCCTCCTCCTCCTCCTCCGGTCCCCGCCTCCTCCTCCTCCTCCGGTCCCCGCCTCCTCCTCCTCCTCCGGTCCCCGCCTCCTCCTCCTCCTCCGGTCCCGCCTCCTCCTCCTCCTCCGGTCCCGCCTCCTCCTCCTCCTCCGGTCCCCGCCTCCTCCTCCTCCTCCGGTCCCCGCCTCCTCCTCCTCCTCCGGTCCCCCCTCCTCCTCCTCCCCGCCTCCTCCTCCTCCTCCGGTCCCCGCCTCCTCCTCCTCCTCCGGTCCCGCCGCCGGTCCCCGCCTCCTCCTCCTCCTCCCGGTCCCCGCCTCCTCCTCCTCCTCCGGTCCCCGCCTCCTCCTCCTCCTCCGGTCCCCGCCTCCTCCTCCTCCTCCTCCGGTCCCCGCCTCCTCCTCCTCCTCCGGTCCCCGCCTCCTCCTCCTCCTCCGGTCCCTCCCCTCCCGGTCCCCGCCTCCTCCTCCTCCTCCGGTCCCCGCCTCCTCCTCCTCCTCCGGTCCCGCCTCCTCCTCCTCCTCCGGTCCCCGCCTCCTCCTCCTCCTCCGGTCCCCGCCTCCTCCTCCTCCTCCGGTCCCCGCCTCCTCCTCCTCCTCCGGTCCCCCCTCCTCCTCCTCCTCCGGTCCCCGCCTTCTCCTCCTCCTCGGTCCCCGCCTTCTCCTCCTCCTCTCGGTCCCCGCCTTCTCCTCCCCTCCTCCGGTCCCGCCTTCTCCTCCTCCCTCCGGTCCCGCCTTCTCCTCCTCCTCCGGTCCCGCCTTCTCCTCCTCCTCCGGTCCCCGCCTTCTCCTCCTCCTCCGGTCCCCCCGCCTCCCTCCTCCTCCTCCGGTCCCCGCCTCCCCTCCTCCCTCCTCCGGTCCCCGCCTCCTCCTCCGGTCCCCGCCTCCCGGTCCCCTCCCGGTCCCCGCCTCCTCCTCCGGTCCCCGCCTCCTCCTCCGGTCCCCGCCTCCTCCTCCGGTCCCCGCCTCCTCCTCCGGTCCCCGCCTCCTCCTCCGGTCCCCGCCTCCTCCTCCTCCGGTCCCGCCTCCTCCTCCCCGGTCCCCGCCTCCTCCTCCTCCGGTCCCGCCTCCTCCTCCTCCGGTCCCCGCCTCCTCCTCCTCCGGTCCCCGCCTCCTCCTCCTCCGGTCCCCGCCTCCTCCTCCTCCGGTCCCCGCCTCCTCCTCCTCCCGGTCCCGCCTCCTCCTCCTCCTCCGGTCCCCGCCTCCTCCTCCTCCGGTCCCCGCCTCCTCCTCCTCCGGTCCCCGCCTCCTCCTCCTCCTCCGGTCCCCTCCTCCTCCTCCTCCGGTCCCCGCCTCCTCCTCCTCCTCCGGTCCCCGCCTCCTCCTCCTCCTCCGGTCCCCGCCTCCTCCTCCTCCTCCGGTCCCCGCCTCCTCCTCCTCCTCGGTCCCCGCCTCCTCCCCCGGTCCCCGGTCCCCTCCTCCGGTCCCCGCCTCCTCCTCCTCCGGTCCCCGCCTCCTCCTCCTCCGGTCCCCGCCTCCTCCTCCTCCGGTCCCCGCCTCCTCCTCCTCCGGTCCCCGCCTCCCCTCCTCCGGTCCCCGCCTCCTCCTCCTCCGGTCCCCGCCTCCTCCTCCTCCGGTCCCCGCCTCCTCCCGGTCCTCCTCCGGTCCCCGCCTCCTCCTCCTCCCGGTCCCCGCCTCCTCCTCCTCCTCCGGTCCCCGCCTCCTCCTCCTCCTCCCGGTCCCCGCCTCCTCCTCCTCCTCCTCCGGTCCCCGCCTCCTCCCCCTCCTCCCGGTCCCCGCCTCCTCCTCCTCCTCGGTCCCGCCTCCTCCTCCTCCTCCGGTCCCCGCCTCCTCCTCCTCCTCCGGTCCCCGCCTCCTCCTCCTCCTCCGGTCCCCGCCTCCTCCTCCTCCTCCCGGTCCCCCCTCCTCCCCTCCTCCTCCGGTCCCCGCCTCCTCCTCCTCCTCCGGTCCCCGCCTCCTCCTCCTCCTCCGGTCCCCGCCTCCTCCCTCCTCCTCCGGTCCCCGCCTCCTCCTCCTCCTCCGGTCCCCGCCTCCTCCTCCTCCTCCGGTCCCCGCCTCCTCCTCCTCCTCCGGTCCCCGCCTCCTCCTCCTCCCGGTCCCCCGCCTCCTCCTCCTCCTCCGGTCCCCCGCCTCCTCCTCCTCCTCCGGTCCCCGCCTCCTCCTCCTCCTCCGGTCCCCGCCTCCTCCTCCTCCTCCGGTCCCCGCCTCCTCCTCCTCCTCCGGTCCCGCCTCCTCCTCCTCCTCCGGTCCCCGCCTCCTCCTCCTCCTCCGGTCCCCGCCTCCTCCTCCTCCTCCGGTCCCCGCCTCCTCCTCCTCCTCCGGTCCCCGCCTCCTCCTCCTCCTCCCGGTCCCCGCCTCCTCCTCCTCCTCCGGTCCCCGGTCCCCTCCGGTCCCCGCCTCCTCCTCCTCCTCCGGTCCCCGCCTCCTCCTCCTCCTCCGGTCCCCGCCTCCTCCTCCTCCTCCGGTCCCCCGCCTCCTCCTCCTCCGGTCCCCGCCTCCTCCTCCTCCTCCGGTCCCCCCGCCTCCTCCTCCTCCTCCGGTCCCCGCCTCCTCCTCCTCCTCCGGTCCCCGCCTCCTCCTCCTCCGGTCCCCGCCTCCTCCTCCTCCTCCGGTCCCCGCCTCCTCCTCCTCCTCCGGTCCCCGCCTCCTCCTCCTCCTCCGGTCCCCGCCTCCTCCTCCTCCTCCGGTCCCCGCCTCCCTCCTCCTCCCGGTCCCGCCCTCCCTCCTCCTCCTCCCGGTCCCCGCCTCCTCCTCCTCCTCCGGTCCCCGCCTCCTCCTCCTCCTCCGGTCCCCGCCTCCTCCTCCTCCTCCGGTCCCCGCCTCCTCCTCCTCCTCCGGTCCCCGCCTCCTCCTCCTCCTCCGGTCCCCGCCTCCTCCTCCTCCTCCGGTCCCCGGGCCTCCTCCTCCTCCGGTCCCCGCCTTCTCCTCCTCCTCCGGTCCCCGCCTTCTCCTCCTCCTCCGGTCCCGCCTTCTCCTCCTCCTCCGGTCCCCGCCTTCTCCTCCTCCTCCGGTCCCGCCTTCTCCTCCTCCTCCCGGTCCCCGCCTTCTCCTCCTCCTCCGGTCCCCGCCTTCTCCTCCTCCTCCGGTCCCGCCTTCTCCTCCTCCTCCGGTCCCCGCCTTCTCCTCCTCCTCCGGTCCCCGCCCTCCTCCTCCTCCCGGTCCCCGCCTCCTCCTCCTCCGGTCCCCGCCTCCTCCTCCGGTCCCGCCTCCTCCTCCGGTCCCCGCCTCCTCCTCCGGTCCCCGCCTCCTCCTCCGGTCCCCGCCTCCTCCTCCGGTCCCCGCCTCCTCCTCCGGTCCCCGCCTCCTCCTCCGGTCCCCGCCTCCTCCTCCGGTCCCCGCCTCCTCCTCCTCCTCCGGTCCCCGCCTCCTCCTCCGGTCCCCGCCTCCTCCTCCTCCGGTCCCCGCCTCCTCCTCCTCCGGTCCCCGCCTCCTCCTCCTCCGGTCCCCGCCTCCTCCTCCTCCGGTCCCCGCCTCCTCCTCCTCCGGTCCCCGCCTCCTCCTCCTCCGGTCCCCGCCTCCTCCTCCTCCGGTCCCCGCCTCCTCCTCCTCCGGTCCCCGCCTCCTCCTCCTCCGGTCCCCGCCTCCTCCTCCTCCGGTCCCCGCCTCCTCCTCCTCCGGTCCCGCCTCCTCCTCCTCCCGGTCCCCGCCTCCTCCTCCTCCGGTCCCCGCCTCCTCCTCCTCCGGTCCCCGCCTCCTCCTCCTCCGGTCCCCGCCTCCTCCTCCTCCTCCCGGTCCCCGCCTCCTCCTCCTCGGTCCCCGCCTCCTCCTCCTCCGGTCCCCGCCTCCTCCTCCTCCGGTCCCCGCCTCCCTCCTCCTCCGGTCCCCGCCTCCTCCTCCTCCGGTCCCGCCTCCCTCCTCCTCCGGTCCCCGCCTCCTCCCCTCCTCCGGTCCCCGCCTCCTCCTCCTCGGTCCCCGCCTCCTCCTCCTCCGGTCCCCGCCTCCTCCTCCTCCTCCGGTCCCCGCCTCCTCCTCCTCCTCCGGTCCCCGCCTCCTCCTCCTCCTCCGGTCCCCGCCTCCTCCTCCTCCTCCCGGTCCCCGCCTCCTCCTCCTCCTCCGGTCCCCGCCTCCTCCTCCTCGGTCCCCGCCTCCTCCTCCTCCGGTCCCCGCCTCCTCCTCCTCCGGTCCCCGCCTCCTCCTCCTCCGGTCCCCGCCTCCTCCTCCTCCGGTCCCCGCCTCCTCCTCCTCCGGTCCCCGCCTCCTCCTCCTCCGGTCCCCGCCTCCTCCTCCTCCGGTCCCCGCCTCCTCCTCCTCCGGTCCCCGCCTCCTCCTCCTCCGGTCCCGCCTCCTCCTCCTCCGGTCCCCGCCTCCTCCTCCTCCGGTCCCCGCCTCCTCCTCCTCCGGTCCCCGCCTCCTCCTCCTACGGTCCCCCCGCCTCCTCCTCCTCCGGTCCCCCGCCTCCTCCTCCTCCGGTCCCCCGCCTCCTCCTCCTCCGGTCCCCGCCTCCTCCTCCTCCGGTCCCCGCCTCCTCCTCCTCCGGTCCCCGCCTCCTCCTCCTCCGGTCCCCGCCTCCTCCTCCTCCGGTCCCCGCGAGGTCCTCCTCCGGTCCCCGCGAGGTTCGCAACCTCTTGAGGTTCGCAACCTCTTGAGGTTCGCAACCTCTTGAGGTTCGCAACCTCTTGAGGTTCGCAACCTCTTGCGAGTCGCAACCTCTTGCGAGTCGCAACCTCTTGCGAGTCGCAACCTCTTGCGAGTCGCAACCTCTTGCGAGTCGCAACCTCTTGCGAGTCGCAACCTCTTGCGAGTCGCAACCTCTTGCGAGTCGCAACCTCTTGCGAGTCGCAACCTCTTGCGAGCCGCAACCTCTTGCGAGCCGCAACCTCTTGCGAGCCGCAACCTCTTGCGAGCCGCAACCTCTTGCGAGCCGCAACCTCTTGCGAGCCGCAACCTCTTGCGAGCCGCAGCCTCTTGCGAGCCGCAGCCTCTTGCGAGCCGCAGCCTCTTGCGAGCCGCAGCCTCTTGCGAGCCGCAGCCTCTTGCGAGCCGCAACCTCTTGCGAGCCGCGGCCTCTTGCGAGCCGCGGCCTCTTGCGAGCCGCGGCCTCTTCGCGAGCCGCGGCCTCTTGCGAGCCGCAGCCTCTTGCGAGCCGCAGCCTCTTGCGAGCCGCAGCCTCTTGCGAGCCGCAGCCTCTTGCGAGCGCGGCCTCTTCGCGACGCAACCTCTTGCGAGCCGCGGCCTCTTGCGACCGCAACCTCTTGCGACGCCGCAACCTCTTGCGAGCGCGGCCTCTTGCGACGCGGCCTCTTGCTTGCCGCAACCTCTTGCGAGCCGCGGCCTCTTGCGAGCCGCGGCCTCTTGCGAGGGCGCGGCCTCTTGCGAGCCGCGGCCTCTTGCGAGCCGCGGCCTCTTGCGAGCCGCGGCCTCTTGCGAGCCGCGGCCTCTTGCGAGCCGCAAGCCTCTTGCAAGCCGCAACCTCTTGCAAGCCGCGGCCTCTTGCAAGTGGCGGCCTCTTGCAGGTCTGCGGTCGCATAACCTCTTGCGAGTCGCGGCCTCTTCGCGGTCGCGGCCTCTTGCGAGTCGCGGCCTCTTGCTAGCGGTCGCAACCTCTTGCGGTCGCGGCCTCTTGCGAGTCGCAACCTCTTGCGGTCGCGGCCTCTTGCGGTCGCGGCCTCTTGCGGTCGCAACCTCTTGCGATCTGCAACCTCTTGCGAGTCGCAACCTCTTCTTGATCGCAACCTCTTGCGGTCGCAACCTCTTCTTGTCGCGGCCTCTTGCGGTCGCAACCTCTTGCATGTCGCGGCCTCTTGCAAGTCGCAACCTCTTGCAAGTCGCAACCTCTTGCGAGTCGCAACCTCTTGCAAGTCGCAACCTCTTGCAAGTCGCAACCTCTTGCAAGTCGCATTCTCAAGTCGCATTCTCAAGTCGCAACCTCAAGTCCCAACCTCAAGTCCCAACCTCAAGTCGCAATTCTCAAGTTGCATTCTCAAGTCGCAACCTAAAGTCGCGACCTTAAGTCTCAATCTCAAGTCACAACCTCACGTCGCAACCTAAAGGACTATTCCCATGGTCTTTTTTATAATTTCATTTAAAAAAGCATACTTTTAGATCCAATTTGGTACAAAAATCAAGTTGATATCATATTTCATTCAGAAAATATGGAATGTTAAAGATCTCCTAATTGCATTTTAAAGTTCTTGTACATCGTGATGAATCTTTTTCGGTCCTTCCCTCAAATATTTTGAATGAGAGAATCTGGCTTCAATGAACAGGAATTGAAACAACAATTTCATTAAAAATTTCCAAATTTTGAAATTCAAGGTTTTTCAAGATCTTTTGGTAAATATAAAAACTATACCTGTTCATACCTTAAAATAAACTAAGCATAAGAGAGAGAGAGAGAGCATAAGAGACAAGCTATGCCATCCCAAGCTCCATACCAAATAGCATCTCTACCCATATGATATCCCACCCTACGCCCCATATATAATCCGAACCTCCATCCCACCTTATGCCATAAGTCACGTCCTATGTCCATATGGTTATTCTGTTTTAGACATGTCCGCCATCACACCCACTATTCCATCCCACCCTGTCACATATGCTAATTCATCCTATGTCCTATCAGGGACCTGCTATTTAGGTCCCTGGTCCTATAATACCCCTGCCTATATCTTAATATTTGTACGCAATCCCATACATGTCCAATACCTTCCATCCCACCCTATTTCCCATTTGATATTTTAGCCCATGTCGCATACACCATCGATGCAGCCACAATACGTCACCCGTGCCATCGCACCCTATCCACCATACGTCACTAAAACCTATGTAAAATATGACATCCGACCCGGTATGTCCCACCTTACAATATAAATATGTATTACAATATATGTATTTACAATACAATATTATGTCTCATATACCCTCCCATCCATGTCCGATATGCCATTTCACCATGACTCATATTACAACCCACCCTTTGTATTATACATGTACGCAATATCCATCTCACACATGTCATCCCACTTTGTTCCCTATGTTCCACGTGCCATCCCACCATATGTCACAAATGTCATCCCATTATATTTCCCATATGCTATCTCAACATATGTCCCATCCCAAACTATGTCCCATATGACATACCACCACTGTATGCCAAACCCACTATTCTATGCATATCACCTAATTCCATATGTCGATTCACCCAATATCACATATAATATTTCAAACTAGGCCATTCATTATACGCAATATCACCCTTATGCAATACCTTTCATTATATGTCCAAAACACTGTCACCCCTATGACACACATTCTATCGCATCCTATGCCCCACATACCATTCCAACTATGTACCATCAAGCTCTTTATCTCATCTTATGCCCATATACTATCCAGTGTTATTCTTTTACACAACCCATCCTTTGTTTGTACGTCATCGCTCCCTATATATATATATATATATATATATATACTACACATGCCACCCTATCCCATATCCAATGTTCAAAATGGTATCTAACTCTTTCTTATACGCAATCCCACCTTTATCCAGTATGTTCCATCCCACCCTTTTGTCTCACATACCATCCTACTCTATGTCCCGCATACCATCCCTACCATATGCCCCTAATCCACCCTATGTCCCATATGACAAAACACTCCTATGTCCCATATGCCATTTCACCATATGTCCCATCCCAACATATGTCCCACATGACAACCTACGCTATGTCGCATGAGTGTATGCCAAACTTATTATTATATACATATCACTCTGTTCCAAATGACATTCCACAATGTGACATTTCACCCTTGTCCCATATGGCATTCCACCCTATATGTCCCATATGATATCCCACCCTATATCGTATTTTCAATTCCATCTTCTTTATCTAATATTTTCCATCGCAGCATACGAACCACATGCTCCATGTGACATTTTAACTTATGTACCATATGCCATCCATGTCGTAGGCGTGCACTATCCCCTTTATACCACCCCACGTCTCTTATGCCAACCCACCTCATGTTCCACATGATATCCCATCCTATCTCTTGTAATCAATCCCATCCTCAATCCAATATTTTCTATCTACCATTTATGCTCAACATACATGTCCCACATGCCAGTATGCTTCACATGGCATTTCAACCTATGTACTATATGCCATCCATCTCAACCTATGTCTCATATGCTATTCCATGCTATGCGCCATAAGTCATACCACCCTTGTCCCATACGCCACCCCAAATTATGTTCCATATGACAGCAAGCGTTACGTCTTATACACGTTCGCCATTACACCCACTATATCATCCCACCCTGTCCCACGTTATACTCAACCATTTTTCGTATAACAATCCAACACTCTATCCATTATCATGCATCCCCCACTTTTATTATTTCCTATTTTCCATCACATTCCATTTCACATTTATCATCGATGCAGTCACCATACGTGACGTGACACATGTCGTCGCTCCCTATGCGCGTATAAGTGATTCAAATCTATGTAACACCCAACCCACCTTTTGCCCGTATGCCATACAATACTTTGCCTCGCATTCCATCTCATCCATTTCCCATATGCCATACAATACTGTGCATCACATTCCATCTGATCCATTTGCCATATGCCATACAATACTGTGCATTACATTCCATCTCATCCATTTCCCATGTGACATACAATACTGTGCCTCACATTCCAGATCATCCATTTCCCATATGCCATACAATACTGTGCCTCACACACCATCCCATCCATTTCCCATATGCCATGCAATACCTGCCTCGCATTCCATCCCATCCATTTCCCATATGCTATACAATACTGTGCCTCGCATTCCATCCCATCCATTTTCCATACAATGCTGTGCCTCACAACCCACCCTGTTTTCTACATGTTTGCCATCATATCCACCATCTCACACATGCCATCCCACTTCGTCCCATATTACCAACTCACGCGATGTCCCATATGATATTCCATTATACGCAATCCCACTCTTTACCTTTCATCCTAATCAATTCCCATATGACGTCCCACCCTATGCCCCATATGCCATTCCATCTTATGAAGCATATAGGCCACCCAACTCTATCTCCCATCACGTGTCCAATGTGATGTATTATGTGTGCCATCACATTATATGTATCATATGCCATTCTACCCTATGTCCCACATTTTATCTCACCCAATTTCTTATACAAAAACCCACTCTTTGTCCAATACCGACCCTGAACTGTATTCATATGCCATCCCATCTATGACGCACATACCATCCCATCTATGATCCACGTGTCATCTCAGCTACGCCCCATATGCCATTCCACCTATTACCCACATGCCATCTCAGCTACGTCCCATATGCCATTCCACCTATGACCCACATACCACCCACCTATGACCGAATGCCATTTTACCTATGACCCATATGCCACCCCACCTATGACCCACATGCCATCCCACCTATGATCCACATGCCACCCCACTTATGATACACATGCCACCCCACCTATGATCCGCATGCCACCCCATCTGTGATCCACATGCCATCCCAACTGTGATCCACATGCCATCCCACCTGTGATCATGCCATCCCACCTGTGATCCACATGCCATCCCACCTGTGATCATGCCATCCCACCTGTGATCCACTGCCATCCCACCATCTATGGCCTGATGACCGACATGTCATTGCATTCTACATTCCATATTAAAAAACCTCTGAAGATTTTTAACAGCAAAAATACTAATGATAAAAACTATGAATAATAGCATGTTGGATCGTAGCATGATGTGTTATAGAACAAATACCTGATTTAAATGGGTCTATGAACAGATAGAGATGTTGTATCCACCACAAAGATCCCTAAATGCTGAACAGAATGTCTTTTGAATATGTCAAAAGCACCCGTAGTTTTCGATACATGGCTAATCAAAATATAATCAAAAATAAAATATAATTAAAATATATGCAAAAGATTTGATGTTTATAAGACAGCTAAATATCTTTAAAGTTATGCTTTCTCTCCAAAATGTCAGTCACTGAAAATCAAGACTATTTTCTCTAGCTAAATTTCAATAAAGGTATGATGGAGATTTAAAACGTTGTTGGAGGATTAAAAAACAATAGGTTAACTTAATACTATGTCTCAATTTCCATAAATTTGCATAATTTATTATAAGGTTTGGTTTGGTTTATTGATGTTTAACGGCACCGCAACAGTCAGAGTCAAATGTGCCAAGAGGGTGTAAATAAATAATGGTGTAAGAGCAAGGATAGTGAGGAGATGAAAGGTTTGTAAGGGAGATAAAGGGGAAAAGCTGAATATGGGAAAAAATTGATGTATAAGGTTAGGTGTAGAAGGAGGAGATTATATGTGGTGGAAGAGGTAGTTGTTGCGGAGGAAGTTGATAATGTTTGAGAAAAAATGTTTTCGAATCGGTCCAAGATTGAGGAAGAGTGGGGAGAGAAGAGATCTGGAGGTCTGTAGAGAAGACAGGTTAAGAATATATGCTTGATGGAGAGATCGATGTTGCAAGTGGAGCAGTGGGGCAGAGGCCTGAAAATTCAAAATGCAGCAGTAAAATTAACCGAATGTTACTTTTTTTGTGCTATTTTCGTGGTTGATGTTGTTGTTATATGACACCTGTCCATAGATCTTTAATCAATACTTGTTTTTTCGTGGGCAGGTAGAGGCAGAGAAACAAAGTTAAGGGACTTTTTTTAAAGATTTTATATTTAAATTAATTTAAATTGATGAATGTTCCCATAATGCACCCTACTTCCCATATACTTTTACTGTGTGTATATAGACCGGACTTTCAGTGGTCAAGCAAGTTTATTTTACATGAAAGAGGAATTGAAGAGAAACAAAATGGTGAAGAAACTACTTCAATATCTTATTCGGTTAAGGAGATATTCAAAGGAAGGCTCTGTTTTATCTATGTAGAAATGACTGGTATTGTAAGTCTACTATAGAGGATTTGTCCGTTCCTTGTTCATTTTTGCTTGTAACTCTTTGTTGTGAATTTGTAGCACGGCCTGCAGCTGTGGAGCCCAGTCATTAAACTAAAAAATTCGTTTCATAGAAGGTTGGGGTCCTTATCCTCACATTATCAACAATTGATAATGTGTTTTAAAGAAAATTGATTGAAAGTTTTAACTATTTGAATTATTTTTCCTCGAACTTTGTTCAGGTGTTAAATTATAATTACTCTTTTAAGATTGTGTTTTACTACTTTCCTTACAGATACAATGGTTTTTAAGCCACAAAATCGCATGACAAAATATGATAGAATACATAAAGACTTTGAGGACTCTGAGGCTGTGATGTCACAGCAAGTCTGATTTCAGTCGTTTCTAAATGATAGCAAACTTTAAATTAACAAATTTCCTTAACGGAATAAGATTTTTGAATGCTTTCTTCACCATTTTTTCTTCAAAGTCCTCTTTCATATTTTTTTTTTTTAGAACTGTCGGAAGGACAGTATGCTTGACTATTCAAAGCTAGTGTAGAGAATGGGCTTATAGAGGGAAGTATATACAGAAATAGGGTAGCAGGGACAGATGATTTCAAATTACTTGAGCTTTGAAAGATGCACTTACATTTTCATTTGCACTACATGCTTTAAAATATTTCAAGATATTTTAAGATATTCCAAGATATTTTAAGACAAAAAAGTTAAAGTAACTCAGAAAACATGTAAAACCTAGCAGTCTTTATAACTACAACACCTCTTTTAGTTCTATCAATTGAATAAGAAACAAAGGAGAGGCCCTGACTTGTCAATGTCAATGAAAGAATGCCATTCATCCCCCTTCCCAACCTGTACCCTCCCCAAGCCCCTACACAATCCCATAACTACATCTTGGATTGCAATACAATTTCAATTTAAGAAAATATGTGTGTCAATCAAAGTCAAGCAGTACAAAAAATGTACAATAACATTAAAGCAAAATTATGCGAAACAATATTGCTTAAGGTATGACAAACTAGACATTGGAAACGATACAAATCCCCTCACCGCTAATAATGCATATTCCAGACTGTCCCACATTCCATCCCAACCTGTCCCAAATGTCATCCCACGTCTATACTCCATGCAATCACACCTAAAAATCATATACTGTATGTCATTCCACCACTTGCAAGACCCATATGCCATCACAACTGAAATCCAGATGACATCCAACCACATGTCATTCCGCCCTATCCCACATGTCGACCCACCCTGTTCCACATGCCAACCCACCCTGTTCCACATGCCAACCCATTCTGTTCCACATGCCAACCCACCCTGTTCTACATGCCAATCCACCATGTCTAACATGCCAAGACATCCTGACCAACATCCCACCGCATCCTGCCATAACATACAATTCCACCCTGTCCCACATGACCTTATCCTAATTCCTTCAGCTACTTAATCATCATGTCATCTTCTACCCACATTCTGCTTATTGTTTATATTTCCCAAACCCATAATCTAACATTCTTTAGAAGCGAGGACACATTTATTTGCCTCTTTGTTCATAAGAAGACAAACATTTTTATTGTTATTCATGTCAATATCATAACAAAACTAGAAATGTGAAGTTAGTAAGCCATATAGCCATATATTTTTGATCTCCGGTCAAACATATTGCAGCAAATGCACACTATACCTCACCAATAAGTGTGAACAATGCTCTTTACATATTCTGTATGATCATTTGTTTAAGCAAAATCATCATACCCACTTTAATTCAAGAGATACAACATATACAAATATTTTCATTGCTATGCAAATAGGCTAATTATCATGCACACACAATCCCCCAATTATGCTCAAATGAACAGTACCAATGCCCTCTACCACTAAACCAAATTGCAAAGTCTATTGTTATGCAAATAACCTAATTAATATGCACATTATACCTCACCATTGAATTTAGACAATGCTCTTCACATATATGATCATTTGTGTCAAACAAAATCTCCACTCCCAATTTAATTTAAAAGATATCATAGATACAAATGTTTTTATTGTTATGCAAATAAGTCAATTAGTATGCACACGCAACCCTCAATTATGCTTAATAGAACAGTACCCATGTCCTCTATCCATGTGCCAAATAACATGAATGTACACCATTTATAATTTAAGTTATACGCTAATAAATGTTAAACACGTTGTACGAAAGTCTATTGTTATGCAAATAACCTAATTAATATGCACACACAACCTCAAGTCATGCTTGTTTGAACAGTACCCATGTCCTTTACCCATGTGCCACGTTACATGAATGTACACCATTCATTACTTAAGTTATGCGCTCATAAATGTTTATTATTTTGTACGAAAGTCTATTGTTATGCAAGAAACCTAATTAATACGCACACTTTACTCCAACATTAAGTGTAGACAATGCTCTTCACACATTTGATCATTTGTGCAAACAAAATCCCCACATCCACTTTAATTTAAGAGATATCACAGATACAAATATGTTCATAGTTATGCAAATAAGCTAAGTATGCACACAAGTCCTAATCAATTTCAATTTATTTCAATCTATCGATTTCCAGTATAAATTATGTCACAATTTATAAATAGGAAAATACAACAATATACAATACAAAAAGATGATAATGATAATAATAATAACAATAATAATAATAATAAATAAAAAGTAAACGAAAGGAAATAATGTAGAATATGAGACTATAAAACGGTTAAGAATATGAAAATGAATACAAAATGATTAGTTAAAAAAGGTTATAATAAGGGGTATTAAATACCAAAATGTATCAAGATTGCAGTTTTAAATACAAATGAATTTTTAAAAACTGTTGTTCTTAAACTTGTGATGGTGGCTGGGTTTCTCAGATTATAATTTGTTTTATTGCACATGGATGTTATTTCTTAATTTAATGGGTGGTCTTTCTTTTAAACTATGATTTGGGCAAGTCTGTCAAATTCTTTCTTTGCTGCATCGTTTAATTTATTCATAAGTAAATCACGGACTAAACAAAATATATTGCACAATATCTCAAGAAACTTTTATTTCTATTTTTATCTTTTACTTTTAAAAAATGGTACCAGACTGGCACTGCATATATGATATGAGGCAAGATGGAGGCTGTAATTATCTTCATCCTAGTTTCAGGAGGGAAATAAGAAATAAGAAACGGTATATATTAATGTAGAGACAACACTTTGGACAACATCTTCGAAATATGGTTAGAAAACGATAACTTATTATCAATGCAGACTCCCGGATAGGTTGTACAGGACGTACGTTCGACACAATAACCACAAATAACCGTTCTCTTAATCTTTGTTTCAATCAACCCTTTATGGGTTTTTTCTTCAAAAACCATTTCCTTTGATTTTCTTGGGTTAAGCAGATTTTTCTCTTCACACGTATTTACAACTCTGTTGACAAAACTTTAATAGTCACCTTGATTTTTGCGATGGGTCTGCTTACTTATCATCAATGCAGACTCCCAGATAGGTTGTACAGGACGTACGTTCGACACAATCACCACAAATAACCGTTCTCTCATTCTTTGTTTCAATGAACCCTTTATGTTTATATTTTCAAAAACCATTTCCTTTGATTTTTTGGGGTTAAGCAGATTTTTCTCTCAACACGTATCCACAACTCTGTTGACAAAATTTTGATAGTCACCTTGATTTTGGCGATGGGTCTGCTTAGAGATATTGCACGAAATGGTGGTATCATCAGCATATTTGACAACGGCACAATTTGAATCTGAA
Source organism: Chiridota heheva (assembly GCA_020152595.1). Lineage (NCBI taxonomy): Eukaryota > Metazoa > Echinodermata > Holothuroidea > Apodida > Chiridotidae > Chiridota > Chiridota heheva. Next base: position 2,473,427 of record JAIGNY010002074.1, read on the forward strand.
CGAATTTCATCAGTAAATATTGTAAATAAAAATGCAGAAAATGGACCTCCCTGTGGAACACCAATTTTGATTTCTGATTTATCAGAGTACCCTTTTTGTAGTTTTACTTGTCCAGACCATCCTTGTAAGTAGTCCGCTAGCCAGTGAATAAGCCACTTTTCTTCAATGAAATTGGTTAAGTTACTGATTAGACAATTTGGCAAAACTGTGTTTAAGGCGCTTGAGAAATAGATAAACACGACTTTAGAAACGGTTGTATCTCTCTTATTTAGCCCTGAAACTATACCATAGATAAGAGTAAGTACGGCATCAGTACAAGAAACGCCTTTTTTTGTATGCAAATTGGTTTTGATTACTCCTTGTAATTATAGACTGCATTATATATGGTAGCAGTATTTTCTGTATGCAATTAAACCCGATACTTGAAATATCAATAGCTCTGTAATCATTAACTGAAGCAGGTCATGCTCACTTGAACAGTTCCCCTATGCCAAGTTACATGAATGTACACCATTCATAACATAAAGTTATGAAAACTTTAACCAAAAACTTTGTAACCGAAGAAATACTTTGACAAATACTTTCATTGTTATGCAAATAAGCTAATTAGTATGCACACACAACACCAAATCATGTTCATTTGAACAGTACCCATATTCTCTATCCGTGTAACAAGTACCAAGTTATCATCTTAGGGTGAATATTTTATGCGAAAGTCTATTGTTATGCAAATAACCTAATTAACATGCACATTACATCTTACCATTAAGTGTAGACAATGCTCTTCACATATATGATCATTTGTGCAAACAAAACCCCCACTCCTACTTACTTTAATTTAAGATATATCATAGATACAAATATTTTCATTGTTATGCAAATAAGCTAATTAGTATCCACACACAACACCAAATCATGTTCATTTGAACAGTACCCATGTTCTCTATCCGTGTAACAAGTACCAAGTTATCATCTTAGGGTAAATATTTTATGCGAAAGTCTATTGTTATGCAAATAACCTAATTAACATGCACATTACATCTTACCATTAAGTGTAGACAATGCTCTTTACATATATGATCATTTGTGCAAACAAAATCCCCACTCCTACTTACTTTAATTTAAGATATATCATAGATACAAATATTTTCATTGTTATGCAAATAAGCTAATTAGTATGCACACACAACCCCCAACCATGCTTATTTGAACAGTACCCATGTCATCTACCTCTGTGCTAAGTTACATGAATGTACATCATTCATAACTTAAGTTATGCGCTCATGAATGTTAAACATTTTGTATGAGTTTATTGTTATGTAAATAACCTAATTAATATGCACACTTCACCTCATCATTAAATGTAGACAATACTCTTTACATATATGATCATTTGTGCAAACAAAATCACCGCATCCACTTTAATTTAAGAGATTTCATAGATACAAATATTCGCATTGTTATGCAAAGAAGCTAATTAGTATGCACACACAACCCCCAATCATGCTTATTTGAACAGTACCCATGTCATCTACCTCTGTGCTAAGTTACATGAATGTACATCATTCATAACTTAAGTTATGCGCTCATGAATGTTAAACATTTTGTATGAGTTTATTGTTATGCAAATAACCTAATTAATATGCACACTTCACCTCATCATTAAATGTAGACAATATTCTTTACATATATGATCATTTGTGCAAAAATATCCCCGCATCCACTTTAATTTAAGAGATATCATAGATACAAATATTCTCATTGTTATGCAAATAAGCTAATTAGTATGCACACAGAACCCCTCAATCATGCTCATTTGAACAGTACCCATGTCATCTACCCTATGCCTAGTCACATGAATGTACACCATTCATAAGTTATGGAAACTTTAACAAACAACTTCTAGCCAAAAACTTTAACCAAAACATCAAAAATATTTGCATTGTTATGCAAATAAGCTAATTAGTATGCACACACAACCCTCAATCATGCTTAATAGAACAGTACCCATGTCCTCTATCCATGTGCCAAGTAACATGAATGTACACCATTTATAATTTAAGTTATACGCTAATGAATGTTAAACATTTTGTACGAAAGTCTATTGTTATGCAAATAACCTAATTAATATGCACACACAACCTCAAATTATGCTTATTTGAACAGTACCCATGTCCTTTACCCATGTGCCACGTTACATGAATGTACACCATTCATAACTTAAGTTATGCGCTCATAAATAATTCACATTTTGTACGAAAGTCTATTGTTATGCAAGAAACCAAATTAATACGCACACTTTACCTCAACATTAAGTGTAAACAATGCTCTTCACATATTTGATCATTTGTGCAGACAAAATCCCCACATCCACTTTAATTTAAGAGATATCACAGATACAAATATGTGCATAGTTATGCAAATAAGCTAAGTATGCACACAACTCCTACTCATTTTCAATTTATTTCAATCTATTGATTTCCAGTATAAATTATGTACAATTTATAAATAGGAAAATACAACAATATACAATACAAAAAAATTATAATGATAATGATAATAACAATAATGATAATAATAAATAAAAAGTAAACGAAAGGAAATAATGTAAAATATGAGACTATAAAACGATTACAAATATGAAAATGAATACAAAATGATTAGTTAAAAAGGGTTATAATAAGGAGTATAAGATACCAAAATGTATACAGATTACAGCTTTATATACAAATGAATTTTTAAAAACTGTTGTTTTTAAACTTGTAATGGTGGCTGGGTGTTTCAGATTATAATTTGTTTTATTGCACATGGATGTTATTTCTAAATTTAATGGGTGGTCTTTCTTTTAAACTATGATTTGGGCAAGTCTGTCAGATTCTTTCTTTGCTGCATCGTTTACTTTATTTATAAGTAAATCACGGACTAAACAAAATATATTGGCACAATATCTCAAGAAACTTTTATTTCTATTTTTATCTTTTACTTCTAAAAAATGGTACTAAACTGGCACTGCATATATGATATGAGGCAGGATGGAGGCTGTAATTATCTTCATCCTAGTTTCAGGAGGGAAATAAGAAATAAGAAACGGTATATATTAATGTAGAGACAACACTTTGGACAACATCTTCGAAATATGGTTAGAAAACGATAACTTATCATCAATGCAGACTCTTAGATAGGTTGTACAGCATGTACCGGGCGTACGTTCGACACAATCACCACAAATAACCGTTCTCTCATTCTTTCATTCAATCAATCCTTTATGGGTTTTTTCTTCAAAAACCACTTCCTTTGATTTTCTTGGGTTAAGCAGATTTTTCTCTTCACACGTATCTACAACTCTGTTGACAAAATTTTGATAGTCACCTTGATTTTGGCGATGGGTCTGCTTAGAGATATTGCACGAAATGGTGGTATCATCAGCATATTTGACAACGGCACAATTTGAATCTGAACGAATTTCATCAGTATATATTGTAAATAAAAATGCAGAAAATGTACCTCCCTGTGGAACACCAATTTTGATTTCTGATTTATAAGAGTACCCTTTTTGTAGTTTTACTTGTCTAGACCATCCTTGTAAGAAGTCCGCTAGATAGTGAATAAACCACTTTTCTTCAATGAAATTGGTTAAGTCACTGATAAGACAATTTGGCAAAACTGTGTTAAAGGCGCTTGAAAAATAAAGAAACAAGACTTTAGAAACGGTTGTATCTCTCTTATTTAGCCCTGAACCATGGATAAGAGTAAGTACGGCATCGATACAAGAAACGCCTTTTTTTGTATGCAAATTGGTTTTGATTACTCCTTGTAATTATAGACTGCATTATATATGGTAGCAGTATTTTCTGCATGCAATTAAATCCGATACTTGAAATATCAATAGCTCTGTAATCATTAACTGAAGCAGGTCATGCTCACTTGAACAGTTCCCTATGCCAAGTTACATGAATGTACACCATTCATAACATAAGTTATGAAAACTTTAACCAAAAACTTTGTAACCGAAGAAATATTTTGACAAATATTTTCATTGTTATGCAAATAAGCTAATTAGTATGCACACACAACATCAAATCATGTTCATTTGAACAGTACCCATGTTCTCTATCCCTGTAACAAGTACCAAGTTATCATCTAAGGTTAAATATTTTATGCGAAAGTCTATTGTTATGCAAATAACCTAATTAACATGCACATTACATCTTACCATTAAGTGTAGACAATGCTCTTTACATATATGATCATTTGTGCAAACAAAATCCCCACTCCTACTTTAATTTAAGATATATCATAGATACAAATGTTTTCATTGTTATGCAAATAAGTTAATTAGTATGCACACAAAACCCCAAATCATGCTTATTTGAACAGTACCCATGTCATCTACCTCTGTGCTAAGTTACATGAATGTACATCATTCATAACTTAAGTTATGCGCTCATGAATGTTAAACATTTTGTATGAGTTTATTGTTATGCAAATAACCTAATTAATATGCACACTTCACCTCATCATTAAATGCAGACAATACTCATTAGATATATGATCATTTGTGCAAACAAAATCCCCGCATCCACTTTGATTTAAGAGATATCATAGATACAATTATTTGCATTGTTATGCAAATAAGCTAATTGGTATGCACACAGAACCCTCAATCATGCTCATTTAAACAGTACTCATGTCATCTACCCTATGCCTAGTCACATGAATGTACACCATTCATAAGTTATGAAAACTTTAACAAAAAACTTCTAACCAAAAACTTCAACCAAAACATGATTTTTTTGCATTGTTATGCAAATAGGCTAATTAGTATGCACACACAACCCTCTAATCATGCTCAATTGATCAGTACCCATGTCGTCTACCCATATGCCAAGTCACATGAATGTACATCATTCATAACTTAAGTTATGAACACTTTAACCAAAACTCTAACCAAAACTTTACCGGACGCCGACGCCGACGCAGGGGGTAGTAGAATAGCTCTACTATTCTTCGAATCGCCAAGCTAAAAATGACTGGTGTAGGCCTAATAAGTGAACTGCATAATGTTGACACTCTCTTCCCCACATTGTCAACAATTGTTAATGTATTTTGAGGAACATTTTTTTTTGCTCAAACTTTCTTCAGGGTGGTAAATTATAGTACTAGATTCTGTATACTTTTCTAACATATCCAATGGTTTTTAGAAAAATAACACTTAGGCCTACATATTTTTCAAATTTCTTTTTTATATAAAAGGGCATTACCTTTCCAAAAGAGGTTGATTTTCCCAGCCTGGTTGCCCTGCAGACTGTCTCCAAAGAACCATGATCATCCAAAATAAAAACAAAATATTCAAAATTTCTCGCGTCCTTTGCTACATAAAATTCATTCCCTGCAGTGACATTTCCCCAGCCTGACTGCATGCAGATAAGCTGTTTCCGATCGTGCCATGAACAAATCCGGAATAACAAATGATCAAAGTTTCGCGCGTCTTTTTGCTTTTTAAAGTCACTTTGCTGCATTCATTGACATTGTCCCGCCTAACAGACAGCAAAACGTCCCTAAAAAAATGGAAATTTAAAATCACAGTGTTAAATCGCTTTATGGAGAATATGGGTAATTTAAGGTTAAAATCGGTATTAAATCGCTTGATGGAGAATATGGGTAATTTAAGGTAAAAGTCAGTGTTAAATAGCTTGTTGGAGAATATAGGTAATTTACGGTTAAAATCAGTGTTAAATAGCTTGATGGAGAATATGGGTAATTTAGGGAAACAGTTAGGGAAAACAAAAGCTCTGCAACCGAGGGGAATCAAAGGCTGTACTAGTATAACCAAAGATATTTGTCAATAAACGTTAATTAGGCCTAATACTCAGAATTATGATAACAAAAATCATTTCACTTGTATTTCACTTTTTTAAAGCATATTCCAGGGAAAGCACATGTATGTCACAATGAATAAACATGGTAACTCATTCTCTCTTAGATTATGATATAATAATAAGTTATTTAAGCATTAATTACCTTTTCCGAAGAGGTTGATTTTCCCGCCTAACTGCCTAATAAACAGCAAGCTTCAGACGTCTCCAAAGTGCATTGATTAAATCCAGAATAACAAATATTCTCATTTCCCCCGCTTCTTTCCTGCATTCATTGACATTTGACATCTGCATCGTGACCTCATATAATCTCGTTTAATTATATTAAAGGGGCACTACACCGAAAAGTGAGGACATAATTTTCCAGAGACTCACAAATGTTTTTCGATCCTTTTAGAGAGCCTCAAAGCTTCTCTAACAGTCTAACACAAACATTTATACGAAGTAAAGTTTTCTGAGATTCATAAACGATACAATTTGTTCACTTATGGAGGTAAAACAGGTAAATGGAAATTTGAAAATTCACCAAAAAGACACCCTGAAATATGGGTCTAGTTCACCTTTAATCGTTCTTTCTTTCCCATTTTTTTAAATCTTTTGTCTGAAAGCCCATTTTAGGGATTAAACTAATCGGTCCGCTGCCCACGTTCATTTCATCGGTTTTGCCATATATTATACGGTAGCCTGGAAAGTTGGTAGCAGCAATATATCCCCATATACCTCAGTGTTAGTGCACACACGTTTACAAGAATTAGCCGCCGTGTATGCATCTTACAATCTTCCGTGATTAATGCTAAATTGATTTGTTGATAGCATATAATCTCAGAAATTCCCCCTAATTACTGACACAATAGTAGGAAAATGGCATTTTTTGCCATCCCATGTACGGGGGAATGTGGTCCCATTGGAAAAGTGCATTTTTCTAAAAATAAAGTGCCCTTCCAGGCCACTTTATTGTCTACAAACAGAGGCGGACTTTTGCATATGACTTTGGAAAGCAGATCCCCCCACCCCTTTCTCCTCAAACACACACACTTTTCAAAAGCAAGAAAACAGTAAAACTTGCGTAAATATTAAAAATAAAATCCAAGAGGGGAACAGTAAGAGATGGTTGAAATCCACCATGAGCTTAGATATAAAATAGATACAATAAGAGTAAAAGATTTAAAAAATGAACAGTAAAAAAAATGAGCCCAAATGAAATACAAACCCTGAAAATGACATGGGAGTAGGGGCGGAGTGCACCACACAATAGGCCGAGTTCCGCACGAATTAAAATATCGAATTACCAGCCAGAATTAGCATTTCAAGACCCCCATCGTCCACATTACGCGTGCGCTCGCTCACCGAAAATGAGTACCTTACTGAAAATTCCCCTGCCCTCTCCCATCAACCAAAAGTCACTCTTTTGTATGAACCACTAATAACAGAAGATGCATGCCGAATGGAAACTTGCGATTACACGACGCCCGAAAACTTATGATGCATGACGCCCGCAGAAAATTGAGCCCGGGTGCAAAGGGTTCAACCGATCTTCAAGGTTCAAAACCTCAATCATAATTTGTTGTATAGCTATTTAATGTAATGTACTATCGCAGATTTACAACTGCAAGGTAATGGTTGAGTGATTAATTCACCAGTGAGGCCGGACCTGATTCAGAACTACGAAACTTTTCTAAAACATAATAAACTTGTTTCTAGACGTCAGCAGATTGTAATGAATGTATGTGCATGTCCATAAGTTCAATGAAATTTCTGGATGATTTGTTTATAAATAATTGTCATGCATTGGCTTAGCGTTTAACCATTTTCAGGACGAGAGGTAAATAATCAAAAGATCTGCCAATTTTTTCCATTGTAGCTGGTTTAACAGGAGATTAAACTTGGTACATAGGGAAAAAGACATGTAAATATAACAAGAATATGTCTCGATAACAGAATCACGTTGTTCAGAGAAGGCTATTTTATCATGCAACAGTTCTGCAGTAGGCGGCGGAATTGGCGGCGCACAGAGGGTGCGGGGCACATGGGGTGCGGAGCATAGGGGTTGCGAGGCACATGGGGTTCGGGCACAGGGGTGCGGGGCACAGGGGTGCGGGGCACAGGAGTGCGGGGCACAGGAGTTCGTGGCACATGGGTGCGGGGCACAGGAGTTCGTGGCACATGGGTGCGGGCACAGGGGTGCGGGGCACAAAGGGTATGTTCTTCCATTTTTCTCACAAAAGTTTTAAAAGTGCCCTTTTTTCTGAAGTAAAATTGCTCTTTTTTAGACGAAAAAAGTGCCCTTTTAAAGAGGACAAGTGTCTTTTTTAGAGATGGAACCTACCCTTTCAAACATTGACAAACTTTTTCTTCAAAGATGATCTTTTTCTTAAAGAAAGTATAGCAACAAATATCGTCCTGAAAGGACTACAATTGTGAAATTTGAAGCGCTTCGCGCGCATACATTATTTTCAATTTCCTCTGCCCAACAGTCCTACATATAATACTTTTTTATACTTAAAAGGCCTTTACTTTTCCCTACCTTTGTTTTCATAGCTTATAATTTGTAAAGACTTTTGAAATATGGCCTTTCTAGCGTATGACTCCATCCGAAATTTCATAAGTGGGGCATTTTTGACATGAGCCATTGCCATGGCATAAACTGACGTGCCCTCTTCTTCTTTGTAAATATCAAAAAGTGCGCTTTTACAGATAAAAAAGTGTTAATATCAAAATATATTTAAGCTTGACAGATGGAAGATTTTATTTGCTTTTAATATTATTTTAGACATAGAACTACTACTACTACTACTACTACTACTACTACTACTACTACTACTACTACTACTACTACTACTACTACTACTACTACTACTACTACTACTGCTACTACTACTACTACTACTACTACCACCACTACCACTACCACCTGCTGCCACCACTACTGCTGCTACTACCTACTGCTACTACCACCACTACTACCACTACTGCTGCTGCTGCCACCACCACCACTACACCACTACTACCACCACCACCACCACCACCCACCACCACCACCACCACCACCACCGATGATGATGATGATGATGATGGTGATGGTGATGGTGATGGTGGTGGTGGTGGTGGTGGTGGTGGTGGTGGTGGTGGTGGTGGTGGTGGTGGTGGTGGTGATGGTGATGGTGATGGTAATAGTAATAGTAATAATAAAAGGGAAAATGGGTCACCAGTAATTTTCGGACCGATAAAAGTTTCAAAATTGTGGGAGGGGCTTGACCCTATAAAGCTAAATTGATGTGCTATATGCTTTCAAAATATGACAGTGGAAAGTGCTCCTCAAATGCTGCGGCCCCCAGATAATGATTAAAATATCTTACACCGTCACTAAGTTCTGCAGTAGTATAGTGTTGTAGGATCAGGATATTTACTACCTGATGAGCCCATCTCCTCCCCCATGGTGCAACCGTGCAACAACAACAAAAAATCCCCGATTATATGATTTGCTTTTATCATTGGTTTTAATGGGGCCAGTACGACGACGACGACGAGTGTACACACAATTACATTGACGGGGTCGCCGCCTGTGTATTAGGTTACATTGGCGTAGGCAGGCTTTTTGTTTGGGGGCTACTCATTGGTATGAAATTTTACCCGTGACAGTATCTAAGCGGAGCGCCACCATGGGTTGGCGCGTAGCGTTCAGAGAAATTTTTCCAATAAATGCTGCCTATAGATTGCCGGAAATGGCACTTCCCAGGCCAAAAACTTGCAAATTTGAGGCTGGTTTTCTTTGATTGTTCACAATTTTGCCAGAATTTTGCTGTACATTTTGCCCGAATTCTTGGTTGCCAAAAAATTGGGGGAACTGTGCCACCTGCCCCCGCCACATACTTGCCGAAGTACAATTTATTCAAACTCTATTGCGTAGCGATATAGGGGCAGTTTGGGTTGATGCCTCCCGAGTTTTTATGGGGGAAAGGGGTAGGTACATGTCAAAAGAAGATATTTGTGAAGCAAACAGAAGATCATTGATCACACTTGCACGCCTGGCCAATATTTTTGACTCCAGAATATTAAAAAATGAGGGGTTGAGTGAAGTGGCATTGTACTTACTTGTTACTTGGAGTCGAAAGGTTGGAAGTAAGATTTGACAATCAAATTTACCAAATCATAATTTTAGATTCAACCGCCGCGCTGATGTTATGGCAAATCTGTTGATGACTGATTCCACGTCTGGGCAATGGGCCCTATGAATTTGTAATAGAATAAGTGCCTCCAGTCGGGCTTCCGTCATTGTTGACCGAATAGCTGTAAGGGCTCTTTTCATTTTTGAAAAGACTCTCTCGGCCTGTGCAGAAGTCACTGGCAAAGTTGCCAGCAACTGGAGCAACAGTGATATGTTAGGAAACATTTCAGAGCAATGATCCAGGGCACAGACGGATGAAGATGGTCGGGACTTGACAGGAACATTTTCCCATTTCTTCCTCCATAACATGTATTCACCCTTACATGCCTTAACAATCATGAAAGGATCTCTGATCAAACTTGCATACACCTCAATAGTAGGAGTTAAATCATTCCACTGCCTCTCACCGTCAGCTTGTTTGGCGAATTCCATACAATTTGGTACGAGGTAGTTAAGTTTCATAATCTGTTGTTGATGTGGTCCAAATCTGTGCTTGAGGTCTCCAATAATGGAGTCTATGGCTGGATAAAAAAAAAAGGGTGTTGTTGATGTGGTCCAAATCTGTGCTTGAGGTCTCCAATAATGGAGTCTATGGCTGGATAAAAAAAGTTGACTCTGTAATAGCCTTCGGTGGTGTTGTCCGATGTTTAAGCATTTGGTCGGTATGAGCTTCTAGCTGCAATGCGTGGTTTTCGCAGTTCCCCCTCTATCACATCTTGTACGACTGATTCTGCCTTTTGATACAGGTCATGGAACTCCCCTTCACTTCGCAATTCTTTGAGAACAGACTGGAGACGGTTTACTAAGGCTAACGCTTGGGATAAATCTCCCCCCACTGTTTGTAAGACTCAGGAAACTGGTAGCATCAATCCTGACAGTTTCTCCAAAATGACTGAAGCAACTGCAAATTCTGAGTTGCACACCAATTTTTCAAGGCTTTCTGCTTTGTTTCTGTCGCAAGGTGATGCCCAGCATTTAATTTCCGATAAGGCATCTAGTGTATATTTCAAAAGTTGCATAAATGTTACAACTGCTGTGTGTCGTTCCACAGAACGTGTTTCGCACAACGTAATCAGGTGCTTCTTGGTCATGGAAATACCAGAGTCACTTTCTATGAGGCTCTTTAACAGATCCGGTTTTTTTGCACTTGCTCGAAAAGTCGATAAAATTTCTCGCACAACATTGCGGAAGCACTCAAATTTAGGCAGTGCATGGCGCAATGAAAATAAAAGGCCAATGGAGCTGCCTTTTTTATTGTTGCTGAAGCACCAACCCGTTCACTGGCCATGGCTCCCGCCCCATCATAGCCTTGTCCCACACAAAGAGACAGATTCAAACCGAGCTCACAAATCTTTCTTAGCAACATTTCTCCAATAGCTTTGCCACTCAACTTGGTTTCATTATGCTCAATTTCACCAGGATTATTAGATTTGATGTCAGAAATTAAGTCCAATACCATTACTGTGTCCTCATGCAATCTCCAAACTCCAGAATCACTAGGTGAAACATATCTTATAACAATTGCCAGTTGTTCCCTTTTTTGGCGATCCAATGTTTTATCAGCTATGATAGACCAGAACTGTGCTTTTTTGATGTTAGCAACAACACTTTCCCTAAACATGTCACCAGCAACGCAAATAGGTTTATTTTGAATCAAGGATGATAGGTAGGTTGCATTAGCATGGGAAGTTTTCATATGGTCCTTCAAAAGTAAATCCCCATTACGAAGTCGAAAACGCAGTAACCCTAAAATTTCCGTCATTTTCTGTTCCCGCCATCCTATTTTTCTGGACTGTGAACATATATAAAAAAATGTGTGTTTGCTTCACCCACACCGACGATGACAAATAGCTTTATAAAACTCGTGGAACTAAGCCTATATTAAAGACGGTAGAAGAACAACAAATGGTCACTTATGTATACATATCATTAATATATTTACTGGACTGGGCATACATTACCTTCATCCGTATTTTCCCTTTTCCTTTTTTAAAAACCATATGCGAAAAGTGACATTTTCAAAATTCAAGTTCAACCGAACTTAATTACCGCCTTCAGAGTTTAGACAAATTGATTTCTATTTGTGGAAAATTTTGAGCAAAATAATGGGGCACTTGTAGTACTTTGTTATCGCAAAGCAGTAGCAGAATGGCGCCATCTTACATCGTCATCGCGTAAGAACAGGCTTGGCGAGTTCACGGCTCTTGACAAATTAAAAATTGCGTCAAAATTTCATTTAAAAATTTCATTTAAAAATTTGAATTATTTGTTGTTTTGTTTTACAGGGATACAACGAATATACATTACAGGGAATGCAGGGAGATTCGCATTTCATGTATGCGCATCTGTACGATACATAGGCATATAGGTGTAATTTATTTTTGTAAATATGGGATTGGGGCATGGCCCCGTGGCCCCCCTCTGGCTACGCCAGTGTTAATAGGTTATGATAGTAACAATGCTATCACGAAACGCTTAATACGACCCGGACGAGAACACAGGTACGACGTACGGACAGACATAACATCGACAACCAAGTCAATGTCCACGGCCTTTGATAACCCAGTTGTGGTGCACTGGCGTGTCTACCCAACCCAGGCTTGAACCCAGGGCCTCGTGGTCTGTAGACATGTATGATAACCGCTACACCACAGTTGCTAGACAATGGGGCTAATAATTATTTCCGTGCTACTTAAGTAACCACGTGCGTTTGAAATAGATTGCCCAATATACAGGGAGGCGTTAAAGCCTATTTTTAGTAATGAGGCTACGTTAGATTAGAAAGCTCAATTTAGCCTCACAAGTTTAACTTAAAGATATATGTGCCAGGCCTAGGCTAAGCCTAGACGCGCGTCAAAACTTCATGTATGTTGGGCAAAACTAGCTTTCCGTTACTGTTGTCAACGTCGTCGTCGCTGCTGGATATGTGTGAATTTTAGGTATTTTAATCCTAATTTCGATATGGGTATCATAATTTTATTCACCACTTGATACAGTTTGATGTATTTTTTAAAAATTGGTATGTTATTGCTTGAATCATTTTGGTTGAGGACAGGAAGCCTATGTTGTTGTATAAAGCATAGTCCAGTTCCACGAATAATTAGCCATGAAGTATTATTTCCAATTAAAGCCAAAGGGAGACTAAATTAGGAAACTTGCATTAATTTCTTTGTAAAAACCTTACTGCCTACGGAAGCTTCTCGTGTTTAGTAAAGCCAAAAATACTCTCATTTTCCTATCTTATCTGTCTAGACTTACTGCTGCACAGGCCACAAATAAATTATTTAGGCTACTGCCAGCACAGGTGTTCCCAGCGTTATGCCACTTATGGCAAGCTATATGCTTACTAGTATATATAAAGAAAGGTAGGACTCCTTCTAACGCGACTTTCGAACCGTATATGAAAATTCCTTTTTTTGACCACTCGCGAATCTTAATTACACTTTTATACTACTCACATTTGTTGGAGACACCCTTCTTCGTGTATAAGCCACGGTATTTGTTAGGTTTTTTTTCGATTAGATGAATTTTCTACCAAATTACCGTCAAGATAGTCTATCCACCCAGCAATTTGCTGCAAACTAAAGAAATGTTGCGATAATGTCATTGAAATGCTGCTTCTTCAGGCAAGAAAACAATTATTATCCTCACTATAATCTTCAAAATAAAGCAAATCTTTCAAATCAAAATTTAATTGCGCTTCTAAAGCACGTGAAAACCATTAAATTATTCACTCTTAAATCCTAATCGTTGTTGTTCAGTGTTGTCTTTTCGTGAAATGTTCATGCAACACAAAAAAAGGAACTGATTCTAAAACGCCACTTCAGCACCGGAAAACTGGAAGTTTAAAAATATATTGAACAATATGGTAACCTCTAGGCCTATAGGGCCTCAAACTTTGAATAAAATCTGGAAACTTATTTTTTTTTGAGGGAAACGGTATTGACTTTTGGCATCTTCACACATTTTTACCCTATTAGAACCCAAATTATTCTGTAGGTTTGTCTCTCCTTTAAGCGTTAATTTTTGTTCTTCTGTGTTATTAAAAAAATCATTTATTACATTTCTTTGGAAAAATCTTTCCCTCGGATACAAAGAAATCGAGCTGAAAGCTCGGGGTTGACTGCAGAAGTTGTCAGCCAGCTTTCCCGAAGAAAAAAAAATAGTGAAAATATATGAATATTCATGAGATTACACGTAACTCAAATTAGTGCGATCAGTCTTTTGATTCATTTGCTTAAATGCAGATAAAACGACCAAAATTATTCTCTGAACCGGAGGTTCTTTAAGATGAATATTCATTAACTTTCATTGCTAATCTGGATTCAATAACAGTACTTCGGGATGCAAAACCTACTCTCTTTTAAAGGATTTTGTGGAGGCTAAATTGCTTTTTCATGTCTTTTTTCATGGTAATTATTGATAATAAATATATTCTCAATAAAATGTTCAGGAATTTTAGTTGGGGGAGAGGTTTCATTTTGGAAAACATTTTCAAAAATGTGATTCCGGTAAGTGGTTTTCTATGGAGTTTACACGTTAAGTTAAGAGGTAACTCCGCAAGCGACCAGAGGAAACTGTATTGTGGCCTGTAGATCGAACTTTTACTGCATAGGCCTAATGCACTTGTCAGTTGTTTGACTCACCCCTACTACCCTGGCTATGTCAGTGAATGGTGAGTCATTGACATGTAAAATACTGTAGTGACTCATATGTGCGACATTGTACCAAATTGTCAGTCACCAAAGTGACTCTGGGGTTGGTTAATTTACTTGAGACCCATTGACTTTGTACAGAGGCGATTAATTTGGGATAAGTCATTTCACACAAAATGTCAGTCACCTAAGTGACTGAAGGTTGCGTCAATGCACATGTTTTGTCCACCCACTTTGGTGCAATGACTCACGTTGTCTGGGGGTGTAGGATTTGACAGGTGCATAACTGTTGCTGGAAAGGAAACAACGAAGGAAAAAAAAAGGGAACAAACGTGAGACACTAAATTTGAAAACTTAAGATTCAGAAGGCCTGAAAAATTACATTTCAGTCGTTTTTAGCTTGACTATTTGAAAAATACTTAGAGCTGCTATTCTACTACCCCTCACATTGGCGTTTGGTGTTGGCATCCACTTAAAGTTTCTGGAAGAGTTTGTTTGTATTGATATTGAATTTCCTGACATGAATAGCAACTGAAATATTGTGCTGGCATGACAGAAAAGTCAAACAATAGAGTTGTAGGAACGATTTTTTCTGGGTGCACTGAAATTATCAGGGGCTCACAACCCAAAGCAAATTTTTGATAGGTTAAACTATCTTATTCCCTGATGTTATCGTCACACATACCTTCATACTCATTGTTGTGAACAAGCAATTTGTACCACTCGGTATTCTTGCTCATCCATGTGAACATGCAAACTATATTGATTATTTATTTATTTTTTGTCCGCATTTCTTCTGCTGTTCGTTTGTGGCGAAGTAAGACATGGAGGCCACACCCATGAAGAGAAGATATGAGGCATTCACTTCATTCCACACCAATGGGTCAGAGACAAACCAAGCAAAGAGAAGAAAGGAAGATGAGGCTCTGCATTACAATCCAAGGGGTAAAGAGATTTGAAAGAAAGTTTATTTTACATAGTGGAATGGGGAGTAGAAATGTAATAACCCCTATTACTATATCGGTCAATGAAATTAAAGAATATACAGTATGCATTTTAAGTCACATTTTTATTAGTTTTGCTCTCAGAGATTATCTCATTGAGTTTGTTTCTCCTACTTGGAAGCTTAATCATTGGAAAGAACATAATTTGCTTTTATTATAAAAAAAAAGAAGGGAAGTTAAATCCCATCAAGCCTCAAGGACTTATAGAGCAGGTTATTATCCCACTTTCATCGGTGCTATTAAAGCTGACAAGAGTAGTTGACTTCCCCTGGATGGGACACCAGTCCATCGCAGGTTAACTCCCCAGCCAAAACTGGTACTCATTTCACAGCTGAGTGAACTAGAGCCAATGGGATAACTGCTTTCTCAAGGAGATAGCACAGCATCCTTGCGAGATTCGATCCCAGTACCTTTTGAGTAGGAGACCGACGCCCCAACCACTGGGCTACTGCATTCCCATTCTAACTGAAGCAGCCTTTGAATTTTGAAAATACACCATATACATATTTTCTGACTTATGGCTCATCAAATTTTCATTCACTCCGGATGGATACTTTTGTTCGACCTCTATTCTCACTTAGTGATGCAAGA
The DNA here is from genome assembly GCA_020152595.1 of Chiridota heheva. NCBI lineage: Eukaryota > Metazoa > Echinodermata > Holothuroidea > Apodida > Chiridotidae > Chiridota > Chiridota heheva. The sequence goes on from JAIGNY010002074.1 coordinate 2,489,718, forward strand.
TTGCAAGTAACCTTCAGTCCATGTCTGTTGCAATGTCTGAAATAAGTCAGCTTTCTTAGCTGACTAATCAGGAGTGGATGTGAGTAGGCATATCAAGGCAATTAATTCATGCATCTTGTTTTTATATTGGTCTGTCATGTCCAAGATAAAACTTGATTGAAGAAGTCCGTGCTTTTGTTTCCCCAAGCTTTGGATTATGCAAAATAAATACAATGTTAAATTGATTGTACTCCATCGTTGACATACTAGTTCTGAAAATGGTGTTTGTATGATTTGCTATGCAAACTCTGTAAGTTAAAAGAGTAAATAAGAGTATATATATTTCATAGTATATTTTGAAACTACAATCTTGGATAAAACTCTTTGAAACATTTAGCGATGCTTTTCATGAAGCTACTTTTCTATAGTAAATTATTCCACATTTAGAAATCAGGAATGCTGGAAATTTTTTCCTGTTGCTTCTATTCTTTCGATTATAAATTAATATTTTAGAATTTAAAGGACACTGTTATAAATTCATTGATGCTGCTACATGTAGTGTCCCCCTCCCCTACCTCACTATAATAATTGTCTTCCTCTCCTCTCAATATTCAATGTTGTTGCTGTTTTTCCTGGAAATGATGTTAAGAAAAGTTTAAATTTAACATTGAAAATGGGGGAGGGGGTAGGGGTTACAATTCTCTGAAAAAATATTGAAGAAACAGCAATATAACATATGTAGTTCTTAAAATGCTGAAATGTTTCAACAATTTTGTCCAAGATTGTAGTCTTATGCAAATTTTGAGAAATTTTTGTTGGAAAAAATAGTTGAATGTAAGAGAATGTTGACAGATCATATTTGGAAAATGTTGACAAATGTAACAAACATTTAGATATGTGATCAACATGGTACAGTGGAACTTAACAATCATATTTTTCAGCTATAAATGTGGCTCAGTTTGCGATTGCAAGAGCGACGGAATTGAAAAAGGTGGAAAAAAAGTTACAGAATCGGAAATCCGACAAATCGCACAAAGTAGATCATCAACACTTGCCACGTCACATGCGAAGAAGAGCCATGAGCAACAACATCAAAAGGTTACCATGCAGATTAAGATTGGCTGCTCAGATGAAACAGGTAATCGTCATTCAACCAATCAGTGAAAGTTATTTAGCACCAAATTAAATTAAAGTTTGCTTTGAGGTTGTATTAAACAGAATTCATTCTGGTATGTTTTTTTAAAAGAAGGAATGTTTTTTGAAAGCAAAATGAGAAGCAGCATTTTGATGTAACTTAGAGCTAATTTCATTTCTTGGGTTCATAACAGAAGAACAATCTTTAAGCAAACAGTAAATGATGAGAGTTCAACAGTTGTGTTGAAATGTTAAATATGAGATATCTTGCAGTAGATTTGGTCCATAAATATTAAGTAAATCAGAACTATATTTGAAAGGAAATTTGTAAAGAGCTTTGTAGACTATTTATAAATAGTCATTTAACTTTGCAGCAATCTAATTGGTCTTTTTCATTCAAGACCAGCCTGGAATAAAAGATTTTACGAGCAAAATCCTGGCAAGTAATCATCTTTTTTTCTTTTTTTTTAGGCAAAGCTTAAAAAGCAAGGGGAAGCTCATACCAAGAAATCCCGTCGTCAAAGAAGACGACCGAGCAATCTGAGGAAAGAGTTTGAAAGGCGTCAGAGAAAGAAGATGTGGCTTGAAACACATCTCTGGCATGCCAAGCGTTTCAAAATGATGCAAAGGTGGGGCTATTGTCTGCCTCTTCATGCGTCAGATAAGAGTGTGAGGGCATCTTATCGTGGTGTCAGCCAGTATTGCACCATTCAAGACATTTCTTTCAATGAGGTGTTGGAACTGTCTGGCCTTCAGGATGACATTCTGGATGGTTTGGGATTACTAACGAAGCAAGAAACGGGTATAACCATGCTACCTTATTCCACGTATTAACCACCTCTAATAAGCGCCCACCCAAAATTGTTTGACTGATAACATAATTTGTTTGATTAATCTAAAGACTTAAAATAAGTTTTGTTACATTATTTGCTTATTTTGCATGTATCACTCACAATGTTTTTGTGGTGGTTATATTGTTGTGCTAGTAATAGGATTAGTTAACACAATGCAGTTTAAATAGCACACTATGCACACCATGGAGCATGGGTGCTTATTACGAAGAAACTTTGGACTTAAAAGGTGGTGCAATTCTATTTGCATAAGTGCCCTGGTCGATTATTACTTTAAATGCAGTAAATATGTGGAAAGTGGTTGGGTAATTAGATGGGGTCAACTGACTTTTTACAGTATAAAACTTTTAAAATGCCTTTCCATTATTAGTCATTCTCATACCCAAAGTTACACAACTTAAATTCATAACGTTGGGAAATTTACTTAGTAGCAAGATTATTCTCTGTAAATTTACATTTTGCCAAGTAATGGTTACGGCACCATCACCATATATCAAAATAGAAAATTCCCAGCACAATGAGTGACCAGATTCCAAGGTTGATATGTTTAAATATATTTCACATATATTAGAAGTTGAAAAACATTCTTCTCAGTGTTTCCTGATACTTCATCAGATATATCGCATGTAGACACAAATTGAAACTTTGATCTGCAATAACCCATGGAAGGATTATGGACATCTCCTGCGACATGGGCTTAATTTGTTTAAACTATATCTTAACCATTAAAACAGCGAATAAAATTGGTTAGAAATTGACCATTTTACAGCATTTTTAAAGTTTAGCTGTTATTGTGCAATAATCTGTGACATCAATGGGGGAAGGATCTTTCGTCACCTTATTTCTCTGTTAATTTTGTTTGAAATATAGCATCAGACTTTAATAGGGCAAATTTTGTGTGGAATTTGGTCATACCCTGAATCATCATGTATCAAGAATAGACATTCCAAAATTCACAAGTAGCTGAATTTGAAGAATAGAATTTCAAAATTACATAAAGATTTTGAGATGTGTTCCCCTTACTATATCACACATTCTGCACAAATTAACAAAACTTGAAACTTTGTCCGGTCATAACTTAAAAACTAAATAAGCTTTTCACAAATTCTAAAAACTATTCCACTCAGATTTTCATGCTCTTTCACATATCTTAAATCTGCTAGACGTCCATAGTCCTTTAAGTATTAAACAAAATCTCACACAAATGTTATTGATCTCCATTAACCATTTAGAAATAATTACATCCAAATGATTCACTTTATTAACATATAATTTCTTTTGTATCATTTACACAGGCCTTACATTTAAGGCTGCTGCTTTTTTGCCTGGTCAACGCCATGGTGAAGTCACGCTCTACCACAGAGACTGCTACCCAAATCAGGCTATTGGTCCAGTTTCATTTCTTTGGCAAGTAGCGGCACCAGGGTCCATTGAGGAAGAAGGCAACTTGCGGCATCTGTGGTTGTGGATACACCCAGCAATCTTCAATGAGGTTTTGCAGGCAGTCAAAAAGGTTGTTGCTGACAAGAGTAAGTGTTATTAAAGATATCATAAATGTTTAAAATATGTATTTATTTCTCATCTTCATAAAGAATTCAGTTTACAAAAGTATGTAGAAATTGAAAGAAATTGCTATTAGGAAATTTGAATTCCTGATTATTATTATTATTATTATTTCTATTATGTTAAAGTGTTAAAGGAATATACCCATGCTTGTTTGTAAAATTTTATTTGGAAGGGCTTAATTTTAAAGTCAGTTTGGTATAAAAATCAGGTTGAAATCATATTCCGTTCAGGAGATATGGATTTTTAAAGATTTCCAAATGCATTTTAAAGTTTTTGTACAGTATGATGAATTCATTTTGATGTTGTCATAGAGGCAATTCCATTGCAAATGTTGATGTATTTTTTGAATGTTAATGGTTGTTCCTCTATGATTAGAAACAATTTTCCAAAATTTAGTAGGGTATATTTGGCAATGTATATAAATACCTAACTTTCATCAATTTATTTTTCTAGCAGGTTTTACTGATAAAAAAGGATGATAGATTTTAATGAAATACAACAACTTTGTGGGAGAATGTGTTCTTGTAATGTCATACTGAGCCTTTCCGTATTCTTTCATTGGCATTTGTTGTGAACCTTAAAATTTGAACATCTTCTGGTAGGAATAACATATCAACATGATTTTTGTACTAAATTGTTTTTAAATTTTTCTCTGTTGTATGAAAAGTTACAAAACAAACATGGGAATATTCCTTTAATGCTTGAATTGTCAGTAACCTTGGCTGATGAGAATGTTTGATCAAAGTGGCTATAGGTTTTGTAATCTGTTGAATTGAATTACTACAAATTCTCTGAAGCACATTAAATTGGCCAGTTTACCATTTAGAGCTTATTTTGGAATTGCTGCATGAACATCAGGGTATGACTTAGTAATTACTACTAACTTATTTCCCTGCTCTTACCCTTCTTCCTTCATGTTCTAGCAGTCACAGCATCAACTTAGCATGCTAGGGGTCCCAGATTAAATTCCTGGTGGGTCTCCATTTACCAGTGCTTCACAACTGGTTTATCAAATGACAGTGGACATCTCTATATAACCTTAGCCATTGAGAAAGGCTTGAAAATTTTTCAATCTACCCTACCTACCTCTTCCTAATTTTCCTGGTTGTCTTAATGCAAGAATTCAGTTTTAAAATAAATATTGGTTTGAAATCAGGTATTACAACAGCTGACAATATTTTTTCATGTTTATGTAGGTTCAGTTGAGGTTAAAGATCTTCGAGGTCAGCTGCTGCTATTCCGCCTCCAGGGTCCTCACGCTCATTCTATTGTCATGGATGCCTTGAAGGTCTCCACTGTAGCTCCTCTTAATGATAATGAAGAAGGCACTTCTGAGCTACCATACTGGTGGCAAAAACATTTTAAAGTAAGAAATTTTACCCCATTATATTGCAAATTTAAAAACAACTGGAATAGAAAGTCTTTCAAATTCTGGATAATCCTGCACCTTGTGCTCAACAAATATCTCTCCTTGCAGCGCAAGACTAAAACCTATCACCTTCTGTATAAGTGATTCATGGAATGAACACAAAAAATAAAATTGACCAAACATTTCAAATTTTGATTAGAAAGGTCAATCTGAGAGACATTATTGAAACATTGCTCCCAATGTGATGTTAATCTTGCTATAGGGCCATTTTCTGTTACGTTAGGTATGTGACCAGCCACAGAATTACCCCAGTGGATCCCTGGAAGACCCCAGGGGTCCACTGGGGTCACTCTCTGTTATGTAACATGTGTGACCAGCCAGAGAATGGCCCTATAGCTTGTATTTTGTAGACTATAAACCTAATAAATTAAATAATATTAATCGTGGAAACAATTGAAGAGTTAGAAATTGCTGTATCTAAATTTTTGCTCTGATGCTATAGAAACAACCAGGTGAATGATATTTCTGTCATTTGTGTTCCTAAAGAAGACAAACGAATTGCATCCTCTAAGCAGTTCAGAAAGGAAGTAACTGCCTATTTAGAAAAAGTTAAATCCATCCAAGCCATTAGGCTCATAGGGCCGGTGCTTATCCCCAGTTTCCATGGCGCAAGCTGATGAGAGTACACAACTCCCCCTAGACCAGGCCATTGCAGGTTAACTCCCCAGCAGTGCTGGTACTCATTTTACAGCTGAGTGGACTGAAGCAAGTAGAGTAAAGTGCCTTGCTCAAGGGCACAATGCAGCGCTCGTGATGGGAATCAAACCCGGTACTTATCGCATATGAGCATGACTTTTTACCCACTTAGCCACTGCACCTCTAACCGCCTATTTAATGAACAATAATTGAACTTACAGAACTTTTGCTTTATGGTTTGTGTTCATACCTTTGTTACATGTTGTACTATTTATGGGATTGCTTTTAAGGCTTTTATGGGAAGTGGAGTAGCGCTTGGTGTTTCACCCCGTTGGCCTATTCCACTTTGCCAGGTATATTTCCACATGGAGAATCTACCAAATTCAATAATTATAAGTACCAGAAACAATAGTACAATTTTGATGTTGAGTGATGTCTTGACAAATGCTGTCTCTGTGTTTTATATTAGATGCATGATAAAAAGCAAACACGCATGTTTCTTTTCGTCACTCCCTTTTACTCAGTTTGCTTTCAATGTATCTCCATTGATTCCCTTCTTTAATAACAAAATACTGTCCCAATCGCAGAATGTTTTGGCAATACCATATGTGGATGCAAATTTTGTCAATTTTAAACAGTTTTCCAAAGGAATTTTTGTTGTGTTGTTCATCTTTTATCATCAAATCAAAAGGAGTAAACTCTACAAAACTGATCACTAACTGTAAGAAATATCATCATAATGACCGGCTTCAAAATTTCTCAATTAAGTGCAGTTTTATTCTCCTTCTGGCAATCTAAATATGTTTTGAGATGTCAGAATTATGCACTAGAGCATTTACATACATTGATGTGAAAGGCTTTTCCCTTAATATATATGTTGCATGGTATTTTGCTTTCAATGTGTGGTAGGTTCTATGTGTTAGAGAGTTCTGGGTTCGATTCCTGGAGAGAGCCTTTAGTCAATAGAAGCTCTTCATTGGTGCTCTCTGTCACATGGGGCAAAGTAATTGATTGTAATTGGTGCTCTGTCACATGGGGCAAAGTGATTGATTGTAATTGGTGCTCTGTCACATGGAGCAAAGTGATATAATGTAATTGGTGCTCTGTCACATGGGGCAAGTGATTGATTGTAATTGGTGCTCTGTCACATGGGGCAAAGTGATTGGTTGTAATTGGTGCTCTGTCACATGGAGCAAAGTGATATATTGTAATTGGTGCTCTGTCACATGGGGCAAAGTGATTGACTGTAATTGGTGCTCTGTCACATGGGGCAAAGTGATATATTGTAATTGGTGCTCTGTCACATGGGGCAAGTGATTGATTGTAATTGGTGCTCTGTCACATGGGGCAAAGTGATACATTATAATTGGTGCTCTGTCACATGGGGCAAGTGATTGATTGTAATTGGTGCTCTGTCACATGGGGCAAAGTGATTGATTGTAATTGGTGCTGTCACATGGGGCAAAGTGATACATTATAATTGGTGCTCTGTCACATGGGGCAAGTGATTGATTGTAATTGGTGCTCTGTCACATGGGGCAAAGTGATTGACTGTAATTGGTGCTCTGTCACATGGGGCAAAGTGATATAATGTAATTGGTGCTCTGTCACATGGGGCAAGTGATTGATTGTAATTGGTGCTCTGTCACATGGGGCAAAGTGATTGATTGTACTTGGTGCTCTGTCACATGGGGCAAAGTAATTGATTGTAATTGGTGCTCTGTCACATGGGGCAAAGTGATATATTGTAATTGGTGCTCTGTCACATGGAACAAAATGATATAATGTAATTGGTGCTCTGTCACATGGGGTAAAGTGATTGATTGTAATTGGTGCTCTGTCACATGGGGCAAAGTGATTGATTGTATTTGGTGCTCTGTCACATGGGGCAAAGTGATTGATTGTAATTGGTGCTCTGTCACATGGGGCAAAGTGATTGATTGTAATTGGTGCTCTCTGTCACATGGAGCAAAGTGATATATTGTAATTGTGCTCTGTCACATGGGGCAAAGTGATTGATTGTAATTGGTGCTCTGTCACATGGGGCAAAGTGATATATTGTAATTGGTGCTCTGTCACATGGGGCAAAGTGATTGATTGTAATTGGTGCTCTGTCACATGGGGCAAAGTGATTGATTGCAATTGTGCTCTGTCACATGGGGCAAAGTGATTGATTGCAATTGGTGCTCTGTCACATGGGGCAAAGTGATTGATTGCAATTGGTGCTCTGTCACATGGGGCAAAGTGATTGATTGCAATTGGTACTCTGTCACATGGGGCAAAGTGATATATTGTAATTGGCGCTCTCTGTCACATGTGGCAAAGTGATTGATTGTAATTGGTGCTCTCTGTCACATGGGGCAAAGTGATTGATTGTGATTGTAGAGATGCATTTAATGTTTTCAATAATTTGTTCAGGCCAAATCGTAGCCAAACGTAGTTCAGACAAATTCCCACTTTCCTTGATCAATATTGAAAGTCACATTTTTCCAGGTTTTGTCTGAAGCATACAGCATTGAAAGGTGGGAAATGCTTTGTTAATCTGTTTTGAGATTTTCCCAATACTTTTAACTATGATTGTAGGCCTGCTCACTCTTTCCACTGAAGAAATTTTATTGGTAATAAAATAAGCACTTAAAGTGTTTGAGTCACAACTGGTCAAGTTTGAATTAGGGCTAAATTTGTGATGTATGACAGGCGATTAGCTCAAAATATTTGTTATTCTTTCAATTTCAGTTACTGAAAAGTCTATTTCTGATAGAGTATGATAATAGTTGACATATGCAACTGTTAATTAGCAAGCTTTGGATTACCAATCTATTGAATTTCACAACGTAGCACAGCCACGTAACCTAAATAATTTCATTGTGGACGTACAAAAAGAGATTTATCAGGGAATTTCGTGCAAAGTTTACAATGCTTTCTTTCCATCATTAATATATTGGGTTTTTTTTTTCTGAACAGATTGAACAAAATATGAATATTCATAGCCAGCAAAGAGACCTATGGAAGCTTCTGAGGAGTGCACAGTCAACTACTGACCTGCCGTCCAGCTGTGTGATTGGTCTGACGGTGAGAGATCCTCGCATTCTGCTTCCAGTCAAAAGACAGTCAGTGAGCTCAGACACATCTGCAGGTTTGTGTAAGCACTCTTGTATCCTCTTTCCCCAAACACATGCTGACATCAAACCGCTTATTGTTTCCCATGTCCGTCACCGCTGGCAATCAAATTGGACCACCCACACTGAAAACAAACTCCACAACATTAGGCCTTCCATTCCCACCAACCAACCCCACTTCCCACAACCTCTCTCATAAAGACAGTCTACCTCACTCACCTCAGAATTGGTCACACCCACCTCACACATTCTCACCTCCTCACCAACTCTCCCACCTATCTGCAATAACTGTCACGAGTCCCTTACAGTCAAACACATCCTCATTAACTGTCCTTTCTTCAACAACCCCAGAGCTTTCCTCAATCTTCAACTCAATTGTCGAGCTCTTTCGCAAAATCTCCCCAGAAAAATCATCTCCTTCCTTCACCATACCTGCTACTATAACTATATCTAACTTATCTTGTCCTAAACCTTCTCCAGACTTTAACCTACCTACTGCACTCTAACAAACTTCTCCAACCTCTTTTTCACCTCTGACATAATCTAATCTCTCTTGAACATCGTTGTCGTGACCATCGTTGTCATGGTGCTGTAAAACCTCATCAAACAAACAAACAAATTTGTATCATGGTTCAAGAAAGCAATTGTCTGTGTGGCAAAAATGATTATGCCTGCTATGGTTTGATTTGTGGTTTTCCTGTTTAACTGGATGACTGACTTATCAATCCTACAATTGTTTGCTGTGTCAGGAGAGTGCATGTAGAAAATGCATGTACAAGCACATTGAAATAATGTTTCTGTAGCCCTACAATGGTGGTTATTAAAGATATGAATGTGTAGAATTCTTGTAAAAACAAGTTAACTGCACCAAACTTCATGTCAGTTTTTCTTTAGGTAATGTGATTTGTACGTGATCTTTTATTCATGTCAAATTTTCTTGGAGATTTTGGTTTTCAATCAATTGCTTCATAATGTGTTTGCATTAAAATATAGGTTTTTGAGATCTACACTTGGAGTATTGGTTAGTATCAGGGGCATTTTTCTGTACTGATATTAAAAAAATTCAAATTAGATATTGAGTCTGCATCCCTGACTTATAGTCAAAAGAAAAAAAAACTACTATATCTTTCACCCAATCAATGTTATGTCAAGTTTCTAGGTATCTTATAGTGCATACCAAATTGCTGTCTATGATCTATTTATGCAATTGACTAATTGGTTTTTGTTTCTGACAATACAACACTGTTTTCATGTTTTGAAACAAATGACTATTCAAGGAATTCTACCTTTAGCTTTGGCATAAGCAAATCTTAAGAAAACAGAAAACAGGAATCTGTTGTCAATCTGCACATCTTACATGTCTCTATCAATCTATGGCTCCACATTGTTATAAGAGTAAAATGATTATTTATCAGAACTCAAGTATGAAAGAATAGCAAATCTTATCTATAAATAACTTTCTTCGATTCAACAGCATTGCCAAAGATTCCACCCAAGTTTCTACCTGATATTTCATCTTCTGCTATTTGGGATAAGAGCATCAGAGACAACCTACAAGATACCATGCAGCCCACCCATGAAATAAATCAACTCAGGTCAGATTTCTTGGTACCAGGGTCCCCCCTTGAACTGGGTGACAAAGAGTCTCGCATCCCGATCTTGTTGCTGCAGCGACCTGGTATGCAGCACAGACAGACCTCTATGTCTGTGTCTCAAGAGTCACCGCTTGGTTACGGAGGAGGGTGGGATGTGGTTATTCCCAAGAAGTGGGGGAGCTTGTTCTGGGTTGGGTTTATTTATCGTGGGGCAAGGGCTGTTGGAATACGAGAATCTCACAATGTGGGACTGCATCAGGGCAGGCCCAGGTTCCCTGAGGATTTTCCAGACACAAAGGAAGGTGAGAAATATAACTTGGAAATTGAAAAGGAACAGGAGGAACAGTTTTTAAGGAGACCACCTGCAAAGCGCCCCAACTATGCAAAATTGGGTTTTGTTACCCCCTTTAGGTGTCCATGGGAAAAGTTGATTTTAGAATGGTCAGAGAGGTCCAGTGGTGACCAGATGGTGACCAGCAAACAGGATTCAAATCAAGACAAAGTGCCACGGTCTTGTGACTCTGAAAATGTCTTTAGAACTTTCTATGTGCTGAGAAATAAAAGAATTCTGTTACAGTTAAACTCCAACTTTGTCAAAAGCAATGCACATAAAGCAAGAACAACATGTAAAGCCAAGGCAAGTCCATATATGAGGGGACCAAATATCAACAACAAGCATGAATATTCATCAGGTATTACAGGAATGATTAGCACACACCCCAATGCATTAGTGTGGGTCCAGTTAAGTATGGTGTTACGTGGAGATCCTGCTGCTTTCTCAATGATCTGCATTCCTCGAAATGAAGATCTTGTCAAATTGAAAAAAGATAAATCATATCTTGGACCTCAAGAAGCAATCAAGAAACAGTTCACTCTGGATAAGAAGAAGAAGAAGAAGAGCAAGATGACAAAGGAAGGATCGCCAAAGGAGTCTTTAAAGGAGAGGTTGGATAAAGTGAACATTTTGGAACTGAACAGTCGTTTGATAGTTGGATATGTTACCAATGGATCACACACCTTTGGGACGGGTAGAGGGAGTTGTGTTGGGTACTGTTGCATGATGGGCCTTAATGAGTTGTTGCAGTCACAACCACAAAGACCTCTACTGGTCTTGGTGAGGGATACCAAGTCATTACAGTACAGATTTGCCAATGTAAGCATTTCTGTTTGACATATCACAAATTTATCTTAATGTAAGATGATTGCCTGGTACCTGATGAAGGGCTAAATATAGATATATATGCTTGAAGGGTGTTCATGGCATATCCAGCATCATACTTCTTTCTTTTTTTGGGAGGGGGCACTGTCTAAACTACATTGGGGGTTGAATACATAATATTACAACTGCTGGTGAAAGACAGATTTTAGGAATGAATTTTTGAGTCGGTGGTCCTTGTATAATTTACTGGTACACCTCGCCAGGATGCCCCTCTGGCTACATCATTGGTTGTGCTGCTATAATTCATTCGACCCTGTCCTTCTTTGGATCAAGTTAGAAAAATGTTTATATTATATTATTTCATGTGCCTGTAAGATGTGTGGGTAATAGTCATCACCTGTTTATCAATTTTTTAAGTGAAAGAGAAGTATTTAAGAATATCAAATTTTGCCATTCATTCACTTATTATGTATCATATAGATTTTAATTGCGAGTTAATAGTGAAAAAGAGAGAATTTGATACATTGAAGGAAAAAAACAATTGTTGGTTAATGAAGGTTGGAAAACTTATGTCACAGTAGAAAACAATTATAAATTGAGAGGGCAAAGACATGGAGGTTTTCCATAGGGGCAAAGGGGTTTATTTGCCCCCAAAGATTTGCTAATCAATAGGTTTTTTTGTATTGAATTATATGTATAATTCAAACAATTGTTTTTTTGTGCCCTCTCCCCCCCAATCATGTCTTGCCCCTCCTAACTAAAATCTCTTCCAGTCTCCTATGAGCAAAGGTAAAAGAGCAATCACCATGATTTGAGGTACATACATTGTTATGATAATGGCAGCTATGAATCACTGCAGAGGGCATGTAAAGGTGTATGGACTCCCCCTCCTTTGCATGTGGGCATCCCTGGCAATGACATGGTTGCTAAACAATGACCATAGTTGTTGTGGTGCATTTAATTCTCACCAAACAAACAAGATTCTAATGAGCAGAACATTCTCAGCAAAACAAGTCTTTGAATTTTAAACTTTTAGTTTTTGAGTCATGGCTCTCCCATAGTTTGAGGATTTTTCAATGTATGCCAGGTTTGTGATGTTAGGTATGTTTAAGATAATAAAATGATTTTGGATTTTTGTAATAAATTTCAGTTGTTGATTTTGATTACAGGTATAGATTTTGATTACAGGTATAGATTAAGATGGAAAAAATCTGTCAGCTCCTGCTGCTCTTTTTAAAGAAAATCAAAGAATAAAATTATGCAAATTAAAAACAGTTCTTTAAAATAAGAATTTAAATGGAAACTTTGTAAAGAACGACTTGAAAAGACTCTAGTTCTGGATAAAGGGCCGGTCCTGGATGGGACGCCGGTCTTGGATGGGGCCCCAGTCCTGGATGGGGCGTCGATCCTGGATGGGGTGCCGGTCCTTGATTTGTTTGCCAATTTTTGTCGGGAAATTTTTTCCTACACCTCCCTTCGGTTGAAGTCTAGTTACACCCCTAGACACACATCAACCTCCCTCCGGTTAAAGTCTAGTTACACCCCTGGACACACCACAGCAATCTCCCTGCGGTTAAAGTTTTCTTACACCCCTGGACACACCACATCAACAGTCCTGGATGGGTCACCAGTCCATCGCAGGTAACTCCCCAGCCGAAACTGGTTCTCATTTCACGATTAAAGCAAATGGGATAAAGTGTTTTGCTCAAGCGCAGGCTGATATTCGATTCCAGTACCTTTTGAGTACAAGACCGACAAATTTAGGATGTCTCATAATGTCCAAATACTATTTGTAAAGAGGGGTACGTAAAAGTTGTGGAAATTTTGCGAAATGAAACAAAATGAAGAAAATTTCAAAAAAATTCCGACAATTTTACGAAAATGGAAGAAATTACCGAAAAGTTAGAAAAAACTTAGCGAAAATTGAAGAAAATGAAACAAACTTCCCAAAAATTGAAGAAAATTTCACGCAAATGAATCAAATTGCCCAAAAATGGAAGCAAATTTCCAAAAAAGGGAAATTTTCTAAAAATTGAAGAAAACTTCCACAAAAAATATTCAGATATGAAGGAAATTTATTTATTTATTTCCAATTCTTCAGACAAAATACTACAGAAACAATAGATATTTAAAGTGGAGATTATTACAAGCATATAAAAGCTTTTATTGCTCTCCGTATAATGATATATGAAAAATAATATTAAGAGTCATATGGATTTAAATGAACATTGGGATATAGCAAAAATAAATAAAAGCGACATGAAAAAACTAAGTTTAAGCTTAAAAAAGATAATAGACCCCACCTCACCCAATTCGACCTCCATCACACCCCACCCCAAGAAAGAAAGAAAAAAAAAACGGTGAATTTTCCTTTCACCCGTTTACAAAGACATTTAAGTTAGGCATATGAAGATAATAAATAGGTTTTGAGCTTCTCCTTAAACTTGGATAAAGAGGTAGAAGTTTTCATTTTACTGTCTAAAGAATTCCACATTCTTGCTTTAGGACATCTCACCTGAGAATATGTAAGACAAGTACATGTGTAAGGCTGGGTGAGATTATCTTTTGAACGTGAATATTTCTGCAAACTATTTTGAAAAGCAAGAAGAAAAAAGTCATCGTTTAAAAATCGCAGAACGAGTGCCATAATATATTTTATTTTTTCTTCAATCTGTTTGGTAACGTAACGTAATGTTTTCATCGTCTTTGATGGAAGTTTTACCGACGTGGACCTTGATTTACCGACAGGTCTTCAATTTTACCGAAAGTGGGGGTGGGGAGGGGGGGAAGGTAACACCCCTGGTATTTATGCCCCTGGGTACATGGGTCTTTGTGAGGATTCAATCCACGTGGGATTTATCCTCCCGATTAGTCAAATGGGTTAATTGGTATTTGAATACGGTAGCCGTATTCATGGTATTTTGGTGCTTAATTTCTTGGGTGTGAACAACTGGCTGATGTATCCTTAGGTTTGCAGGTGACACAGTGACAGATCTATTTACATCAACCTCAGGCCGATCATTCTGAATGATGCGCAAATGCGCAATAACTTTACTATAGCCTGATAGCACAATACATTGAGGGGTTAAAATCAATCACAAAGCACCAGTATGTATGATAAATAAAAATGAGGCTGGCAAAAGGGCAGTGACATAGAGCATGTATAAAGAACCGTTACTCTTAACCAATTCATTTACTTTTATTTCCCTAAAGGACACTTGGCTCAATGCCCCCATGGTAAAAGGGCTCACTCCGGCGCCACTGGGCCATATATCTCAAGTTCACTCTTAAAGTGCTGTATCCATTCTGAGATGAAATTATATATTCATTCTTTTTTAAAGTGGTCACTTATTTCAATCTAACGAGCAGACCAGAGTGACCTTTAACGAAGACTTCTAATATGTATGTGATGTGTAGAGTGTAAGAATAACCGTTAAAATGTATAAATCACACTTATATATATCATAAAAAGATGCATGACGGGCTTAGAAGGGTTAGTAACCCCATAAAAAGTCCAAACTAACACCACCACCACCACAACAAAAATAATACTAAATAAAGAAAAGACAAGTGAGTAAAGACCTTATTAATGTTGACTTTGAAATTGTGAACAGAATTGATGCTAACCACCCACTCGGGCATACCATTCCACTCATTAACAACTCTTTGCGAAAAGCTACAATGTCAAATATCTATCCGTAAGAATTCTTTGGTCAACTTCAAACCGTTACCACGTGTCAAGGGAAATATCAATATCATTAATGAAGAATTAAAAAAGATGCGGACCCAATACAGAACCCTGGGGAACACCACTTGTAACCTGCCATGGGATACTTCACCATTAAGAACAACTTTGTGTGACTGTCAACTAAGCAAGAATGTATCCAACTGGCACACTTTCCCTCCACACCAAGCGCTCTTGTTTTCACCATGAACCTGCCTAACGGAACCTTATCAAAAGCATTTTGGAAATCTAAATAGACTGATGGATAATATCCACATAATGACCAGAATCAACTAGTTTAGTAACATTATCAAGAAACTCCAATAAATTAGAAACACTTTAAAGAATGGGAGTGACATTAGCAATTTTCCAATCACTAGGAACAACACCAATATCAAAGCACTTTGAAAAGATAATACTCAAGGAAACAGAAAGAACACTCGCGTAAGACAGCAGGATGTATAGCATCTGGGCCGAGTGCTTTATTTTGAATTCGAACCTTTCAACTTCTTAGACACAACTTCAACTGAAAAATCAACATCCTTAATGGATGCTGGAGAGTGCACACTAAGATAATCAACAACATCATCAGCAAGGGACTCCTTAGTAATAACAGACACAAATTTAAGTGTCATCAGCAAATTTACAAATCCTGGAGCCAAGTGAAACATCAATATCATTAATGAAGATAAGAAAATGAAGCGGGCCCAATACGGAACCTACAAGCTGATTTTGATATAATTTAACGACTATTTGTTCAGAATTATTGCTCTTTCCGGGGAATATAAAATTCCATATGCAACTGTTGACAAATCTATCATCGTATATACAACGAAACGGGCTGACGGGCACTGGCGTAGCCAGAGGGGGGGGGGGCACGGGGCCATGCCCCCCCATCCCATATTAACAAAAATTAAATTACACCTATATGCCTATGTATCGTACAGATGCGCATACATGAAGTGTGATCAATGATCTTTTGTTTGCTTTACAAATATCTTTTTTGACATGTACCACCCCCTTCCCCCATAAAAACCTGAAGGGATCAACCCAAACTGCCCCTATATCGCTACGCAAGAGAGTTTGAATAAATTGTACTTCAGCAAGTATGTGGTGGGGGCAGGTGGCACAGTTCCCCCAATTTTTTTGGCAACCAAGAATTCGGACAAAATGTACAGCAAAATTCTGGCAAAATTGTAAACATTCAAAGAAATACAGCCTCAAATTTGCAAGTTTTTGGCTTAGGAAGTGCCATTTCCGGCAATCTATAGGTAGCATTTATTGGAAAAATTTCTCTGAACGCTACGCGCCAACCCATGGTGGCGCTCCGCTTAGATACTGTTAGGGTTAAAAATCATACCAATGAGTAGCCCCCAAACAAAAATCTGCCTACGCCAATGCTGACGGGTAAGGAGCCTTTATTGCAATAAATGTTAAAACAGGTGAACATAGATATCTTGAAGTCTATTATTTAGAACATGAATCATGAGAGAGTGTATTTCGTATTAATGATACAGTTAGTGTTTATGAGTGTTATCTTGATATATATTACTACAATATTTCATTTCATTTTGGCTCTAAAAACAAGCGTAATGTGCCACGTAAAGATTGGATGACTTAAGGTGTTCTTAACTCGTGTAAAACCAAGACCAATTAGCTGTACAAGAAGTATGTTAAAAATCGTACACAAGGTAATTTTAATGACTAAAGTTTTTTGTAATAAGTTAATCTATTAGGAAAGCTAAGAAAGATTTCTATTGTGAAGAACTTAATGATGCTTCATGTGATATTAAGGAAACTTGGAAAACTACTAAGGGGAACTCCAAAGTGAATGAGATACATGTAGATGGTGTGAAAATTACTGATCCTGATCAGATTACAAACAGCTTTAACAACTACTTTACCTCCATAGGTTTAAATCTGCACCATGCTATATCTTCTTTGGATAGTTTTGGTCCTTTTAAAAGTTTTTTCCCTCATCAACCTGCAATTCGCTGTATTTAAATCCTTGTTCAGAAATTGTAGTTTTTGAGAAAATTGCTCCCCTTAAAGCTTGTTCCTCTGGTTATGACAGTATTTCACCCAGTGCTGTTAAAGCTGTTTCATCTTTAATAAGTAGATCCTTATGTCATGTATGTTATATAATTAATTTATGTTTTTTACAGGGTAAGGTCTTAGAGAGATTGAAAATAGCCCGTGAATCTCCAATTTTTAAAAACGATGACCCTAGTATCCTTTCTAACTACCAACCAACATCCGTTTTGCCATGTTTTTCTAAAATTCTTGAGAAAGTAGTTTTCACTTATGAATTTTCTAAATATTAACGATATTATATTTAGTGGTCAATTTGTTTTTTTACCGGGCAAGACAACTTCCAAAGCCTTACTCTATCTTACGGATAAGCTTTCTGATGCTTTTGAAAATATTTTTTTTGTTAATGGTACAATTTTTAAACTTATCTAAAGCCTTTGACACGTTAGATGATGATATTCTTTTAGTGAAACTTAATAATTATGGGGTAAGAGGTATCCCGCATCAATGGTTTCAAGTAAATTCAAGTAACCAAATTCAATTTGTTAAAATTGATGATCACAATTCAGAAAAACTGGAAAACAACTGTGGGGCACCACAGGGATCAATATTGGGCCCACTTATTTTTATAATTTACATTAATGACCTCCATAGATCGTCCACCTGAACTCTCAATTATTTTATATGCAGATGATACCAACCTTTATTATTCGGGAAAAGATCCAGCTAAGATATGCACTGTAATCTAAGATGAATTTAAGAAAATTGCCTATTGGTTCCACGTAAATAAATTATCCTTAAACATTAAAAAGACATGTTCTGTTATGTTCACCCCGCCCAATAAAACCCTTGCAAATAATCCCTGTAAATTCATTTAGGTAATGAAATTATAACTTTTTCTCCTTTTGTTAAATTTTTAGGTGTTTATATTGATAACCGTCTAACATGACAAACTCACATTGATTTTATTTGTACAAAAGTTTCCAAGGGAGTTGGTATACTCGGACGCTTAAGATTTCAACTTCCCGATAAAGCCATTCTTGAAATTGTAAATGCCATTATATTCCCGTTTCTTTCTTATTGTAACATTACTTGTGCAAACAATTATCCCTCCCACCTGAAAAAACTCGTTACTCTTCAAAAATCAGCTATGCGTTTTATAACCAACAATCATCGTCTTTGTCACACTCCTCCTGTATTCGCTTCATTGAATGTTCATAATATCTTTGACATTAACAAACTTCAGATTGCCACTTTCGTATTTAAACATAACAGAATAACTCTTTTAAAATGTTTTAACGATTTCTTTACCACTAGGAAAAGCATTTATTCTGTAAGTACAAGGTATAAGAAAATCTCAATACACCTCTTTGTAGACTCACCTAATCTCACCATCATATCCGTTATTCTGGTGCTTTACTCTGGAATTCTCTAGATAACTCATTACAAACTTCAGTGTCTCCCATTTCTTTCAGAAAACGTCTTAAAACAAGTTTAGTAGCCATTTATAGACAATAACCTTAAACCCATTATCACAATCGCGTGCATATGTTTTAGGAATCTGATTGGGGTGGGAGCTAAGGGTAGGTAGGAGCTTGGTTGTGGTAGGGGCTGTGGTTGGGGTAGGGGCTGTAGTTGGGATAGAGGCTGGGGTTGGGGTAGAGGCTGGGGTAGGGGTCTGATAGTGGCAGGATTTCGGGTATGGTCATTTGTTTGGATATTTTCTCTCTCTCTTTTTCATATGTATCCTTTTCAATATATTTTTTCTTGTTACTATATATAAATATATATAGTTACATGTTTTTAATATATTTATGTCATGTCTCGGGGACTTACGTTTAACAAGTTTTCTAAACTTTCTGTAGTCTCTTCAAACATTTCTTGTGATCAACATTTTTTTATATTCATTTTATATTCCTATATATATATATATATATATTTACTTTCTTCCACTGTAAATATGTTCTATATATTATGCAGATAGTAATACCCAGAACAGAGATGGCAGAATGTGAACCTGGGTCAGGGGAGGGGAGAACAGAATTTTGATTTCCCCATCCCTATCAGAAATTTAGAAAAACATGGTGGAACATCAACCGCCGATTTTGGGTAATTTTTCAGTAAAAAAATCAATTGTTTATATAATAAATTGTTTATATAACCAAATAATCTATGACAATAAGTGTAGCTGGTATTTAAAATGTGTTCTCATAGCAGGGTAAGAAAGTGGGGATATATGCATGATTTTAAGCATATGTACATGATATGGAGGGTCCGTCCAAAAAAAGCTGAGTTGCAAAATGTGGGATAAAAACCAAGTAAACTAAAATACTTGCTTCCTTATAGTGCTTCCCATATAATGAATTGAATTTTATACGTTTGCACCAATAATACAAATACAAATTCCATTGAGTAACACTTCTTTTATTACTTTATTATGCAGTTATAAAGGGGTCATCATCAACATCATGATAACATGAATGAAATCAAATGTAAATTTACTATTATTTGGACTGTATTATCAATGCATCATGATAACATGACTGAAATCAAATGTAAATTTACTATTATTTCAAATTGTACCATCAATAAACATCATGATAACATGAAATTAAATGAAATCAATGTAAATTTGAAATCTATATTTCAAATTGTACCATCAATAAACATCATGATAACATGACTGAAATCAAATGTAAATTTACTCAATTTGTTTCAAATTGTACCATAAATAAACATCATGATAATATGACTAAAATCAACTGTAAATTTACTATATTTCAAATTGTACCATGAATAAACATCATGATAACATGACTGAAATCAAATGTAAATTTACTACATTTCAAATTGTACCATAAATAAACATCATGTAACACGACTGAATTCAAATGTTAATTTACTACATTTCAAATTGTACCATAAATAAAACATGATAGCATGAGTGAAATCAAATGTAAATTTACTACTTTTCAAATTGTACCATAAATAAACATGATAACACGACTGAAATCAAATGTAAATTTACAACATTTCAAATTGTACTATAAATAAGCATGATGATAACACGACTGAATTCAAATGTAAATTTACTACATTTCAAATTGTATCATAAATAAGCATCATGATAACATGACTGAAATCAAATGTAAATTGACTATATTTCAAATCGCACCATAATTAAACATCATGATAACATGACTGAAAGCAAATGTAAATTTACCACATTTCAACCAGAATTCAAATCAACTCCCAAACATTCATAAGAATGAAATGCTGTATGCAGAAAATCCATTACAGGATTAGTTCAGTGGTCAAGCACTTCATACTATAAATATGAAAAGTGCATTAAAAGAATAAAATGGTGAAAGGTGAACTCACAAATCTTGTCTGTTGAAGAGCTATTTAAGTTGTGTAGGAACAACTATTTAGACTAGCTATGACATCACACATCATCATCTTCCAAATATTTGTGTATTCTATTGCATTGTTTCTGCCACTATAATCGTGATATAGCAATAGCATCAGTGAAGATTGATTTGATATAATCTTTATTATGACAACAATGATATCATCTTATGGACAATTTCACAGGCAATTCTCTTTTATTCGTTTCTTCCTTAAATACAAAGAAACTTAGGATTCATGAAAATAGCAAACGCTACTTTGTAATCAAAATCTAAATAGATAACAACAAGAAAGAGGAAGGATTACTTCAGTGGTCAAACAAGTTTCTCTTGTATGAAAGAGGACTTTAATGGTTTGGTTTGGTTTGTTGATGTTTAATGGCACCGCGACAGTCAGAGTCAAATGTGCCAAGAGGGTGTAAATAAATAATGATGTAAGAGTTAGGATAGTGAGGAGATGGAAGGTTTGTAAAGGAGAGTAAGGGTAAAGGCTGAATGTGGAAAGAAAAAAAAAAAAAGTGAAATGAAAGGGGTGTGTAAGGTTAGGTGTATAAAGGGAGGGGAGGAGGAGATTATATGTGGCGGAAGAGGCTGTTGTTACAGAGGAAGTTGATGATGTTTGAGGAAAAATTGTTTTCGAATAGGTCCAAGATTGAGGAGAGAAGAGATTTGGAGTACTGGTATAGGGGACAGGTTAAGAAAATATGCTTGATGGAAAGATCAGTGTTGCAAGTGGAGCAGGGGAGCCGGGTAAGAGATGGGAATGAGTAAAGAGGAGTGGCCAAGGCGGATGTGGGTGACAACGATGTCTTCCCTGTTGTTGCGACTGTGCAGAGGGGTGTTGGTCCGACTTTGGGTTTGATAGTGTAAAGTTTGTTACTGGTTTCGTGATTCCAGGAGTTTTGCCAGTTTTTATTTTTTTATGTAGTTGGAGATGGAGAGACGAAGGTATGAGTGTGGAATAGGAAAAGAGAGATGTTATTTGACAGAGCTTTGTTGGCGGCTCTGTCGGCTCTCTCGTTGCCAGGGATGCCGACGTGGCTGGAATCCATCAAAAAGATAATTTTCTTTTCTAGGGAGGAAAGAGTGTGGAGTTTGTTGAGGATTTGTAGAATGAAAGGTTTGGGCCAGAGCAAGTTGAGGATGCCAGTGAGGACGGATTAGAGTCAGAGAAGATGACGAAACGTGGGCGGAACGAGAATTCTATTAAGTTTAAGGTTAGGAGGATGGCCTTCACCTCGGCAGAGTAGATAGAGGTGCCGTCGGGTAACCTAGAGGAGAGGGTGAGGCCAGAACAGGCGGCGGCTGCAGAGGAGCCGTCCCGTGTGGAGCCGTCGGTGAAGAGGAAGAAGTAGTCGTGGAAATGTCTACTGAGTTGACAGTATTTGGAGTGGAAGAAGGTTGGGACGTGGAGAGCTTTTTGAATGAGGAAAGACGAAGGTAAACCTTAGATGGGAAGGAAGGGGGGGGGGGTGAAAAGTCCAGATGGGTGTAGGTGGGATGGTGTGTCTGGCAATCAAGAAAATGTTGATGTTGGCTTTGGAGAAGTAAGAGTGCATCCGGATCCGAAAGGAAGGGGGATGCGTTTGTTGAGATTGAAGCTAGGGGTTGGTGAAGGAGGGAAGAAGATAAAATTGCCATAGTCCAGCCTGGATCTGAGGAGGGAGCGGTATAAGGTGAGACGATTTGCTTCCCAGTCAGTGCTTGAGAGGACCTTGGGAGATTGAAGATTTTGTGGCATTTGGTTTTAAGGGTGTTGATGTGAGGGAGATAGGAAAGTTTGGAGTCGAGAGTGATATCGAGGAAGCAAGAACTGTTTTTCTGGGGTTATGGAATCTTTGAGACGGAGATTGTGGAGGAGGAGGAAAGAGTTGTTGTTGTTGAAATGGATGAGAACAGTTTTGTTTTTGAGAAGTTGAAACCGTTGGAGTCGCTCCAGAGAGTATTAAAACATTGAGATGATGAGTAGATAGTATAATCGTCGACATAGCTGGTGCTTTTGATGTTAGGGGTGAGAGTTTTGGTGATGGTGTTAATTTTGAGGATAAAGAGAGTGGGGAAGAGAATGCTGCCTTGGGGGACATCCAGTTGTTGGGTGTAATTTTGGGCGTAGGTATTTCCGATGCGTATTCTGAAGTGAAGGGAGTTATGGATGGAGGTGGGGAGGGGCCCATGAGGCAGGAGAAGTGAAGGTCTCTGAGGCCTTTTCGATGTCGAAGAAGATTGAGATGGCGTGATGATTTCTGACGAAGGCTTAACGGATGAGGTCCAGGCAGTTTCCGTTTTTTTCTGAAACCACTTTGAGTGGGGGAGAGGATGGAGTTCTTCTCGAGGTACCAGCAGAGCCTGTAGATGACGATACGTTCCATGATCTTGCGGAGGCAGGAGGTAAAAGCAATGGGTCGGTAGTTTTGTGGGTTGGATCTGTCTTTGTTTGTTTTGGGAATTGGGGTAAGCTGACCTCTCTCCAGGTGTTGGAAAAGAGTTTGAGGACCACAGGTAATTGTAAGTCGTGAGGAGTATTTCTAGGGAATTCCTGAGGAGATTTTTGAGTAGATTGTAGTGGATGCCGTCAGGGCCTTGAGAGGAGGACCCGGAAATTTGTAGGGCGGAGGAGAGCTCGGAGTAGGTGAACGGGAGATTGTAGTTTTCCTGATTGTTGGACTGAAGGTTAAGAGGGTTCTTTTCAGCCTCGATTTTCTGGTTTCGGAAGGAGTAAGAAAGATTGTCATTTGAGGAGGAATTGGCGAGTGGAGGCTAGGCAGTCAGTAATGTCTTTGAGGTCAGTAATTTTGGTGTTGTTATGAATGAGGTGAGAGATGTTGTAGGAGGATCTTTTCCCTTTGAAGTTACAGATTATATTCCAGACCTTGAAGGGGGCGGTTTGGAGATCCAGGCACGAGACATAGGTTTCTCAGGAGACCTTTTTGCTGAGTTTAATGGTCTTCCTGGCTTTGTCTCTGTGAATGCGAAAGTTGTGAAGGTTTTAGGGTGGGTTTTGATCTTGAGGGAGATGGCTTCTTTGCAGTCGGTGGTGAACCAGGGTTTAAAGTTCTATGGGGTGAAGGTGGAAGTGGGGATAGTGTAATTTGAGTTTGGAGCTAAAGAGAGAGAGAGAGAGAGAGATGGGGGAGATGGGGGGGAGGGGAATGGAAAGGTTGCCAAAGGTGATGGCTTTGTGTAAGGCACAAGACAGCAAGTAGCCTGAAGGTTGGACTGGATAGGGAAACGCCAGAGGCTTTCCTGGCATTTTGGGTGATAAAATGGGACCCCGTGTACACTGGAATAGGAATCGAGTCGGGGGAAGAGAGAAAGGTTTTTTGTAGGCAGATAATGCTGGGGTTGACTGGTTGAAGGTAGAGATCAGAAGTTTTGAGTTCTCCGAAGTTGGCGGATAGACCGCAACAATTACATTGTATAACTTATGGGGAGGGGGTGGGCCTGAGGGGGCCCAGAGTTCGGAGAGGGCTGTCCGACCTCCATGTCTTGGAAGGGGTTGTGATTGATAAAGGGAGGGTCAAAGAGGAAGAATGTTTGATTGAGGAGTCTCCCTGGAGTCATTGCGAAAGATCTAGGGAGTTGGTGTTGTGTAGATGGTATTTTGAGTTGGGAAGGTTGGCTGGGGATCTGTGGATGTTTTGTGAGTTGTCTTTGGTTATTCGTCGAGTGGAGGTAATCTTGTGAGAGTTGAGATTATTATTTTTTGTTTTAAATTTTTAGGGTTGTTGTTAGTGAAAAGGTTTTCCCTGGGGGTGGGGGAGGGATGCAGCGTGGTGGTGAGAGGGGCCTGAGGTGTTGGTGGATGAGGAAAATGTAGAGGGGTTTGGGCGTGGATGGAGGAAGAAGGGGGTATCAGCGTGTTTTTTCTCGTTGGTGGAAAATTAATCGATCCAGGTTCAGTCTGGATGCCCTTGGGGATAGTGCAAGTGGGTGAGGGGGTGAAGGTTGTGTTTATGGTGGTGGTAGGGCAGTCCCGCAGCATGCCTATTAATGGGAACAAAAATGTTCCTAAAAATGGGAACATTTTGCTACATGTGAGGCTGCCATTTTGTGATATTTCCCATGATCCTTTGTTATCTTAACCTCAAGGCCTTATGCAATGTTACATATTTCAAATACCTCTAAGAAAAATATCTTTGCGAAGTGAAACTTAAACTCATGAAATTATATTGTCATGGCTCAAACTTTTCCACTCCCATTTGATATGTTCACGCTGTTTTCGAAATATTAGAAATACTAGACAATAGAGCTAGGCTTTTAGGCGGGAAACGGCCATTTTAAAAATTCATTTAAAATGACATCCAATTATGATTGACATCCAATTATGATTGCAGGGAAAAATACGATAGCATACATCTTTTTGAGTAATCTGTGGATGTGATGTCACATGTCTAATTTTAGTTGTTTCTATACACCAACAAACAATTGAATACACAACATTAACGGACAGACGCGGTAGTTACCTGCATTTTCCCATCAGCCACCTTTTCCCATCAGCCACCAGAGGTGACTGCCGGGTTCTGTTAAACACTACCGAGGATGATAAAATACACACAGACAAACAAACATAAAGATGGGAAACAACTCAAGAGAAGAACCAAACAATGACATCAGGACGTGATGACAAGGCAAAAAGCAGGCAGCGGAGGAAGAGGAAAAAAAAACTAGTCAGGAGGGATGACCAGTTGGGGGGAGGGGGGGGGGGGAAAGAGGTAGAGGTTCAGGGGTGAAGGGAAGCAGGAGGGGCCAATGTTGTTTCTATACATATCTTTAAACTTAAATATCCCCTTGATGGAATAAGATTTTTGAATGCTGTCTTTGCCATTTTGTTTCCTTTAAAGTCCTCTTTTGTATAAAATGAACTTGCTTGACCACTGAACTAATCCTTTAATAATCATCAAAATAAGGTTTCCTGTGATAATACTCACTATAAGATAAATTGTTCATGACATCACAATTTCACCACATGTAACTGTACAGTGATATTGATATGCAGTTTGTATTGGCCCTAAATTCTAATGAAATTTGGTGACATACAGCTATTAGGTATGTCCGGAAAGTGCTAAAACAGAATCTATTAAAATATTTATAATTTACCATTGGAAAAAATTTGTATTATTTCCAAATATCGGTACTTAGTTAAATAAATGTTCAATACAAATTTACAAGAACATGAGGATATGACATCACTCTTAATAGCTGCTAAACGGATTAAGACACCACAGAAGTCCACTGACAGACATGGCTGACCACTGTACCATTCGTTCAAATGAGAGGGAACACACTAGAGGCAGTATTTGCAAGATTGTCCAAAAAGAAATGTGGAAATCATGAAAAATGCAAAACATTCCATCAAAATCAATCTGTTAGAGATTGGCTGTTTTACCATTTTCATGGTTTGCAATCAATTTTAAAAGCCAGTTATCATGGAGATAAATAAATAATAGAATACAACATTCCTGATTGGTTAAAATATTACTCAAATACTGACAAGCCAATCAAGCCTTAAAAGTAACATCACAAGTATGCATCAGATTTACCGGTGACATGCCGAAAAGTTTCTCTTTAAGCATATCCACACCCGACACAGGAGTTTATCCTGAAAACTCATGTATGCAATTACCAACCCGACTTCCTGTTCAGTGTATTGTGTTTCCACTCCAAATAATTATTGTTTATCTGCCATTGCCACGCACACCACAGCAAAGAAGCCTAAGGTTATCTGTGTGTATAAGATTACAGAAATCCAGTGCTGAATACACAGGGCACATTTGTGATTAAAATCACTCATCCGTGTTAGGTGAAATTTGTTTTCAAACAGGTGATAAAAATAGCTGTGTATCATATGCTTGAGGTGATTTTTGCATTAACTGTGAATGATTGATGGACCATTTCTCCTAGGAAAGATATTGCTTCATGGATGTGTCAAGCAATTTTTAGGGATGAGATTGCCTCTTTAAATCAATTTAGCAAATGTGGTGCCTCTATATGCACAATGGTCCTTGCAACCACATTCATATGACTGTTGCACACAAACTTGTGGGATTGAATACAGCATTGAATTGATAGGGATTTATTAATCACCAAATTTTTAATACAAAATGAAAAAGTTATTGCCATGTATTCAGGAGGAACAATTTATCTACTGAATGGCATAGTAGCTAGATAAATAAGTAATAGGCCTATCCTCAATATCTCTCCCCTTAAAAATTGACCGTTTTCTCAGTTCATAAGACTTCTCATTATTAGCACAGGAAAATAAAATGGTTGTCCCTCGATTACTCTGCATTTTTGGTGTTGTTTTGATTGTAACATGAAGCACCTACTGCTTTATTCACAAAACCTTGGAAAATCTCCCCCACCTCACCTAATTTCAACATAAGTTTATGATTATTTCATTAGTCTTTGAAACCTTTCTCCAACAATAATTATGATCATCAAAGCCATACTTTTGGATTCCATACCAATGCATATACTACTGATTTAATGTTATCCACAAGCTTACAAATTTATAACATAATTCAAGAAGATCTCCCATTTAAAACAATTCTTTACTTTGTGACAAATCCAGCTCTTTATTTCCAAATTCACTTAAAACTGTACAACATTGCTATATTTGTTTACAAAAATACATTGCAGTTACAACTGTTGCCAGCATGAATCCTTGATGAATGTTGGTTAGAGGAAAACCTAGAAATACTTTTAAGGTCATTTCATCTTAAAATCTTCTTTGTGGTTTTCCTTGAACATTAAAGAGACAGTCTAATACTATTCTTATTTTATTTCCTTTTCGTGAATTTTCATTTTCATATATGTATGATAGACGACTGTGAAAGAAACAATTTTGGTGTAAAAACAATGTTGATACCTTTTTCCGCTTAGGAAATATTGCATTTCAAAGATTGTGGGAGTGTGTTAAAAGTGACCTAACAGTGTACAATGTGATATCATACAGGCAAATCCAAGACAATTTTTGTATAGTTATTTCTTTGAAAAATAATTGCCTAAATTAATTAATTCCTAAATTACTGATGAATATTTTGTTCATTTATGGAGATGAGGTATAACATACACTTTATTAACAATGTGTTTTACCTATTTCCTCAAAAACTTTACATCTAAGTAAAATAAAAAAACATTTCTTTCGTTTTATAGAAATACAGAGGCTTGGATTTGCCTTTATGACATCACATTCTACACTGCGAGGTCTCTTTTCAGTACACTCATACAAACTTTGAAATCAAATTAAACGGAAAGAGATATCAAGATTAATTGAACACCAAATTGTTTGTTTAAAGGAGACATAAAGTCTGATATAAATCATTATTTTATATGATAGAGGATAAAAATCTAAACCAACTGACAACTACAGCAAGTCAAAATCTTATTCCTATCTCAAGTTATTCATGTTTAAAATAAACACATGGGGCTGCTATTTTGTTCAATTCTGTAATGAAATATTGTGCATGATGACATAATTTCCGCAATAAGGACATAAGGATTATAATGTATTTCTTTATATATGTGATTAAATTTTATTCGAAAATTATGTAACACAAAGTTTTAACAGCATGTTTTAACAATTTCATTTGTAAACAAAAACTTCTTGACCCTTACAAAAGAAAAAGAAAACAATTTTTCATCAGCTAGAAAACTTGAAGTAGATTATAATGAAATACAAAGCATGAAACTTGGTCAGAAGATTTGTTATTTTCAATTTCATCATATGAAATAAGGATTATGTCAGACTTTATAATATATGTATGAACATAAAAATTCATGGGAATATTCTTCTAATAGATTCATAAGTGTGACGGTTTTATCTTAAAAAACTTTGCCCTCATTTTTACTGTATTTTAAGCAAATTTTCATTTTTCTGAATGGATATTCTCTTTTTCTTTTTCCCGTGCTCATAGTACATAAGTGGATAAAGCACTTAGTTCTCAGCATCTGGGCAGGGAATTTGTACAAACTTGACATCAAAGCATGGCAATTTGAACAGTTCTGAAAGATCCAAAATTGAATGTGATACTCTGGCATTTCCTTGGTTCTTACAATATTTTCAAACATAAGTGAATGATGACGCCTCCACCTGTTACAGTATGACTATAAGAAGATGAAAGTGTACCATCGCCCTCGTTTAGTAGACCTACAACAATTAAATCTTTAATCAACACTGTGACATGCTTGAAAGTCAGCATCTTCTGATGAAAGAAAATGTCCTACCGTTGTCCGGACGCCCGGGGCAACTAACATTTATGTCCGGGCAATTTTATATGTCCGCCGGGCAACCATGAATTGATCCAAACTAATAGTGAATTTCTCTTTAAAAACTTGACTCATTACACAGATTATACTTACTACAATATAACATGGAAATGCCCAGAAAATAAATTAAATCAGACTTGTATTCCATTTATTTGGAAGCCAAGATATTTTCTTATGTTACAAAATGACCTTAAACCTCGCCATAACAACATCATACACGCATCTATACATAAGACGTGAACATATATCACACACACAAAACTTATAAGTACAGTAGCCAATAGATATATGATCCAGGCCACCAAATTTGGTTGAATATGTGTGCAATGCATGCTATTTTGCTAGCGAGGCTTGCTTCTTTCAACCAATCATATATCTTGTAAACAATCTTATGCATATTTATATCCAGTCACTGTTTCTTGCCGAGGTCTGTTCTGCTGCGTTAATGCACCACACACAATGGGTCCAATACCCATTCCATGTACACATACAGTATAGTACAGGGCATACCATATGCTGTATATACTGTACTGTTACATGGCGAACTTGACCTGCCTTTGTCATGCCACCCCACTTGTTTACGCAAAAGTTTATTGAACTTTTGTGTTTCTTTTTTAATTTTATGGAGCCTGTTATTGCTTTATATTTCTAGAGGATATATGGATTACAATTTTCACTGTTTTTTGGTAAGTGTAAGAGTCTTTTATTATTTACACAGCAATCTTAGTAAATATTGCAGTAAGAAATATTTGACCATAATGTGATTATTCAGTGTGGGGCAAGTGGATTTTGCTTCCCGCCAAAAATTTCTGCGCATGTGTCTGCAAGGCAGGCAAGTAAATTTTTGAGCGATTTGTTGAACGCTGGGATGGAAAGAAGTGGAAATTTTAGAGGAAATTATTTGATTCTTGAATAACATTTGTAAATTTGTATTCCTTCTACATCACAGCCTCAATGTCACATAATCTTCATTCCTCACACAGCAATGGAGTACACTGACCTGTTAAGAAATTATTTGATTTATGGCTCAAAAACAACAATTTTTCATGCAAAAAAGTTACTCAAAATATACTGCTTTTGTATCATAGCATCAGGCAATATAAGTAGATGTACTGCTTGATATGCAAAAACACTTCCTGTAAATTCAGTTCCAATTATAAGAATGTTTGCAAAGTACCAGATTGCTATGCGTGTCCCCTCCATACAATCATTGCAAAATACATTCTCCCTAGTGCCAGAGCTGCACCACCAACTGTACAAAGGATACCCGTGAAAAATAGTCCGTAAGATTTGCCCGTCTTCGCACTACTTGGAAGAAGATACGACTGTCCACCAATCAGGGGCAGGTCAAATCCTATTGGAAACATAACAATGGCAAGACAAAACAAAAACCAAGAAAGAAGGCCCAGGTATTTTGGATATCGTCTTAATCTGGGCATTTTATCTGATGCTAAAATCATGAAGATACCAACGATGAGAGACATCACTCCACAAACAATGAGAAATGCTGCGATCAACCACTCTACTGGGCCGTCTGGTGTTGTGCATAACATTTCCCGGCCCCATATTTTTTGACAATGTACCAATAATCCTAGTTTGAGATCTTCTCCATCTGTAACGACCCAATAGGGTAATACGAGACTTAGCACCGACAGGACAATTGCCAGGATATACAGGAAACAAGCAGCTCTCAGGAATGAATCCATACTGAGTACAAGAACACATTGAGCACCACATCAGTGTTTAGCCCTCCTTCTGTATGGGTTAAGTCTGGAAGAAAGAACAAGAGAGCCACTTTTTAGAAATCTCAATAGAGTAAGTTCAAATGTGTTTGGATGACTAGTAAGTGCCAAAATTTAAAATCAGAAAACCAAAATGCTTAGTGGTTCTAATGCAGTCTTTCATTGTTGGTTGATTTTAAAGTTTTATACTATTATTGGCATTGCATATCATGAAATATGCTAAATGACATATATTCATTAGCCATGCCCACCATGCATATCAATAACTTAGAACCAGTTAACAAAATTACAAGTATGATGCAAAACATGCATATGGTTTGCACATGTATCTCTGTTTCAAGAATTTTACATAAAGCCCCAACACTACCAAAACAATAGGTCACATATATGGACCATAATTCATCTGTGTACCATATATTACTAGTGTGCAATGTGTTTACAAGTTTTTTGTGTGAGAATTTTTACATTAAGGCATGCATATTAGTGATAAAACCTATTGACAACATACATGTAAGCATGTACACAATAACTGACATTAATATATTGACAAGAAAGCAATCCATGGAGTTGCTGATCTTATCACCTTACGCATATAGCATAGTGGGGGAAATAGCTAATAATAATAATTAGGGGAAATGGTTAAAGGGGTCACTAGCTCTGTGACCTTTGAACTTTGACCCCAGAGTTTATGAAACACAAGCTCATGTACCATGTGATACAAACATAGGATTGGTATAGGTCTTGCACTTTCAGAATTTAAAGTGGTACAGAAAATTGTACAAATTAGTACATAATTCCACCTAAAATCACATTTTTGACCTCTGACACTAACCACTAAAACAACTTACTGTACCCTACTGTATGACACCATTCATGCTCACGTCACACTTACCATTCCATAACTATGGGGGAAAATGGTGAAAGGTGGTCAATAGCTCTGTGACCTTTGACCCCAGAGTCTATGGGACAAATTCATGTACCAAGGTATCACCGTACAACATAGGGTTGGTATAGGTCTTGTACTTTTTGAGTTGAAGCTGGCACAAAATTTTGAATAAAAAGCACTTACTGTATTTGACTTTTGACCATGACCTTTTGGCCTCCAATTATTTTTAATTTCTGTTAGAATGTTAAACCCTACCCACTTATGCACAATTTGTAAGATACCAAGTAATTCCATCAAAAGATACAGTCATCACCAAAAACTTGTTTCATTTGACCTGTGACCTCTGTACCCCAAAACCTTAGAGACAACAGTTCCGTGCCAGGGGTACCTGTCCACAAATTTTGCTTCATGTGTGTATTACAGTTTTTGAAAAAAAAAGTGACACAAAATTAATTGTTGCGCACACACATACAGACAAACAAACACACGAACAGACATAAAAATCAAAATATTTTGTCCCGTTCCACAAAGTTATGGGGGTGGCCATGTAGTGTAGGAGGTATACATGTAGGCAGTTAATTGCCTAGACTGCAAAGTGACAACAATATCTCATCCCCACATATATGTATATGTGGTTGATGAGATAATAATTATTATTAAGCTCCCACCCCCCCTCCCCCCAACTCAGTAATATGCAGGACATCTGCACCAAAAAACATTAGGAAACACAAATGGACAATGGGTTATCTGTGTACCACATATAGCCTCTATCCAATTTCAATGTATTGTCCTTGAGTTACTGTGTTTACAAGCTCTTTTCAGCAAAACATTATTAGCCCTGTCTATGTACATTAATGATATTCAACAATTTTATACCATGAATATGTATACAATAGCTAGCTAAAAACATAAATATACCAAATACAATTCAAAACAAACATGTACTTGGTAAAATAGGAGCATTTGAAGATTTTAACATTCAGCCCGCCTACTGAGTGATATCCATGACATCACCACCAAAACCAATTGGGTACATATGCAGACCATGAACTATCTGTGTAGTGTGTACCATTTATGACATGAATCCAGTTGAAAGTTCTTTTGATATCATGTTTACAAACTCATTTTGGCAAAATCATTAAGCCCTGCCCACTATGCATTTTAATGACATTAAACATTTTTATACCATGAACATGTACACACCAGCTAACATCATCATTACACCACATATGAAACACAACAGACATAAAATATGACTGGCATACATTCGCTTTGTGCTGGGATATTTGAAGGCAATGGGCGTACATTGTTTTGGTATAATATGCATATAAATTTACCTTAATTTTTTCTTTGAAGAGTGAAAACTGTCTTCCGATAGGCTATCATAAATTTTCTTCACTGGATTACTATTCAAAAGTAGGCTATGCATCATGCATGACTTAATTTTTAGACAGAAATGAGAGTTTTCATATCCCATTTTAATTTTTTGGGACATGTTGTAGCCCGTTATGCACTTGTCACTTGTATGACTCACCCCGACTACTGCCAGAAATGTCAGTCAAAGGTAAGTCATTGATATGTGAAATAGTGACTCACATGTGCATCATTGTACCAAATTTTCGGTCACCAGAGTGACTCTGGGGTGGGTCAATTTACTTCAGACCCATTGACTTTGTACGAAGGTTATTAATTTGGGGTAAGTCATTTCACAACTAGAACTGTCGGAAGGACAGTATGCTCAACTATTCAAAGCTAGTATAGAGAATGGGCTTATAGAGGGAAGCGTATACAGAAATAGGGTAGCAGGGGCAGATGATTTCAAATTACTAGACTTTAAAAGATGCACTTATATTTTCATTTGCACTACAAGCTTTAAAATATTAAGTTTTCCCAGATAATTTAGAACAAAAAAAAAGCTCAAGCTTACCTCACCCAGTAACTAAGAAAACATGTAAAACCTAGCAGTCTTTATAACTACAACACCTCTTTTAATCTTATCAATTGAATAACTAAGAAAGGAAAAGCCTTGACTTGTCAATGAAAGAATGCCATTTAAGACCCTTTCCAACCTGTACAACAACTTCCACTTTAAGAAAATATGTGTCAAGCAAAGTCAAGCAGTATGAAAAATGTACAATAACATTAAAGCAAAATTATGTGAAACAATATTGCTTAACGTATGATAAACTAGACATTGGAAACAATACAAATTCCCTCACCGCTAATAATGCATATGCCAGACTGTCCCACATTCCATTCCAACCTGTCCCAAATGTCATCCCACACCTTAAGTCCATGCAATCACGCCTGAAAACCAGACACTGTATGTCATTCTACCCCTTGCATGACCCACATATCATCACAACTGAAATCCAGATGACATCCAACGACATACCATTCCGCCCTGTTGCACATACCATTCCGCCCTGTTCCACATGCCAACCCACCCTGTTCCACATGCAAACCCTCTGTTCCACATGCAAACCCACTCTCTTCCACATGCCAACCCACCCTGTCCCACATGCCAACCCACCCTGTTCCACATGCCAACACACCCTGTTCCAAATGCCAACCCATCCTGTTCCACATGCCAACCCACCCTGTTCCAAATGCCAATCCACCCTGTCTAACATACCAACACATCCTGACCAACATCCCACCGCACGGCGCACCCTGCCCTACATACAATTCCATCCTGTCCCACATGACTTCATCCTAATTCCTTCAGCTACTTTATCATCGTGTCATCTTCTACCCCACATTCTGCTTATTGTCTATATTTCCAAACCCCTAATTTAACATTCTTTAGAAGGGAGGAAACTTTTATATGCTCTTTTATTCATGGCAAGACAAACATTTTGATTGCTATTCATGTCAGTAATGTCAATATCATAACAAAACTAGAAATGTGAAGTTAGTGAGTCATAAGCCATATGTATTTGATCTCAGGTCAAACACAATGCAGCAAATGCACACTATACCTCACCATTAAGTGTGAACAATGCTCTTCACATATACATGTACTGTATCATCATTTGTTTAAGCAAAATAATCATACCCACTTTAATTCAAGAGATACCACATATACAAATGTTTTCATTGCTATGCAAATAGGCTCATAATTGTGCACACACAATCCCCCACTCATGCTCACCTAAACAGTACCAATGCCCTCTACCACTAAAGCAAATAGCAAGTTATCATCTCAGGATAAATATTTTGTATGCAAGTCTATTGTTATGTAAATAAGCTATTTAATATTAACACTACACCTCACCATTGAGTGTAAACAATGCTCTTCACATATATGATCATTTGTGTAGACAAAATCCCCACTCCCACTATAATTTAAGAAATATCATAACTACAAATGTCTTCATTGTTATGCAAATAAGCTAATTAGTATGCACACACAACCCCAAATCATGCTCATTTGAACACACCCATGTCCTCTACCCCTGTAACAAGTACCAAGTTATTATCTAAGGTTAAACATTTTGTACAAAAGTCTATTGTTATTCAAATAACCTATTTAATATGCACACTTCACCTCAACATAAAGTGTAGACAATGCTCTTCACATATATGATCATTTGTGCAAACAAAATCTCCACATCCACTTTAACTTAAGGAATATCATAGATACAAATATTTTCATTGTTATGCAAATAAGCTAATTAGTACGCACACACAACCCTTAATCATGCTCACTTGAACAGTACCCCTATGCCAAGTTACATGAATGTACACCATTCATAACATAAGTTCTGAAAACTAACCAAAAACTTTAAAAATACCCGAACAATATTTTCATTGTTATGCAAATAAGCTAATTAGTATGCACACACAACTCTCTTATCATGCTTATTTGATCAGTACCCATGTCCTCTACCCCTATGCCAAGTCACATGAGTGTACACCATTCATAACTTAAGTTATAAAAACTTAAACCAAAACTATACCGGATGCGACAGGGGTAGTAGAATAGCTCTACTATTCTTCGAATAGTTAAGCTAAAAAATATCAGTCACCTAAGTGACTGAGGGGTACGTCAATGAACATGTTTTTCCCACCCACTTTGGTGCAATGACTCACCTTGTCCGGGGGTGTAGGGGTGAGTTACACAATTGACAAGTGCATTAACTTTGGCTGTGTGGTTCATCTTTTTCAACAAGCGTGCGTGCCTGCCCAAATCTGTAGGATTTCGGTCATTGTGAAATTTGGGCATGAATATCGTGCAAAGTTTTAACTTTAAAGACACACAGAAGATTTTCTGCGCAAGCATTTCATTCATAGCTACTGTACTAATGTCATTGAATGTATATCATTTTCTTTGACCTAATTATTAGTAGACATGATCGCTAATACATTACCTCTCCTACAGTACAGTGGTCACAAAAGAGCATGAAAATTAACACAGACGCCCTTAACTTTTGCCTAATGTAACCATATAGACATAAAGCTGAACAACTTTTTTCAACTTACGTTTTTGTAGATTTCCCAAATTCTTTGCGAAAAAGGGTAAAAATGGTCAATTTTCTGAAAGAAATTCAGTGTCTTGTGCACAGGACAACAGCATTGCAACTAATGTTGCAAATGCATGCATACTACTTGAAAAAGGGAGGGGCAAATACGGTCACAGATACAAAAAAAATCACCATGCACATTTGTTACAAGACGTGATAATTGTGTTGTTGCGCCCTTAATTCCCTTGTTCTTTTGTTAATATTAAAACATACAAATTGTACGCATCGTGCATAAGTAACCCGCATGTAGGACGCACACTGGTGCGTTCATACACTCAAGGCTGCACAGAAGATGCAGATACGCACTCAAAATATGTCAATAATTTCTTTACGTAGGCGTTCGATCTTCTTATTGGTTGGAAATAATGCTTACTGTAAGTGCGTGTAACATTTTTGTCAAGACGCTCACAGAAAATGTGTCAAAACCTTTTTTTGAACAAAAATGTGTATCGTTTTTAGGAAAGCAATGAAGTTATTACGATATTCACAATGCGTAAAACAAATTCAAGTTTCCATGTGCTGATTTTCAGATTAAAATATGAGTCTTTATAACAAAAATCAATTTGTCCAAAATTTCTGGACAACCTTTTTTGAAAACACACGTTGAAGCCCATTGACTTTGCTTAACTTAAGTGTGTAAATTTGTTATGTATGTAATCGTTCATTTAACTTAAGTGTGTAAATTGTTTATGTATGTAATCGTTCATGCTCTAAATCAGAGATTCAGAGCAAAGGAGTTGGAGTATGAAGATTCCTACTACCTAATTATATGCTATTAAATGGTAACCTGGCAATCAATCACATTCAAGATCAATCGTGTTCATTGTCCTGGCCTAGCCTTAGCTAGTATTAATTATATCCCACAATACATTTTTTGACATACTGGTGGCGTGTACAGTGGGTTATAACACTTTCCATACATAAATGTGAAGGTGTGTTGAACGTTAGGTTACCAAACTATCTTACCATATTATGTACCTATCTTGCTTTTATACGTAGTTCTTTGAAGTTGTTTTAGTGCTCAAAAAGACAAAACAAGAAGACCCTTTGTGCTTGTTTTCACGAACAAAATGTTCCCAGTCAGACCTTCAACGTTTGTCACTCGTATGAGTCGTAATTGTTTTTGTGTGACATCATATTATCATGAAATTTTTATTTTTCCTAATTTACTGTTTTTTATTAACCTATTATATGATTTTTTTAACTGATAATTTTTATATTTAAATTTCTTTTAAAATATCTTTGTACGTTTTGCTACAGGGCGACAAATTTTCATATTTTGTTGTGGACGAAATAAATTGATCTACATCTACAGTATCAGGTATGGTTGTCGTACAGCTGATCCCCTAACAACTCATGCACATTCAAATAGATTCAACTAACAAGTAAACAATTTTTATTAAACTTTGATCCATGAATAATCAACACATTTTAGTTCTGCTCATAAATGATTGAATAGTTGTTCGCTAGAAAATAGATCAATTCTACCTTTTCCAAGTAAGTTAAACGGCAGAATTTTGTGGATAAACGAATAATCTGTTGTGAGCCTAGGAAAGATTTTTAATATTTTAGTGAAGAATATTCTCAGGGAAGTTGTGTAATTAAGTTAAGTGGCATGTTAAGTGGCAAGCGTAGGAAAAAACATAACCTTCGTGAGGCTGCAGATCAGTAAACAGCAGCAATCACACAATGTCAGCATACAGAAACAGGTAAAAGTGAAAGAAATTACAGCCAAACTATTGTAAATGATTCCATCGCTAGCCTAGCCTAGTGTTAATTCTTTTCTTGTAATTCAGCATCGTTTACGCCATAGCCTAATTTTACAGTTCTTTAAATAGAAATTAGACTTTAGAGTAATTTTTTATATACATTGGAAGAATTACGGAAACATGTAAACATGGGACAACAAATAATGAAAACTTACGGAATCTTATGCCTATTACAAAATCATCTTACAAAACTTGTGAGATGCAGAGTTTCGGAGTACTGACGTACGGTACAGACAGAAGTGGCAACGTAACGATTGTATTTAAAGTAGGCCTAACACAATACTACTGTAATGCTACTGTACATTTGACCTCTGACTTTTCGATAAGCTCTGCATGCTACAGCTGATTGACATCGTGGATATGGCAGTATTTTACCTATATTTATTTTAGTGGCACAGCCAGCATTAAAAAGTGAGGGGTCTAAGAAGTCCCAAGGTAAAATGTTCGTTTTTAAAGCAAAAAGCATTTTAAAACAAAAATTATCCTAAATTTGGAAAATTTCCTCGAAAAAGTGGAGGAAGGGGTCCGCACCGCCCCTTTCCCCTCCTTCCCCCACCTTGGCTATGCCACTGGTCTCAGGTAAATTTTGGTTGGTGCAACACTTTCAGAGCTGTAAGGATTGCAACTATTTGAAATGTGTGTAGGAGCACTGAGGCCAAGGGAAGATGATGGGAATGGGGAATGGGGATGGGGAAAAGGGGATGTGGAGAAGGGGGATGGGGAGGAGGGGGTTGGGGAGAAGGGGATGGGGATAAGGGGATGGGGAGAAGGGGATGGGGAGAAGGGGATGGGGAGAAGGGGATGGGGAGAAGGGGGATGGGGAGAAGGGGATGGGGAGAAGGGGATGGGGAGAAGGGGATGGGGAGAAGGGGATGGGAGAAGGGGATGGGGGAGAGGGGGATGGGGAGAAGGGGATGGGGAGAAGGGGGATGGGGAGAAGGGGGATGGGGAGAAGGGGATGGGGGAGGGGGATGGGGAGAAGGGGGATGGGGAGAAGGGGATGGGAGAGGGGGATGGGGAGAAGGGGGATTGGGAGAAGGGGAATGGGGAGAAGGGGATGGAGAGAAGGGGATGGAGAGAAGGGGGAATGGGGAGAAGGAATGGGGAGAAGGGGTAGAAGAGGATGGAGAGAAGGGGATGGGGGGATGGGGAGAAGGGGAGAAGGGGATGGAGAGAAGGGGATGGAGAGAAGGGGATGGAGAGAAGGGGATGGGGGATGGGGAGAAGGGGATGGGGAAAAGGGGGATGGGGAGAAGGGGATGGGGAGAAGGGGGATGGGGAGAAGGGGATGGGGAGAAGGGGGGAGGGGAGAAGGGGAAGAAGGGGGAGAAGGGGGATGGGAGAAGGGGATGGGGAAAAGGGGGAGGGGAGAAGGGGATGGGGAGAAGGGGATGGGGAGAAGGGGGATGGACCAAAGACCAAATCTAAGGCCAAATTTCCCCCCAAAAGGTCAACTTTGTCATTTTCGAGCCAGTTTGGCATTTTTGGTGGTATGTCTTAGGTCTCTTTCCCCCCCATTTTTTATATTTTTTTAAATCCTAGTGTGTCACACTACGTATATTGGTGAAATTCAACGTTTTTACATCATGACCATGTACACACCAGCTGCCATCATGATTATACCAAACATGAAACAAAACAGACATGTAATTGTTGAAAAATGAACATTTCAAGATATTCACTTTAAGCCCTGCCTACTCATTAATATGCATGACATCGTTATCAAAAACGATAGGGCACATCTACAGACCATGGGCTATCAGTGTACCACATATGACATGAATCCAGTTTACCATTCTTGAGATACCATGTTTACAAGCTCTTTTCAGAAAAATCATTTTAAGCCTCATCCACTACGCATATTAATGAAATTCAGCGTTTTTACGCCATGAACATGTACACACCAGTTAACATCATAATTCGACCAAAAATGAAATGACATGAATTCAGTGTACCACTCTTGAGATATCACGTTTACAAGCTTGCTGTCCGTCACATACACAAACATACGATAGGTTCCTGATGGTATCGCATCGGAACCAAAAAGTTACTGTAATTTCCTCCAGATAGGGAGAAATCCAAAGACCTTTAGGTTTTTTTTCTCATGGACCCACAGAAAGTATTCAGCCCCACCTCCTTAGAGAAGATTTTTTCTGCTTCTGTCAAAGTTGACAGTGATTTGCAGCTTTCATTTTCACAGAAATGATTGTCAATGATTATGCAAAAACCATTTCCTGATTGTAGTGGCAGTGCCAGCCAGGGGAGAGAAGAGAAGCTTTGTCTCATGCAGGTGGGGGAGGGGAGGCATATAGCACACAATTTGTTTTGGAAAAGAGGGGACAAAGGGGTCTTGTGAGGAAACTCCCCCTTATCCCCTGTAGCACCGTTATTTCCCCCTTCCCCATGTGAGTCAGTTGACTGTATGTACATGTTTCAAACACCAAAAAAAATAATATCTGACATATGTATGATGATACTCCTGTCATATTATTATTTTCTTGACAGAAGATATGATTTATGAGCACTTCTGTTAAATTACAAAATGTCTGATAGCAAAAAACTAAAAAAGGTGTCATTCTCATGTAGTAGGAGGGGGAAGGAGGAAGGGGGGAGGAAGGGGGGGGGGGAGGAGGGGTGTAATATGATGAAAGGCCACAGTTGAAATCTGAAACTTTTAGCCCCCTGAAAGATTCCTTCATATTCTATGCTTCTGCCTCACATCTTCTCTGATTATTTTAGCTTTCATCAATACTGCCAGCTATTTTCAGAGAAAGATTGCCAGCTGTATAAAAAGATTGCCAGCTGTATAACCTCTTGTAACAATGCTATCACAAAACGCTTAATACAACCCCGACGAGAAGACAGGTACGACGTACGGACAGACATAACATTGACAACCAAGTCAATGTCCAAGGCCTTTGATAACCAGTTGTGGTGCACTGGCATGTCTACCCAACCCAGGCTTGAACCCAGGACCTCGTGGTCTGTAGACATGTATGATAACCATGGTGTAGCGGTTATCATACATGTTTACAGACCACGAGGTCCTGGGTTCAAGCCTGGGTTGGGTAGACACGCCAGTGCACCACAACTGGTTATCAAAGGCCGTGGACATTGATTTGGTTGTCAATGTTATGTTTGTCCGTACGTCGTACCTGTGTTCTCGTCCGGGTCGTATTAAGCGTTTCGTGATGGCATTGTTACTATCATATCCGATTACACAGGTGATGACCCCGTCATTGTAATTGTGTGTTCACTCGCCCTCGTCGATAACCTCTTGGCCACAGACCATATTTGTACAAACACCAAGCTTAAAATACCCCAAATATGCATAATGGTATTCTTACCATATGAAATTTAATTTATTATATTTTGTTAATTCTTTTGAGGGGAGGACGAACAATGATCACACTTAAAGGACTCAGTCATAATTATCATTAGTAAATCTTCACAATCTTTTGTGGTCTTTGTGATCAAAATGAAAGAGAAGTAATCTGATACCAAATAATTAAAATTTCATAAAGAATCTCATCGCAGCGATTCATATAATCACATGCCTCATACACAGCACTTTCTTTAGAGATATTGCCCAATGATGTCACTGTTTTGTTTTTGAGGGCAAATTAACACGCAGATGTATAGGGAAAAAAGTAACTTACAATTCATGATAAAAAAAACTACGGGCAAAAGATATTTTTATTTCACCTCACAAAAAGGATACAGTGTAACTGCAGGTCATTTATGGGCAACTATTCACATCCTTCATTCACTAATTTGTAACTCAAATCCATCCATCACAAAAATTACCTTTTAATTGGTATGTTTTGAATCATTACAGGCTATTCTTAAGGCATGTTGCAAAATGAAAGGCAAAATTTATATCAGGAATAGTTTGGTTTTCTGTCTGAAAAATAATTCTCCAAAATAAACACTGGGGTACTTTAAACAAATGCCAAGTTTCCAGTTTAAGTGTTTCTGTTAAACTGAAGAATACAATTTAAAGGTAGACATGTAGTGCTTTTGGTACTGTATTTTGTCAGACTTTGCAATTTACAATTTAAAGAGCAAAAATCGATTTGCAGAATAAGTATGGACATATTGAGATTTTATAAAATCATCAAACATAAACAAAAGGTGGAAGCCCTACTTAACAAAACAGTCATAACCCAAGCTATCAGTCATAACTCAGGCTAACATTCATAACCCAAGTTAACAGTAATAACCCAAACTTATTATTTTTGGTATCTTTGGCCTTTTGGTTTCTCTTTTCTTCCAAAAAGAATCCACCCCCTTCTTTTAAACTCCTCCCCCCCCAAAAAAAAAATACACAAGGGGGAAAATCCCCCCAAAATTTTGAATTGTAGTGTAAACACTGACTCAAGCTATCAGTCATAACTCAAGCTAACAGTCATAACCCTTGAAGCTATCTGTCATAACCATGAAAGCTATCAGTCATAACCCAAACTATCAGTCATAACCCTGGAAGCTATCAGT
Source organism: Chiridota heheva (assembly GCA_020152595.1). Lineage (NCBI taxonomy): Eukaryota > Metazoa > Echinodermata > Holothuroidea > Apodida > Chiridotidae > Chiridota > Chiridota heheva. Next base: position 2,532,033 of record JAIGNY010002074.1, read on the forward strand.
CATAACCATGGAAACTACCAGTCATAACCCTGGAAGCTATCAGTCATAACCCTGAAAGCTATCAGTCATAACCCTGAAAGCTATCAGTCATAACCCAAGCTATCAGTCATAGCCCTGGAAGCTATCAGTCATAACCCAAGCTATCAGTCATAACCCTGGTAGATATCAGTCATAATCCTGGAATCTATCAGTCATACCCCAAGCTATCAGTCATAACCCAAGCTATCAGTCATAACCCAAGCTATCAGTCATAACCCTGGTAGCTATCAGTCATAACCCAAGCTATCAGTCATAACCCTGGTAGATATCAGTCATAATCCTGGAATCTATCAGTCATACCCCAAGCTATCAGTCATAACCCAAGCTATCAGTCATAACCCAAGCTATCAGTCATAACCCTGGTAGCTATCAGTCATAACCCAAGCTATCAGTCATAACCCAAGCTATGAGTCATAACCCTGAAAGCTATCAGTCATAACCCAAGCTATCAGTTATAACTATGGAAGCTATCAGTCATACCCCAAGCTACCAGTCATAACCCAAGCTATCAGTCATAACCCAAGCTATCAGTCATAACCCTGGTAGCTATCAGTCATAACCCAAGCTATCAGTCATAACCCTGGAAGCTATCAGTCATAACCCTGGAAGCTATCAGTCATAATCCAAGCTATCAGTCATAACCCAAGCTATCAGTCATAACCCAAGCTATCAGTCATAACCCTAGAAGCTATCAGTTATAACCCTGAGAGTTGCAGTCATAACCCAAACTATCAGTCATACCCTGGAAGCTATCAGTCATAACCATGGAAACTATCAGTCATAACCATGGAAACTATCAGTCATAACCCTGGAAGGTATTAGTCATAACCATGGAAATTATCAGTCATAACCATGGAAGCTATCAGTCATAATCCAAACTATCAGTCATACCCTGAAAGCTATCAGTCATAACCATGGAAACTATCTGTCATAACCATGGAAGCTATCAGTCATACCCCAAGCTATCAGTCATAACCCTGGAAGCTATCAGTCATAACCCTGGAAGCTATCAGTCATAACCCTGGAAGCTATCAGTCATAACCCAAGAAGCTATCAGTCATACCCTGGAAGCTATCAGTCATAACCCAAGAAGCTATCAGTCATACCCTGAAAGCTATCAGTCATAACCATGGAAACTATCTGTCATAACCATGGAAGCTATCAGTCATACCCAAGCTATCAGTCATACCCTGGAAGCTATCAGTCATAACCATGGAAACTATCAGTCATAACCATGGAAGCTATCAGTCATAATCCAAACTATCAGTCATACCCTGAAAGCTATCAGTCATAACCATGGAAACTATCTGTCATAACCATGGAAGCTATCAGTCATAACCCAAGCTATCAGTCATAACCCTGGAAGCTATCAGTCATAACCCTGGAAGCTATCAGTCATAACCCTGGAAGCTATCAGTCATAACCCAAGAAGCTATCAGTTATAACCCTAGAAGCTATCAGTCATAACCCTGAAAGCTATCTGTCATAACCCTAGAAGCTATTAGTAATAACCCTGAAAGCTATAAGTCATAACCCAAGCTATTATTATTATCATTATTATAACACATTTTTAGGTACTCAATTTAGACCAGGTTTACTCACAAGCACTTTATAATGAAAATTAAACAGGAAAAGCTATCAGTGATAACCCAAGCTATTGGTCATAACTCAAGCTATCCCTTACAAAATATGTAAAGTTTGATACATACAACCATGTTGTAAAATGTATTCTTGTACCATATGGCCATCGGCAACTGAATAGGGGCACACCTTGATGACCGAAGAATGTATACAAAATACATTACATTCAGTTGAAATTGCATAAAATAGTACAAGAATAAAGCCAAGAGGAATGCCACGCAAATTCCACTTAATACAGTAGATTAAACTAGGAAATACTGAGGCTACAACTACTACACATCACAAGATACGACATGTCCATGTAAGCATTTCCAATAACCTTTTCCAGAAAAGTGTTCCAAATTTCAAAAATAGTTTACATCTGAAAGTCAAAATAGTGACTATCGCACACCAGCAAGCCTTTCTTAAGTTTTCACAGCAGCTGAATCTTTGCTGTGCATCATACCCTCTCTTTGGAGCATCATTGCAGCCGAGTCACTGCTGTTTATCATACATTCCTCAATCCGCCATGTCAGCAATTGGGTTGGCATGTATGGTTATGGATGTCAGCCGGTGCTCGTGAATTGGTCTGAAGCCCTTCTCATGAACGGGAAGTTTCTCCAGTTCATCAAGCGCTTCTAATCCATCAATTACCCTGAAAGAAATAGAAAGAGGAAAATGTATCCCATTACGGCTAAAGAGTGGAGGAAGACTAAGGTATGACTCTTAAGGTCAAAGGTGATAACAGGACGGTAGGCCACAGTGGTAAATTGCTTCCCAGATATGTAGAATTGTGACATTTTCTTCATGAACTTTCAGATTTGTGATGAACCTAAACCATATACACATATAATATGAATGAACAATATAAAACATTATTAAGGCTTAATTTCCTTTTAAAGCCAATTTTTCTTTAAAGTTCAACTTCTTCTAGAAATGAAAAATCAACATTATTTTTTCACCACACCGTTTCTTAAATTTTCCTCTATCAGATACATAAAAATGAAATTCCATGGGAATATTCCATCAAATTACGACCCAACTGGATTCTTGCCGAGGCCAGGGTGTCATATAATCTCATGCACTTAGTTTATCAACAACCAAAGATAAGCTCAGCCTTGTTTAGCTGCTGTGCTTAAGGAGACTCTTTGAATAGTTACCAACATGAATTAATTGCATAAACCCTTACTCTCTTACTCAAAGCAGTGAAATATCTAGCAGCAAATGATGAAGTCATGATAACACATCACATAATATCTTCAATATTTCATACATTGGAACCTCTGAAATATCTAGCAGCAAATGATGAAGTCATGATAACACATTACATAATATCTTCAATATTTCATACATTGGAACCTCTGAAATATCTAGCAGCAAATGATGAAGTCATGATAACACATCACATGATATCTTCAATATTTCATACATTGGAACCTCTGGAATATCTAGCAGCAAATGATGAAGTCATGATAACACATCACATAATATCTTCAATATTTCATACATTGGAACCTCTGAAATATCAGCAGCAAATGATGAAGTCATGATAACACATCACATAATATCTTTAATATTTCATACATTGGAACCTCATAACTATAGCATTAGAATCAAGTGTCTACCCATAACTTTCAAGGCACCTTACAGCAATTCTTTCTTTGCACACAAAAAAGAATAATGAAGAATAGTAAGAAAATACATTTAGCAGTGACAACTTACTTCCCAATTATGGTATATTTCATGTCCAGATGAGGCTGCCTTCCATAGGTAATGAAAAATTGTGACGCATTTGTATCTGGTCCACTATTAGCCATGGAAACGACACCTCTTACATTGTGCTGAAAGAATAAATACATCAAAAGTTTAAAATCCTCCTTTCAATAAGAATATCACAAAGTGTCCCACTGACAAAAGGATAGTTTCAAAAGGGTGTAGAAAAAAGGTTGCTATTGATTAAGAATTTCCTTCTGTTTTTCACAATTTGAAGTCGGTTATACAGTATGTGCTCTTCCATTGTGGTAGTACATCAAAAGTCAATTAAATACAAGCAAAAATTACAGAGTTATACTACTGATGAAATCCCAAGTGTGTATGTTCACAAGAATAATTAGTGAGGTTCAAAAAGCAATTTTTTTTTTTTTTTAAAGCACAACTTTCTGTAAATGCAGAAGATTTTAATGTAATTACAAAAAAGAGCTTTAAAATATGAATGAGACTGTTTTGGAATTTAAAAATAGCCCATCTAATTTTGAGTTATGGCTGATTAAAGGTCAAACATTTTTCAATATATCAAAAACATGATGCATGAATGGACAACAGCTCACACAAGAATGCACATCTTGCACCCTGCTCATTTTAAATCAAGCCATGGATGCTTGTTTGTTTGATGAAGGCTTAACAGCACCACAACAGCGAGGGTCAAATTGTGCCTGAGAGGTTAGATCATTCCAGAGGTAAAAAGAAAAGAAAATAGGAGGAGTCTGAGAGAAGTATAGGGACTAAAAGCCAGGAAGCTGGGATCGAGAGAGAAAGTGCAGGGGTGCTAAAAATGGCAAAAGTAGGTAGAGGGGGGAGGGAGAGAAGGACTAAATATGGTTGTAGAGGGAGGCACGATGAAGAAAGGAGATCATTTTATCTGGAGGATTTTTCTGGAAGAGCTCGGCTATAAAGTTGTGAGGGAAGCTCTGGGAAGGTTGCATGGAGGGCAAGCAAGGAGGATGTGGTGGACAGTGAGGAGGCAATGGCAATTGCTGCAGAAGGGTGGGGGTAGCCAGTAAGGAGGTAGGAGTGAGTGAGGTGGGTGTGACCTATTCTAAGGCGGGTAATGTGGACGTTGTCGATATGGAAGAGATTGTGGATGGTGGGTATGGTCGGAATGGTGGGCTGGATGTCGTGGAGTTTGTTGTCAATTTGAGCGTCCCATAAAGTTTGCCAGAGTCACAAACAAGGGAAGCCATAAGCGATTTGATGTCAGAAAAGGTGGTAGGGGGGAGATTGAAGGCAAGCTTAGTGGCTGAATCAGCTCTGTCATTGTCGGAGATGCCAACATGGCTGGGCATCCAGGAGAAAAGAATACTTTTCCTGCAGAGAATGGGGGGGGGGGGGGGGAGGGGAGGGTGTGAAAGGAGTTTATGGAGGTGGGACATGGGGATATCCCACCTATGATGAGTAAAGAAATAAGGACAGACTTTTGAATCTGAGAAGATGGCAAAGTGGCTGAGCAGGGAGTACTCAATATAGTTGAGGGCGAGTAGGATGGCCTTGGCCTCGGCCGAGAAGATGGACGAATAGCTGGGAAGCCTGCTACTGAGGGTGATATCTTAGATGACAACAGCAGCAGCTGTCTTGTTACCTTCCTTGGAGCCATCAGTATAGATGGAGGTGTAGTTTGAGAGTTGGTCTTTGATGTGGTTGTGGAGGTTGGGGTGGGTTTGGGTTTTGCGATGAGTGGAGAGGCCCAGATGGATAGAAGGAAGGGGGTGGCCCAGGGAGGAAAAGTGGGCTAAGAGAAGGTGCCACGAGTGGTGGGGTTGATGCCGAGATGGTGGGGGTCAGGTTTGATGCGTAGGCTGAAAGAAGGGGCAAGGGTTTTAGTCCTCTCAAAGAGGGTGGAGAATTTGGGGTACCTAATGAGGTTGTATACCGGGATTTTGGTGTTGGTTGTGGGCTCTAATGAGTAGGAAAGGCTAAGCTTTCTACACCTTAGCAGAAAGGAAGTTCGTTGGCTTCAACATGAAGGCTGGTGACAGGGAAGGTCCTGTAGACACCCAGGCAAAGCATGTGGGCTTCATTTTGGATGGTGTTGATGTGGTTGAGGGAAGAGTTGTGAGTGGCACAGTAGACAATATTGCCATAGTCGAGTTTAGCACGAATGGTGAGCCTAAAGATTTTGAGGAGGGCATGGAGGTTCGCACCCCAAGTGGTGTGGGAGAGGAGGTGAAGAATGTTAAGGGAGCTGTTGCATTTCTGTTTCAGGTTGGTGATGTGTTGCTTGTAGGAGAGCTTGGGGTCTAGACTTAAACCTAGGAACATAGTGTGGTCAACTTTATGGATGGGAGTGCCATTGAGCACGAGGTTCAGGTTGGGGTGTAGGTTGTTGAAATGACAGAAGTGCAGGCAGACTGTTTTGTCTTTGGAGAATTTAGAACCGCTGTTGTTGTACCAATCTTGCAGCCATTAAGGCTAAGATGGAGCCTACTGTATTTTCGATAAGAGAAAAGCTAGGGGAGGAGTGAAGTCGTCCACGTAGAGGGCACGTTTGATGTTGGGGCCAAGGCTGTCTGTGATGTTGTTATTGCTCAGGTTGAAGAGAGTAGGTGAGAGGATGCTGCCTTAGGGAAAGCCCTCTTTTTGGAGAGGGTGTTGCCAATACGAATATGGAACTGCCTAGATGAGAGGAAGTTTTGAATAAAGATGGGGAGGTGGCCTCTGAGGCCGATGGTGTGAAGCTTGCTAGTAATGCCGTATTTCCAAGTAGTGTCAAAAGCTTTCTCGAGGTCGAAAAAGATGGCAATGAGGTGTTCCTTGTTTACAAAGTATTCCTGGACAGCGGTGTCGAGCGTGATTAACTGGTCCAGAGTATTGCGACGTTTCCGAAAGCCGCTTTGGTGAAGGGAGAAAACTTTGTTTGTCTCAAGGAATCAGTTTAGTCTTTGGTTAATGATCTTTTCCATAATTTTACAGAGACAGTAAGTGAGGGCGATGGGGCGGTAGCTGGGGGGTCGGTAATGTTCTTTCCCAGTTTGGGGATGGGGGTGATGATAGGTGTCCTCCAGATAGGGGGAAAGGAGTGAGAGGACCAAATGAGGTTGAGGATGGTGAGTAGGGTAGCGGTTGCCTTGTTGGGGAGGTGTTTTAGGAATTGGTAGGGGATGTTATCTGGGCCCTTGGAGGTGCAGCCAGCATCGTGGATGGTTTGCTTTAATTCACATAGGGTGAGAGGGATGTTGTAGCTCTCAGAGTTGTCAGAGGAAAAGGTAATACTCCAGGTTTCGTCACGAGCTTTTTTGGTTTTGAAAGCATTGGGGTGGATGGCCGAGGACAAGATGTTGCTGAAAGAGCCGGTGAGGCGGTTAGCAATATCCCTTTTTCCCGAGGAGAAGATTACCATTCCAGGAGAGTTGGGAGATGAGAGACTTGCCCATCCTGCCGTGGAAGCTGTTAACCATACTCCAAATCTTCTTCGTGGGGGTGTTGGTGGTGAGAAAAGAGATGAAGTTGTTCCAAGTGTTGGTTTTACTGTCCTTGATAGTGCACCTGGCTTTGGCACGGCTGATGCAAAAGAGGTTGAGGTTGTGGGTGGTCAGGTTTGTTTTGAGTTCCTGAGGGCTTTTTTCCTGTTCTTGATGGCGATTTTGCAGTCATCATTGAACCAGAGGCTGGAGAGTGGTTAGTGGGTTTGGGGAATGAAGCAGGTGGCGATGTTAATAAGGATGTTACTGAAATTTTATATGGGATCCTTACCCTCAAGGATATGGGGGAGAGGTGAGAGTTGCAGAGTGTTTCGAAAAGGGGCCAGTTTGCTTTCTTATGATTCCAAATGGGGGTGTGGTCTGTGGGGGTTTGTAGGTTGGAGTGAAAAAGGAGAGGGTAATAGCCACTACCACAGAGGTCAGCAGTGACCTTCCAGCTAAAATCAAGGACGAGGTTGGGGGAACAGATAGACAGGTTAATACAGGTGAGGGAGTCTGTGGTGAAGGTAGGTCAAGGACTTAGTGTTGAACAGGAGAGGCTGTGCTGACAAAAAGTGTTTTCGATGAGCTTGCCTCTAGGGTTGGTGATATTGGAGCCCCACAGTGGGTTGTGGGTGTTTAAGTCACCAAGCAGGATGAAAGAGGAGGGGAGCTGAGAGATGAGGTTGTTAAGGTTGCTTGACTGAACATAGGTCTTTGGGGGAGATAGATATTGCAAAGAGTAAAGGTTTCGTGGAGGGAGATACAGACACAGATGGCCTGAAGGTCAGTGTTCACATGAATAGTGCTGTGTGGGATACCGTGTCTAACAAGAATGTAGACCCCCACAGACCCTATTGGTGTCCTCTTGATGTTTATGGTAGCAAGATAAATTATTGAGGTAATAATGGTCAGTGGTTTTCAAGAAGGTTTGTTGTAGGCAGAAGATGACAGGGTTGAACTTGGTGGCCAGAAGGTCAATTTCTTCTGAATTGGCCTTAAGCCTCCTGATGTTCCATTGTATAATGTTGTGAGTGTTATTGTAATTGTTTCTGTTGTACGCCATAAGGGGGCAGGGGGTTATCTAAAGGAAGATCTGCTGTGTCTGAGTTGGCTTGATTTTTCTTTGGATTTGACTGTTTCTTTGAGAGCAGTTGTTTTTGAAAGTTGGACAAGAAGTATGTTCTGTGGGTTGGTAATTGAGCAACCCATGTTCTCTTCAGTGTCATACATTTGGGTTGTTAATTTGTTGGCCAGGTTGGCTTGAGTTTGATGTTTGATGGCATTTGATGTGTTGGGGTAGGGTACAGCGGGGGTCTTAGAGAAGGAAGGAAAGTTGGAGAGAGAGGTTGTGGTGCTTTGTGTAATGGGTGTGGTTGGGTTGTTGGCAAAGGTGATGGGCTTAGGACTTGGTAAGAAGAGCCAGGTGAGGTCAGTTCGGGCATGTGAGTCAGTTTTAGTTGTGTTGGGAGGGGGGATATTGGTGTTTGAAGAGACTGTGCTGGCATAGTTTGTTTGTTTGTTTGATGAGGTCTTAACGGCACCACGACAACGAAGGTCAAATTGTGCCTGAGAGGTCAGATCATTTTAGAGGCAGTAAGGAAAGAGACCAGGGGAAGAATGAGAGAAATTCAAGAACAAAAGCCAGAAAGCTGTGATCGAGAGAGGAGGTGCATGGGTAAAACAAAAACAAAGTAGAGAGGGGGTGGAAGAGGAGAATTAAATATGGTTGTAGAGGGATGCATGCTGAAGGAAGGAGACTATTTTATCTGGAGGATTTTTTTGAAGAACTCAGCAATTGAGTTGTGGGGAGCGAGGAAGCTCTGGGAAGGTTGTACAGGGGCAAGCAAGGAGAACGTGTTGGATTGTGAGGATGCAGTGGCAATTGTTACAGAGGGGTTGGGGAACCAATAAGGAGGTGGGAGTGAGTGAGGTGGGTGTGACCAATTCTAAGACGGGTAATATGAACGTTGTCGATACGAGAAAGGTTGGCACAGAAAGGTTTGGTGTGGTGGGAAGTGAAGAATTGCTTCCTGGCCTCTGGGTAAGTGGTGCTAGGATTAAGGGTTTTTAGTTTTGTTATCTGTTTTTCCTAAAGCCAGGTAGAGCAGTCTTTTGAGAAGGAGGGATGGTTGGCTGGGCGAATACCGTCACAATTGGGGCAGCGTGGGGTGTTGGTGAAGGAAAAGCTGTCATGGTCTGGAGCTCCAGTTGCCACAGCACACATTGCTGTGGCAGGAGTTTTTCCCATGGCCATACCTCTAACACTTATGACAACGGAGAGGATTGGGAATGTAGGGGGCATGGTGAGTTGGTATGGCAAAAGTCAGCAAGATGGTATTGGTGGGTGTTTCAGCACTATCTCTCTTGAGGACGAGACGACAGGCCTCAGTGACTTGTTGGCTGGCAAGTTCCTCAATGAGGTCTTCATTGGTCAAGAAGGCAAGGTCTCTGGTTCTGATGACGCCTTAGCTGGAGTTCAGGGAACGGTGGGAATGACTGTTACGTCAATACCAATATTAGCTAGGGTTTTGGTGGAGAGAAGGGTGGTGGCTTGAGTGTCCCTGGTGCAGTGCACCAGAAGATCACTGGACTTGGAGGTAAAAACCTTGGGGAGGGTACCGACAAGGTCGTGGAGCACCTTGTGTATGAGGAAGGGGCAAACTCTTTTGAAACTGTCAGGTTTTTTGGTGGCCTGAATGACTACAATTTTGGGGACTGGGGTTGAGGAATGGTCAATGGAGGTAGCAGGTAGGTCAAGGGGAGGGGAGAGAGAGTTAAGGTCAAGGCAGAAGAGTTTGGTCATGTTGGAAAAAACACCAAAAGCCGGGAGACTCAAGGCAACAAGAACTATTATACGAGAACCACTGTATAGGTACTGAAAGGTTGTGAAGGCCTGGTCACAATGGGAGGGAAAAAATCAAAGGAATGATCTTACTGAAAGCACACACCCATACACAAAGAGGAAATCCCGGAAAATGAAGGTTTAAAAGTTTAGGTGGAAAGTGCATGCATGGTAAAATAATCAGAATGAAAAGTTTGAGAGAACAGAAGAAAGTCACATTGCTCTCAACACACAAATGCATGCAAGCTATGGAATATGGATCAATTCAGAATGCAGATGTCTGCTAACCACATGCTATACTGTTAATTCTATGTACAAGTTTCACTGATCCTAATTTTTGAATTGTGTTTTTAGGACTTTGGAAAAAGAAGTGACCCTTTGGACATTTGTACATAGTGAGGCCCAAGCTAGAAGTGGTTGCAAACAACTTAGCAAATTGCTTTTACTCTCCATCCACTAAGATTATGCCCTTACAAATTTAAGCAGGCCAGCACTCACTGTTCCAAAACCATTTACATCACACGGCCTGACGTCTTCAGTCAAAGACAATGTGCCTTGGAAAATGATTGATGGAACAAACAATGCATACTGTGCAATATTTCACACATAAAAGTTTCTTTTATGTCTTTTACTGTAATGTGTATCTTCTGTCTCACCTTCAACGAATCCACTATTTCATCCTTAAACTTGTGACCCCAGATGCTTTCTCCTCCCTTTCCTGTTCCAGTCGGATCTCCAGTCTGCACCATGAAACCTTTGATGTTTCTAACAGAATCAAGGACAAGGTGAAAGGTCAATGAGAACAGATGGAAAATTATATTCAATGCATTTTGCATGCATATGATATGATATGTGATAGTACAACTTGATCCATCTTGATAAAGAGCAAATTGACAAACAAAACCAGGATGAAACGTCATTATCTTGTTCAAGCCAGGAATTTGTGTTTGAAAAAATATTACATATTTGCTTTTAAATGAGTGGGGTAGAAGGTCTACTTTGCAATCGTGAAGTAACACACTCACTTTCTTTCTATTCCCATTGATCTTCTTTGTACACATTTTTTGCAATTTTCTTCATGTGGTAAATCACAGTAACTTCCTTAGATATGTGCTAGTATATTCAGTGGTTTAAAGTCACAACCCTCTTAACATCATTTCATCAATACAATTGACTTGAAAGATAGTTCAGTGGTCAAACAAGTTTTATCTTATATGAAAAAGGACTTGAAGAGAAACACAAATGGTGAAAAATTACTTCAATATCTTATTCTGTTAAGGAGATATTAAAGTTTAAAGCTCTGTTTTATCTATGTAGAAATGACTGTATTAAGTCTACTATGGAAGGTTGGCACCCTCATCCTCACAATCTTAACAATTGTTAATGTATTTTAAAGAAAATTTATTTAACCTTTTCACAGTTTGAATTATTTTTCTTTGTGTTATTTTTTAGGTGGTAAATTATAATTACATTTAAAACATTCTGTTTTACTACTTTTCTGACATATTCTATGGTTTATAAGCCACACTATCTGGGAACAAAATATGATAGAATACATAAAGACTTTGAGGAATCTGAGGCTGTGATGTCACAACTAGTCTGATTTTAGTCGTTTCTACACAAATCATACCAAACTTTAAACTTAAATATCTCCTTAAACGGAATTTAGTTTTTTTGATGCTTTCTTCCCCATTGTTATTCTTCCCCACTGTTTATTTTAAGATTCTCTTTCATACATAATGGACTTGTTTGACCCCTGAACTAATCTTTTAAATTGTTACCTTTGAAACACATTGCTTTTGACATTCCTTGAACAATGAGACTTTTTGAGACTTTCCTAAAACACATCCATTTTGAAAATTTGATAAAATATTTCTTTTATTCATTATACAAAAAATACAAATTTCATTTTAATTGACAATATCTTACATAATGTAAATGAAATATATGCTATCCTTTTACCTATCAGACATCTTTAACTAGAAAATTTCTAATTGGAAAACACAAATCAGGAGTACACTTGCAATTGAAGAATAAACTTTGATAAAATTATGTTTTCATTATTTATTATACAAAAAATACAAACTTTATTATAATTGACAATATCCCACATAATGTAAATGAAATATATGTTATCCTTTTTACCTATCAGACATCTTTAAAAAGAAAATATTTAATTGGAAAACACAAATCAGGAGTACATTTGCAATTGAAAATAAACTTTGATAAAATATTTTTTTAATTATCTATTATACAAAAATACAAATTTTATTTTAATTGACAATATCTCACATAATGTAAAAAATACAAATCAGACATCTTTAACTAGAAAATTTCTAATTGAAAACACAAATACTTGCAATTGAAGAATAAACTTTGATAAAATATTTTTTTATTATCTATTATACAAAAATTACAAATTTTATTTTAATTGACAATATCTCACATAATGTAAATGAAATATATGCTATCCTTTTTACCTATCAGACATCTTTAACTAGAAAATATCTAATTGGAAAACACAAATCAGGAGTACACTTGCCATTGAAAAATAAACTTAGTGCGTATTGATAAACAACTACGAGTGATTTGAATAAACGTCTGAAACTACAAGTTTGCTATGTAAAAGTGCTATACTGGGACTCCAGGATAACTTAACATTCATATCAACAAGATGCTTCTACAAACAATGATTATGAATCTTTGTTGCCTCAAAATGAAGGTGCTGTACTTAACAAAGACTGAATATCAAACCAGAATCTTTTAGTGCTACAATTACCTGTGAAACAAACATCCATTGTAGTAACCGCTTGCACAAAGCGCCAAGAAATTCTCACTTGCGTTGGGAACAAGATCACAGAAAACTTCCACTTTTATGTCACCTGAATCGGTATGTAGTGTCACAGACTGTAAAAACATAAAGTTGCAAGATGATAAATAACTCAGGCTATAAATATTTTGATCTATTTCACTCAAAACCAGTGTTAAGATTTCCAGTGTTAATAACTCACTGATCTTTTCAAAATCAAAGTGAATCCTCTGCCCTGAAAATCTGTGCTTAAAATTAGGCAAAATATGTGCACTTCTTACAAAAGTTACATAACATAACATTTATTTAAATATTCAAAATTTCTAAAAAACTTGAAATAGCCACTTTAACACATTATGCACTTGCAGCTACTGTATTCACAGAACTGTTCCATACTCTGAGGTCTTAATCAAAGTCCCAAGAGATCAAAATGCTTAAATAAAAGAAAGCGCAAAATGACTAAACCGAAAACTTGACCAAAGCCACCACATGTAAATCTGAACTCAGGATTTTGAAGAGTTAGTTTTCAGCCAATTCAATTTATTATATTTTTTTGCTGTGCTAACTTGAAAAGTACTTTAGTGTACCAAATGTGTGGTTAATGAAATGATACAAAACAGCCATAGAGCATTTGATAGACTCAAATGACATTTATCTACTGAACAAATGAAACTTTACCATTTTATTACGTCTCTGAGAGTAGTTGGCTGAACACTCAACAATTGCAGCACTTTCATTCAACCAAGTTTGAGTGGCATCAGTCCAAATCTGGAAAAAAAAAAGTTGTCAAAGCTTTCAGAGAAACCTTCTAATCAAGGTGTTTATTCATAAGTGGTTTCATTTGTTTGCAAAGAAAAGCAGTCAAATGGAATTCAAGGGAAGATTAGGCAAGAAAGTTTATAACATTAGATTCAGAAAAATAGTTCTTCCCTAGAGTTTCTTCTTGCAAAAGTGAACAATTTATAGGAGGAAGCTGGCATATTATGGAGCTTATGAGTGCTAACCTTCTTCCCAAACTACATATAACCATCAAAATTTCTAACAACATGTGCAAAATTGCAGTCTTTATGCCTACTTTGTCTTATGTCAGCACTGTATGTAAAACAAAATTTGTGACTTCATTAGGAAAGTTTCAAAATTCTCTCAAAATGTGACATTGAAGATGTTGATGGATATGCAATACACTACAGAAGATAGGCCAGTCTGGGAAGTATGTAATTACAACTTGGTTACAGCAAAGAACTTCAGCATGTAGTTAGCCAGTTTACAAAATTTGACATTCTTTTTCGGGTCATTTTATCTTAAATCATCCCCAAAAATTTGAATAACACCTCTATGTCTCAGATTTTGATGCAATTTGATGTGCAGGTATGGTATACAAAAAATGTGAAAAAATCCAAAATTTTAGTGAAATCAGACCAAAAGTGTCATAACTCAAAAGGTTTAGGTCCAAATTTGATGAAAGGGTATCATTTTAAAGGTAATGTAATAAACTTTCAGCTTTTGCAGATAGCGACAAATTTAAGTGCATGTAAAAACAAAAACAAAAAAAAACAAAGCAAAAAAAACCCACAGCATTATACATCAATTGATAGATAAGATAACAAGGAATTCCAAAATCTTAATTTGGCTGAAAATTAAATAAACCTGCAAGGTCATTTCCAAGGTCATTTCCAAGGTCAAAATTTATTCAATTTTCAACACCCAGTCCTATCTGATGACAGATTTTCGGCCCTTTCCAGCCATTCTTAATTGCCCATAACATTTAAACTGTTGCTCCAATTTTGCTAAATTTTTTAATCTTTTCATTTCTTTATATATCACCAAACGCACCAAATTGCATCAAAATCTGAGACAGGGGTATTTTGCATTGGGTGGTCTGGCATGGAATGACCCTTCCCTCAAATTTATATTTAAAAAAATACATTAAAACTATGTACAGTGATATTCATGAACAAAATTGGTGTAGCATACACAGCTATGTTTTTAAAATTTCTGGCATCAATAGTTTAGAGAAAACCATACTTTCCACTGTAGGCCTAGGGAGAGGAAAAAATTGTCCTTACCCCAGCAGAGGGAAAGAAATAGGCCTATGTTCAAAAGTTGCTGATTGTTATAAACAGTCACTCCTTTTTTTCTGTACGTATTCACGCCCACTCGGATTTATGAATATATAATGAGTTTAAACGTGCCATTTGCTGACGATGATTTATGGTCAAGGAATGTATAAATGATGGTAATTTTTGCAAATTTTTTTAGTTAAAGGTTGAATAATTATGTTCATTGGTGTTTTAAACTTATTATTGATTAAAAAAAGGACGAAATTTACAGACAAAAAAACGTTACAAAAGTGAAAAATTTACCACACGATCATTCTCGCAACAAATTGATTTTGAACCTATGTAATGGCGATTACGTCCATCCCGGTGTCCGTCCACAGTTTTTTCCTAAGAATTCCTCAGAAAATGTTGAAGGTTTTTCAGAGTTTCTCAGAAAAAGTTAAAGTTTCTTTAGATATCCTTATGGAAGGTTAGAATTTTCTTACAAAATGTTTCTTTTTTAGAGACACCTAAGACAGGATTGTAGTCTAGTTTCCTTAAAAAGTCTACAAAACATTTGATATTTTCTTAGAAGATTACTGTAAAATGATACAATTTTCCAATATTCTTCAGAGATCCTAAACATCTCTCTTGTAGCACTTGAGATTTAAAATTCTTAAAATCTTTAAAAAATTTAAACACAAACAGTTGTATCAGGCATGATTATTAAACTCCACCTTTATTATTGGGTCATTTGCATAAAGTTGCTACAGTATATAAACTGACCAGACTTTTTTTATTTATTATGCTTAGTCAGGGAGTGTGACAGGATGTGATTGCATATGGACATAGGGAGGGATGCCATATGGGACATGGATGGGGGCCATATGATATAATATATACCACGTGTGTATACACCAAGGGCTATATCAGGCATAATTATTTGACTCCACCTTTTTTTTCTTATTCAACAACTCATTTGCATATAGGTTATTTTATGAACTAATACTTTCATACATAGCATGCTCAATCAGGGACTGATAGCTAGGATGAGACTTCTTATGGAGCCTATGGGATGCCATGTGTGACATAGGGTAGGATGCCATGTGTGACATATGGTAGAAGGCTATGTGGGACATAGGGTAGGAGGCCATGGGATGTGATGCCATGTTGGACATAAAGTAGGATGTCATTGGGACATTGGGAGGGATACCATATGGAACATATGGTTGGACATACATGTAAGGTGGTATGCCATGTGGGACATCAGGTGGGAAGCCACTGATGCGGGACACAGGGAGGGATGCCACTTGGGACACAGGGAGGGATATCATGTTGTACATATGGTTCGATAAAAGTGGGATATACATGTAGGATGGAATCCATGTGGGTCATAGGGTGGGATGCCATGTGGGACATATGATGGAATGTCATGTAAAACATATAGTGGAATGCTATGTGAGACACTGTATGGTGGAATACCATGTGGGAGATATAGTGGAATGCCATGTGGGAGATATGGTGGAATGCCATGTGGGAGATATGGTGGAATGCCATGTGGGAGATATGGTGGAATGCCATGTGGGAGATATGGTGGAATGCCATGTGGGAGATATGGTGGAATGCCATGTGGGAGATATGGTGGAATGCCATGTGGGAGATATGGTGGAATGCCATGTGGGAGATATGGTGGAATGCCATGTGGTACAAGGCATGGGATGTCGTGTGGGACATGGGGTGGGATGTCATTTGATATATGGGATGTGATCCATGTGGGACATTCAGACATTCAATTCAGATGGGAGAGGGATCACATTGTACATAAAATAAAGACATTATATTAAGCAATCGAGGAGGATATGTACTTCTTTTTCAGGGAGTTAACAAAGGAATTTGTATAAATCAACATCTTGTACTAATTTGTTTTAAATAAAATTAAGGCTACAAAGATAATCTCTTTTTTCATTGCTATATGGATATGCACAAAGGCAAACTACAGTAGCCTCTGGTAATCAATGGGCACAAGGAAACATAGGGCAATGATAACAAGCCATTATTATTATGACATTAAATAACTTCTGTGAAAGTTTGTTAGATGTACTTACTAGGGCCCAAGAGAATGATTGGAGAATATTTGTCATTCGTGCAGGCAGGGAAAGTACACTTTTTGGGTAAATTTGTCTCATTTGACTAAATTTTGGATGAGTATTATGAGCCTATACCACTCCCAATGCAGTTGGAGCTTTGTATAAAATGCACATCAAACTGTGTGCAGTGACAAAGGTCTTCAAACTTCATAATCAAATCTTAAAGTTCATATATAGCCTACTAACTAACAGTAAACAACAGAAAAATTTACCAGGTGACAATTGCTTCAGAAAAATCCATTGCTCTCTTAAGTTCATATACACATTTCAAAGTTTGTGTCTGAATTGTTAATGTTATAGTGGCTCTTTTCAACTTTCGACCAATCATAACGAATTTCGTTAGTGTTCACCATGATGCCATCTTAATCTACACCCGGTTCGTTCTTGTCAAAATAATACTGAAGTTCTGCTTCTCCATGACGTCATCGTTAACATTTCTTTGTTTTTTTGCAAATGGTCGGGCATTTGGCATGTAATGGGGTAGAAAATTAATCGTTTGTACATCTCATCAGAAAAAAAATTGAAATACTGTTTTTTATAAACGAAGAAGGGAGTCTCCGGCAAATTCGCGAGTGGTCAAAAAAGGGAATTCTCATATACGGTTTAAAAGTCATGGTAGGAGGTGACTTACCTTGTTATATATATATATATATATATATATACATATACATACATATATATATATATATATATATATATATATATATATTTATATATACATACATATATATATATATATATATATATATATATATATATATATATATATATATATATATATATATATATATATATATATATATATATATATATATATATATTTATATATACATATATATACATATATATATATATATATATATATATATATATATATATATATATATATATATATATATATATAATATATACATATATAAATATCCATATATATATATATATATATATATATATATATATATATAAATATATAAATATATATATATATATATATATATATATATATATATCATGTGTGTGTTGTCATACCGCTAGGAACACCTGTGGCCTTCAATATAAACGAGAAGGGAGACCTGTATTAATCACAACTGCGGAAGTGTGATGCCCAGTCGGGGACAATATCAAGGGGAATATGGTTACTCCAAAACGAGGCCTACTGAGTAGACTTTTGAAATATCGCGGAAGCGGTTTAATTTTAGGTCTAACAGTAATTATGTGAGGGTTCTTTCTTTTCAACACGCTCTAATTGAAAGTCCGACAGCATGCATTTAATCATCTTAACTAATTTTTATTGAATCTTACCCATATGCTTCATCAACTTTGAATAGGAATAGCCTACTTGCATTCAGATCAAGTTCATCAAGCACACTGTACTGAACGCATCTGACAGAATCTGAGAGAGAGAGTTCATCATGACGGGGGTCGTCGCCTGCGTATTCGGTTATGATAGTACAAATGCTATACTGACCGGACGCATCATCGAGTCAGAATCACGGCCTTTTAACTGTCGGTCTACCCACCCCAGGATTCTCGTGGTTTATGACAGGTATGTCCCAGGCAGAATCTTTAACTGGGTGTCTTTTTATGACGTCCCAGGCTTTTAGAACAATGACGTCCTTTGTTTACACTCTTATAATACTCAACAATAACAGAATGAACACACGTGGGTCTGTGGTCAGCTGCGAGACGACTAAAATGGAAATAATTATTCTCCCTATTGAAACCTATGATGAAAGAGTCAAGTTTGGGTCCTTTTCCTTATAGATTTGGGATACTTTGTGATGTTTTCCAAAAAGAACCATCTAAAATCTCTCAGATGAGAGTACTTTTGATAGGGGGTCACCAGAGGTTTTGGCCCTTTTTCTTAGGCCGAAGTGGAAGAGGTCTTGTGCACCCTCACCAAATGAAACTGTGTCTGAGCCAGATCTTGTCAAGTTTTAATATGATTAATCAAGACCTATCTATTCTCTACTATTCCTAGAATTTGCAACTTCCCAGGTTTCTGTCCCGTGAAATGGGACCTCTCGAAATAGTATTTGCCCTTTCTCTGGCTGAACTCGCAGACTTATGGAAGTATATGCCGGTCAAAACCTCGGAATTACGTCGCGTCGTATTTGGAATAATGTCGCGTCGTAATTATATTTACTACGCGACCCAAATATTTACCGGCATATGCTTCCATACAGACTTGAAATTGAAGTTGAAGTAACATGCTGACATGTGAGGCATGTTTCAGAGATTTTTTCTAAAAGCATCAATTTCCCGAAGAAACAGTGACAAATGCAAAGAAGTTTGATTGGATTTTATCCGGACTTTCACATCGTAACTTTTAAATTAAAATTATACTACATAATTTGGTCTCACCAAAATTGGGAAGCAATTTAAAAAACATTCTCTTGTCAACATGTCAGTGGCCCAGCCTTAGCGTAAAGTGACCTTCGCTGTCTCTTATACTTAAAGTTAGTCCTACGCCATAAGTCTAACAACCGCTGCCACGTTCTTACTAACCTACAACGACGAAAGAAACAGTAGGCCTACTAGGGATTGTTTTTTGGACCTGCAATCTTGGACAAAACTCGTTGAAACACTTTGTGAAAATATGTGATGTTTTTCATGAAGCTACTTTTCTATTGTAAATCATTCCACATTAAAAAATCAGAAATGCTGGAATTTTTTTCTGTTGCTTTTTCAATCTCTACTCTTTCAATTGTAATTAATATTTTAGAATTATAAGGACATTTTAATAATTTCATTGACGCCGCCAGTGTCCCCTCCCCTACCTCACTATAATGATTATACTCCCCTTCGCCTCCCCATTCAATGTTGGCCCTTGTTACTGTTTTTCCTGGAAATGACGTTCAGAAAGGAATAAATACAACATTGAAAGGGGAGAGGTAGGGGGATTACAATTCTCGGAAAAATATTAAAGAAACATAACACTATAACATATGAAGTTCTCAAAAAGCTGAAGTGTTCCAGCAGTTTTGTCCAAGATTGTAGGCCCAGGCCTACTCCCAATAAAAATATATCCCATAACATTTTCTTTAATTTAAGATGATCTGCAAGGATTTAAACTTCAGTCACAAATGCTAAATTAACTCTGTTCACCTAAGTATAGGTTAACGTAAGACCTCAGTCCTTGAGTACTAGGCCAACCTACTTCCCCAACTTGGAAGTTCCAAGCCCTTGTATGACACTATAACCTTGATTTCTGATGAAATTACTCAATCTATTCAGTGCTGTCATGCAAAATAAATTATACCCTATTTACCTCAGACTTTATAGCAACCACTGTAACAAACGCAATTTAGAACTAGCTATCAGTATCAGTTACATAGTTAGCTAGCTGCCTATGGATACAACTGCTGTAACTGACTAACGTTAGTGTTCCTGTTAAGCATTTTACGTGCGTGGGACCCGGGCAACAAATATTCAGCAGTTCAGACATTAACAAAGTTAAAAGTTTGAGGTTTTCCCACGAGAAATTTTAAGAAACTTTAGTCAGGTGACGGGACGTGTCACATGAGGGTGTACGCATAATCATAGTGGTGTCATCGTCATGTGACGAGCCATTTGCAACTTCAGTATATCATCATTATGTGTAAGTTGCCATAACGAGAAATGACGCCATAAAGCCATTACGAGAAAGACGTCGAACAAGTTTTTCTAGCGTTATGGCAACCTATACATTTATATATATGTAATAAGTGGTACTGAATGCGTAGCGGCCTGCCTAAGGCGCTTTTGACAGAATTTGTGACGTTATAAAAACAGTGGGTGTCCTGCGGAGCTTGCTAGGTATAAGGATCATGAAAAGTTCACTAAGGGTTTGATAAGTATACTAAAATGCTTTTGAAAAACGTTTGTCCAAAGAGGTTAAGATTAATCCTAAGTCATTCAACTCTTATGCTCGCTCAAAGCAAAAAAACAAGGAGGTTGTTTGTCCCCTTCAGGGTAATGATGGTGGTACTATCAATAGTGGTAAGGATATGGCTGATGTTTTGAATGACTTCTTTTCATCTGTTTTTTCTTCTTTTATGGAGTCCCTTGTTGATGATGTTGTGGAGTATCTTAGTGTGCACTCTCCGGTATCCATTAAGGATGTTGATTTTTCAAATGATATTGTGTCTAAGAAGTTGAAGGGTTTGATTTCAAATGAAGCACCCGGTCCAGATGTTATATATCCTGCTGTTTTACATGAGTGTTCTGATGTTCTTTCTGTTCCCCTGAGTATTATCTTTTCAAAGTGCTTTGATGTTGGTATTATTCCTAGTGATTGGAGAATTGCTAATGTCACTCCTATTTTAGAAAAAGGGTAACCACAATTTGCCCTGTAGCTATAGGCCAGTGAGTCTTACTAGGGCTGTGTGCAAGGTCATGGAGTCCATTGTTAAGGATGTTGTACTAGATCATTTACTTGTCAATGCTTTGTTGAATTTGTCCCAGCATGGGTTCTTACCTAAGAGGTTTTGTGTTTCTAGATTATTGGAATTTCTTGATGATGTTACTTAACTAGTTGATTCTGGTCATAATGTGGATGTTATCAAGTTAGACTTCCAAAAAGCATTTAATAAAGTTCCGTTAGGCAGGCCCATGTTGAAAACAAGAGCGCTTGGTGTGGAGGGAAAGTGTGCCAGTTGGATAAATTCTTGGTTAATTTACAGGTCACAAAGAGTTGTTGTTAATGGTGAAGCATCTGGTGTTCCTCAGGGTTCTGTATTGGGTTCGCTTCTTTTCTTAATCTTCATTATGATATTGATGTTTTCCTTGGCTCCAGGATTTGTAAATTTGCTGCTAACACTAAGCTGTACATGATTGTTGATGATGCTATGGATTTTTCACTGATGCAAACTGATCTGGATAAGTTAGTTTCTTGGTCCCAAACATGGTGGATGTCATTCAATGTTGATAAATGCAAAGTTATTCGTTTTGGTCAGAGCAATTTGGTTTTTGATTACTGCATAAATGGTTCAAATCTTGGTTGTGTTGATCAAGAAAGGGATCTAGGTGTTGTCATTACTAGTAATCTAAAACCTTCTAAACAGTGTACTTTAGCAGCTGCAAGGGCACATAGGATGCTTGGTTTGATTAGAAGAAATGTTTGTTTTTTTGGTAGAGAGGCTGTCCTTAATTTATATAAGCAGTTAGTCAGCCCTCACCTTGAGTATGCTATTCAGGCTTGGAGTCCCTTTAAGAACCACTTATTCCCGAAGGAAGGAATCTCTCTTATGAATATAGGTTGCGAACTCTTGGTTTGACCACGCTTGAGATGAGAAGAGTACGTGGCGATATGATTCAGGTTTTTAAATTCCTATCTGGTAGTGATTCTTTGACTTCCTTGAATTTCTTGCATGCTTCAGCTAATCCTCATGTGACACGTGGTTACAGTTTGAAGTCGACCAAAAAGTTCTCACGGATAAATATTCGGCGTTTTAGCTTTTCGCAAAGAGTTGTTAATGAGTGGAATAGTTTGCTTGAGTGGGTGTAGCTATCCCCAATTCTGTTCACAATTTCAAGGTTAATAAGTTCTTTACTAACTCTGGGCGTCGTTGATTATTACTATTATTTGTGGTGGTGCTGGTGTTAGTTTGGGCTTTCTATGGGGTGATTCACCCTTCTTAGCCCGTCATCTTGTTATGTTATGTTATATTGTTGTTGTTGTTTTCAATAGTATTTTTACGACTTAATTTTTTAGTTTTTTCCGAGTTTCGTTTCGTTTTCCCATTTTTGGATTGTTTTAATACTTTTTCTTCTTAATTTTTTCAATGTTATTTTAAAACGTTTTCACGTACGAGAACAAGTGCGTGGTACAAAAAATGGGAGCTTATGTCAGATGGCGACGCGTACATGCAGATAAGTCTGCTCTTTTAAGGGACGGACTGCTTTCACTTTACTTTTGACAAGGGGGCTCCAGTACTGAAATTTTGTTCTGTTATTAACCTTCATTCATACAGAACTTATATTAGGCATAGACTGAATATGACGCTTGAAAGGTTAATCGAGTTTGTTTGGTGGCGGTGACACTGAGGGAAAGAGCAGAAGAGGATAGGGAAAGGAGAAATTTCATAGGGGCAAGAGAGGAAAAGCTCTAAAAAAAGATAAATTGCGCCCTTTTGCGTCTTTGCTAGTAAACTTAGTCATGCCATACAGTCATATGAACAAACCATATATTGTTATATTTTAATAATATCAAAATGTGGTGTCATTTTTCAACAAATACTGTACAAAATTTATTTTTCATCACAAATGTCGTGTATTAGATAATAGTTTCCAACATATATGGGTACCATTAATTTTCGCTGACTGGCTAAGGCGACACAAGTATTCTTTAAAAAATTCCTATTGACTGTAATGATCAAGTTTCCCCGTCAACTTGGCAAAATCGTACTGAGCCCGTACACGGTTACGTCGAACCTTACGTCAAACCGACCTCCTCAATGGCCATGGATCAAGTGCGAGAAACAATGACAAACCATGCACACAGTGCAGTGCAGGTACTTTTCGCGATACCAGTACGGTACGATGTCATTGCGTTTATTACTCATTGTTTTACGTCTGAACATGACAAATTGACAGTTTAAAGCATTTTAAAGGAATTACCGCTAACCATATTGAAGCCGTTATGCATTACGCCTAGGCCCTAGCCTGATTGGTGAAGGTCGGCCAACACCATATGCCTATTTAAGATTAACGATGGGCCGGCTGCGTCTTTTTTTTCTCTGCAGAACAGAATTGCCATCACAGATTTTTTCAGCCAATCATATACAATTTGCCATGCCCATCTCAAACCTATGAACTTTCTGGTGTTGAAGGGGAAAATATTAAATAATTGAATTAAATAATTCAATTGTGTGTAAGAAAGTATCATTTGTAAATAATACAGGAAATATACATCAATTGACTTAAACAACTGGTGCAGGTTACATGAAATGGTGTGAAAATTCAGGTGTTTAAAGAGATCAACGCATATTATTCTGCCTTTTAACTTCTAAAAATCATTCCTATACATTTGTATTGACATTTATGATAAAGGAATTAGGTCTTCATTGTGGAGG
The DNA here is from genome assembly GCA_020152595.1 of Chiridota heheva. Lineage (NCBI taxonomy): Eukaryota > Metazoa > Echinodermata > Holothuroidea > Apodida > Chiridotidae > Chiridota > Chiridota heheva. The sequence goes on from JAIGNY010002074.1 coordinate 2,555,761, forward strand.
TAACCAATTTACAAAGAAAAAAAAGTAACAAGCTTTTGACATCACAATTTTGATTTACTGTAATGATTACCTGTATAAATTTAACTTTAACAAGAGAACAACTGGCAATCAACTTTACAAAGATTCCTGACAGTTTCCTTATGAGACATCTTCTGTGGATGACCATACTGCCACAAGTCATCCACTTATCACTACAGCTTTAGCTGAAATCAGCAAACTTTGTGAAGTGATGGTGATGTAGATATGAATATAGAAAGAAACAGAAATCGACCAAATTTGAAGTTTTTCCTATGCAGCCTAACAACTATAGATCCCCATGGTTGTAAAGTGTGGCCTATAGTCAACTGAGCTAAGCCTAGTAAAGATATTTTGAATGTGATTTTTCATGTCTGTTTACTGCAAATAACATCAAGTCTGCTGGTTTTAATGTTGAATTTTCAGTCTTAGGGTTTGTGTCTTTTTTTTTTTGGTTAGACAAGACACATTTTTATGTATAAAAAGGGTACACTAAAATTACCATTTCATTTTCTCATAACCTGATAACAGTACATTCCATTGCCCAGAAAAATCATTATACATGTGCCTGGAGTCAGAAAACATTTGGGCAGGTATTGTGTACTACAAAATGATATACAGGTATTCAGCTGACTAATATCTGGTACAAATTTAATTTACATTGCAAAAATTTCTTACTCTGTAGCACTGTCAATGATTTTTAACAATCATACAGCATAAAAGTTGGAATACTATTGCACTGAATATAATTTGTTCCTTGGATACCAAAGCAAAAACAAATGAGAGCAAAACTAAAGATTGTCTATCAATGAGAAGAGAGATTCCATGCAGCAAAATCTTCAAGTGGAGCTTTTTTCATCTCCCCAACTTGAAGCTTGAGAAACTTTTGCAAACAAATTGAAAGCAATTTTAATAAGTAATACACATAGAATGAAAAAAATGCACCCATGGATTGGAAGTAATTAGGCTGCAATACAACATGTAGGCCTATTCCAAAGAGTTTTATGATTATTTTTGAAGTTAAACTTTATGAATTTAGGGCCTGCAATTGTTAGTGAATGATGTTTAACAGAAAAATGTGAGTAAAACTGAATACTTATAGTTTATTCAAATAGAAATAAAAGTAATAAATACATGTGCAATTTGATCTACTGTTTCTCTACCTATCTAAACAAGTTGGCATTTAACTTACTTTTACTTTGTTTTATACACACCGATCTGCCAGTTGGTCAGTCTGTTTAGACTTTGTTTGATGGGTGTTTTGTTGATAGGCACATACCAACTATAAAACTAATAAGACCTAGGTCTATATTGGTCTAACAATTGTAATGCTGCATTTCAAGAATGGCGTTTTTATCATGACAGATATTTTCTTTTGTCTTTAATTAGCTGACGTTTTCTCTCTTTGTGAATGACTGCTGACGTTTATTGATACACAATGGTCCTACTGTACAATGTATTCTAATCTAGTAAATGTTGTTAGTGTACACATAACAAATGTCCCATAGTACATGCACGTGAACGGTGAGTATGTGACAAATAACTAACCCACCCCAATCTACTATAACATGTGTAAATGATCTGAAAGCCATCTTTATTGAGTCTGTGAAAAAATAGAGCTGATTCCTCAATAACAAAACAGCAAAAGTAAACAAACATTGCAAAGAAATAAAAAGTAATATTATAAGCTTGAAATGAGTATCTTGTTACAAATTCTAATTAACAAACTGATGAGGAACTTGAAGCTTTCCCAAGTCAATACCATGGTAATGTACATATATAGGCCCTAACTTTATGCTATCAAATTGCAAATGGTTTCACACAATGTTACGCTAGGCCTAAGTTAGTAACATTACTGTAGCCTGGCTAGGCAACACATAGTCAGATAAACATCTGACCTTAGTGTACGCTATAGTCATTACATGACTGCGAATACTGTATTGCATGTAGTGTGTAGCATGTAGGTCCAGGGCATACAGAGGCGTTATTTCATTAGGCAACACAATGTCCTATGATTACCCCGGCGACATTTTTTAAAAGCAATCAATCGCTACATACATGTCTAAATAAAATAAGATTTGATAAGCAACTTCTTCTTGTTCCTAAATAAAACTAAACTTATTGCCCATATTTGTCGGCGTTTACGTCACTTATTTAAGTTAAGCTAATGGTGTACATACGGCGTTAGCTAGCTTCAGACTGTTCAACAACAACTGGCACAATCAAGATAGCACATTATTTCAGGTTTATACTGAATTTGTTCAAGACATTTAATAGTTTTGATCATTTATTTCTTATCAGAAAAGTTGTTTGCGTAGTATTTTTCTTATAATATACTTAATATCAGTCAGGCGTAAGTTAGTAAGCGCGATACATGCCTGTCCACAATCTAATGCTGCGCTAAAGTGTTGTCGTCCTGCATGTACTGTAAAATAAATCGTTGTTTTTGTGTTCTTGTTAGAAATAAAATGAATGTTAATCTTGTTTAGAAAGACAAGTTATGATTAAAACTAATATAAATATAATTAATTATAGGGAGTGAATAATTTTTATTTCTTAAGGGTAAATTCGCAGTTCGCCTATTCTTATTGACTCCAATTTTTAATGGACCGATATATCTGCTGCCCTCTCTTGGAACCAGCTTGGGTGGGGGACGAACAAAAAAAGTATCACACTGTAGAATAAGGGTTTCGGCTCTCGGCCTTCGGCCTATACGTCGTATAGGGCGAGTGACGTCATCCTCTCTGGTTTTATGCCTAACGTTACGTGCCGCCAATTCCAATAAACATTGCTGCCAGTGCCAGATGTCTTTGATATTATTGTGTTATCTTTCTTTATTTGTTCAAATGAGCAGTCGTCCAAAAAGACTGAAAATAGCCATTTAAATATGGCTCGGCATCGAAGTGTTCGTGGGATGAACTATGATGATGGTAAGTAGGCCTAACGTAGATGTTTTCCCGGCGACCGTGGCTTTAAATTTTTGGATGAAATAGTCGCGCAACTCATATATTAATTTGTTATGTTTTTGGCCACACTTAAAATGCCAACCATTAACGTTAGGGGTCATACTCATAGTGACTATATTACCAATTAGGGCCTAGTATAGCTACTATGCCTTCATTAGCTGCACACCACAAAGTTTGCTTATTTTACATATAGGCCTAGGTATTTGGAAACCGCCCATTGAAAATAAAAACAAACGTTGGAAATTGACAAAATTCAACTCACGCAGGAGAAAATTACTCCTTTTACTCCTTACCCTTTCTGGTGATATTGAAAGCAATCCTGGACCCTCCCCAAAATATCCTTGCAAACAATGCAACAAATCTGTTAAAAATAACCAGAAAGGTATTTGTGTTGATGATTGTGACTCGTGGGTTCATAGTAAGTGTGCAGGCATTAGTAATGCAGCTTACAATACTCTTGCATCATCATCTGATGATTGGTTTTGTTTGGAATGTTTGGTACCTTGTGGCCTGTGTGGACTCCAGTGTAGGAGATCCGAAAAAGCAGTACAGTGTGACAATTGTGATCTATGGATCCACACTAAGTGCTGTAGCATTGACGACTCAAAATACAGCGATCTCATGCATTCTAGCTGTACCTGGGTGTGTGACACTTGTGACTTCAAGAACTTCTCTGATTCTTTCTTCTCAACTAACAATTCCATCAACTGTACTAACTCATATGAGCCACTTCAAAATTATTCTTCTGGCCTTGACTCGGGATCCAACCACCATCCCGATGTCAAATTGAAAACAAATCCTAAAAAGGGAAAAAAGGAAGGTTCTAAAACTTCTTGTTATCAACTTTCAGAGTGTTCAAACAAGACGGCCTCCGTGGAAAGTCTTATCAAAGAAAAAGACCCAGATGTCATTATTGGCACTGAAACCTGGCTTAATTCGAAATTACCAGCGCTGAAATTTTCCCGGACAACTATACAGTTGTTCGCAAAGATAGAAATTCAAATACTTATGGTGGTGTACTACAGGCAATACAAAATGACCTGGTTTTCACTGAGCTCACTAATTTAGACTCTGACTGCGAAATTATCTGGACCAAATTCCAATTTCCTAAGGAAAAGAGCATGTATATAGGAACATTTTACAGACCCAGTCACAATGATCTCACTAGCCTACTTGAGTTTAAAAAATCCCTCCAAAATCTTGGTAAAAATGCTGACAAAAACAATGTTTTTCTTGCTGCTGATTTCAACCAACCTAATATTGACTGGAGTCAAAACATTATTTCAGGAACTAACGCTTCCTCCGAAGCAGCCAAAATTCTTCTTGAAGTGACCAATTCATTCAATCTCACTCAAATGGTGCAGTCACCCACCAGAGATAACAACATTCTTGATCTTGTTTTTACTAACAATTCACCAGCTGTTATTTCAGCTAATGTCATTCCCGGTATAAGTGACCATGATATTGTTGAATTGACCCTAAATATCTCCCCTCCTCGTAAAAAGTTACCTAAACGTAAAATCTATTTAAAGAAAAAAAGCTAACATAAAACGTAATAAAAGAAGACCTGACCAAATTTAAACTGCAATATTATACTCAATTTAATTCCTCCATTGATGTTGATGAAAAATGGAATTTCTTTGAACAAGAAATTAAATTGATTATTGATAAAAACACGCCTCACAAGTTCACCTCAACTAAACTAAATCTGCCCTGGTTTACCCGTATCCAACGCCGTCTCTGCAGGAAAAAACATAAACTGTTTAAAAAAGCTAAGACTAATCAACAAGCCAATGACTGGACTACCTATAAAAGCTTCAGAAAGGCTGTCCATAAAAACCTCAAAGAAGCTAGAAACACCTTCATCTGTGATAAACTTAAAAACTCACTAAAAACCCAAAGGCATTTTGGTCCTATATTAAAAGATTAAGAAGTAACTCTGTAGGTGTGTCTGATCTACTAAATAACGGTAAACTCTGCAGTGACAGTAAAACTAAAGCTAACATTCTAAATGACCAGTTTTTCAGTGTTTTCACAGTAGAAAACACCTCCCAAATTCCTGTAACTAAACCACTTACCAACAGCAAAATAAACCAACTTATAATTACCCCAGAAGGTGTCAAAAAGCAACTGCATAACCTAGACCCCAACAAAGCCTCAGGTCCTGACCAAATACCACCATGGTTTCTAAAAGCACATGCTGATGACCTCTATGAAATTCTAACTGATCTCTTTCAAACCTCTGTCGATAATGGTACTATCCTAACAAGTGGAAAGAAGCAAACATATGTAGTGTTTTTAAAAAGGTGATAAACAAAACCCAGCTAATTATAGACCTATTTCCCTCACCTGCGTTTGTAGTAAAATCCTTGAGCATATAATCCACTCACATGTGATGAAATTCCTTGATGAGCATAATATCTTAACTGATTTACAACATGGCTTCCGTGCAAAAAAAGATCGACTGAAACACAACTCCTCTTAACCATAAATGATATTTCTAAACAAATTGACCAAAACAGTAACGTCTCTATGGCTATTCTTGACTTCTCAAAAGCCTTTGATAAAGTCCCCACCAGCGCCTGTTATCCAAACTTTCCGCCTATGGCATTGATGGAAATCTTCTGGCCTGGTTTGCATCATTCCTCAACAACCGCATCCAGCGTGTTGTTTGCGATGGTGAAATCTCTGATTCTAAACAGGTTTTATCCGTGTACCACAAGGTACTGTCTTGGGTCCATTACTTTTCCTCTTATATGTAAATGACATCCCTGATAATATAAACAGCACAGTCAGACTGTTTGCTGATGACTGCCTTGTGTACAGAACAATTGATAACCCTCTGACCAACAAATCCTCCAAGATGATCTTAACAAACTTGAACAATGGCAAAACAAATGGCAAATGAATTTTAACCCTCCAAATGCTACATCTTGTCAATTTCCTCTAAGAAATGCTTTAAATCACCTGTTTATACCTTATGCAACCAGCCACTAAAACATGTCAACTCCCACCCATACCTAGGTGTTGAAATTGATAATAAACTTAGATGGGATAAACATATACATAAGATAACCAAGAAAGCTAACTCTATACTTGGCCTTTTAAAACGTAACCTCTCAAACTGTCCCACCGACGTTAAATCCACTGCTTATAAAGCTCTAGTCAGGCCAGTACTTGAGTACGCATCTGCAGTCTGGGACCCCCATCACCAGTGCGATGTGGATAAACTTGAATCTATTCAAAGGAGAGCAGCCAGGTTCTGTATGGCAGACTACTCTTATAAATCTAGTGTAAAAACATGCTTTATAAATTAGATTGGCCCCTGCTTAAAACAAGACGATACAACACCCGGCTACATATGCTATATAAAATCAATAACAATCTTGTCGCCATCAATAAAGATGAACTTATCCCCACCGTTAGAACTAATACAAGAAATAATCATGACCTTAATTTTCAGGTTCCCTATGCTAAAAAGAATGTATATAAACACTCTTTCTTCCCTCACACACTAAAGGATTGGAATGCTTTACCGTCAGACATTGTTCATGCATTAAGTCTCAACTGTTTCAAAGCTAAACTGACTAACACCTGTATTGCTAACTAATTTTTTTTTATTTTATTTTTTACTCATACTTTTTACGCTCGGTTGGCGTTCATGTCCTCTTGAAGGATTTTTGCCGACTTAACCGATTCAGATTCAGATTCAGAAACGCGTGCTGAAGCAAAACGAGCATTAATCCTGGATGGGATTTAACAATAACATAATAACACTAGGCTAGGCCCAGGCCCACTCAATTATTAGTAGGCGCCCCAAAAAATGTATGTACTTAATATTTCAGTATCGTAGTAAACACCAACACACATGAAAATTGATACGCTCTTATTAAAGTCTTAATCTTATTTCCATGCATTCTACAAATTCTACACAGAATAGTTTGTAAAGTGTATGCAGAAGATAATTTTTGGACTCAAAAAATGTGCATGTAATGAATAGGCCCTATGTTTAATTTTAGAAAATCTGCGCCAAGATCTACAAAATGTGCGCCAATGTCTACAAAATTGTTGTTTTGCACCAGTTGAGCGAAAAGAACAGTTCCAAGAAAAACATTCACAAAATTATGTGTTTATATAATAATAACCATCGCCACTGAATTTTTTTAAATCTATAGCTTTCCACCTAGGCTATAACAAGCATCAATATTGTTCCATTGAACTTTTTTGTTGTAATGTTATTTGTGAGGGTGATTTTTCTAGCCATACTGCCATGTTGTCTGTTTACTCATAACCACTCAGAAACTTGAAAGTTATCAAATATTTGTTCTTTACTTATAGTTTTTCTTTATAACAAGAAGAATGTTTCCTGTCTAACAGTGTAATTTTGATTTATTTTTGATATTGTGTCAAGATTTTATTGTAAGTTTAAAAATTGCAGTCATGAGACTAGTTCCACTAAAATTTAAGTTTCAAAATGTGTGCACCTAGAATCAAAGGTGTACACCTACAATTACAACTGTGCACCAAAATCATGAAAATAACTTCTCTCAATCAAAAAATTAGTGAGGAAGATCTTCCGCGCTAGAAACAAGCTATGCAATCTGGTACAAATTATCTATTGTGGCTAGGCCTATCAAATTATAATTTGCTTGGGATCATATCGACAGATGTTGACCAAGTTTGTAAAGAAATTAAAATTTTGACCCATTTTGTTTCCGCGTAGGCCTATGTTAAAAATGGACGTGCGTTTCTGCCATCGTGTGTTTCCGCTATTACTTTCCGCCACAAAAACCGTGTTTCTGCCATGAGCCATGGCAAAATGTGGTTCTCTTAAACTAAACCTTTTGCAAAGTATCTTTAAAATTTGCTTGCTTTTCTCATGAGATGGAAAGTTGTCCTGGTTATTCATTAGTTATTGAACACATCCCATGGGCTCCACTTTTGTCTTCAGGGTTTTTTGTTCGCCCACTGGCCGGCAAGAGAAATGTGAGGGTTGAAATACTGTGAAGTTGACTAGTTATTCATGTAGGCCTAATATAGGTACTATTATTCCCAAATAATACTTCAATGGTTCAATCCATTGTCATTAAAAGTTTCTCGGTAGATCGGTTTTCCGGTTTTAATCGGCTACTTATGTTTTTAAATAGACTCGATTTTACATTTTTGCAAAAACCCCCAAAAACGTGAAAATCCAAAAAGTTGATATTTTTCTTAAGATCATATTCATTAAAAATGTACGTGTTTTGTTATTGAAAACGTGTTCTATTTACTAATCTGATATATAATTGTATCGATGTTTGTTGAATGCGAAAGAAATAAAAACGGAAAGCAAAGATCTAGTGTATTTTGTTTGAAAACATAACCCACTTCGCAAGTTTTTATCCAAACATCTTTGCGATAACACAGATAGTTTGTCTAAAAAAGTATTCCTGGTTGGATTCAACTTCCAAGAAAATGCATCCTTGGGACTAGCCACAAGGTCTAAAACACACATGTCACATTTATCCAATGAGATTTGTTCTTCAGATTTTATAAATGACATAGGCCTACTGTACACACACTGACTGAAACATTTACTACATGGGGGCCTCAGCAATATAAAAACATTATTTCACCGCTTTGAACAAAATACTTTTGGTTAAGGTTTACAATGTCACAAATAAAAATTATAGACAAAAAACAGAAATACAAAAATGATTGAAATATATGCACTTACGAAACCTTGATGGTCTTTTCAACTGTACCTCCATTACTATAGTAAACCCCTAATTTGTATGTTAGTTCCGTTCACAAACAACTCTGTGAGGCCCCTGATTCAAGTAGGGACCTGTCAACAGCTCCTTAAATAAAGTGCCGCCATGGTAACTAGGTTAAAGATCAACCTTGTTTTAAACTTTTTTGTTTGTATTTTTGTGGTTTTTGGAGTGGGAGAATTGCAACTTTGGGCTGGAAAAAAACCGTCGCTAAAAATAGTAGATGATAACAATCATTGAGGAAGGGAAAAACCGCTACGGAATAATTAATGTACAACGTGAATGAAATATCCACTTGTTTTTTGTCACTTTGTATGATAACCATTCACGATATGATCGTCAAGAAAAAATGGCGGATAATTCTTTCAAAAATTTGAATTGCTCCCCCAGTGACATTTACATGTGTATAATATATTTATAAACCACTGAACCCAGTCAAAACTGTTCAAATAAGAAAAGAAATACACATTTTGACCCATTTACTGTAACTTTCAGCTTTGAAAAGCTTTGCCGTTCATTGCGTATTACTGTAAGTGCTAGCGATGGAAACTTCCATCGCTGTCATGTGTATTGGACATTTCATGTGTTTATTGCTTGGGGGACTAGCTAAAAAAGCTTTCATTGGTACATGGTTCGAACTGTAGCTGGTTTATATACATTCTTGTGGATGCTTTAGGTAATAATAGCTTATTAACATACTTATATGAATAATATTATACATAGTTCGAGAAATGCATGAAGAAAAAGTATGTTCAAATACGCGTGTTAATTTTCGTTAAAACACGATTACTGAATGAAAATATTGTTTATCACTCATAAATCTTTGAAACACAATGTTGAACAAAATTTTAATCTTTGATTTTTGAAGTTGATAACATTATGTACTGCGCGACTGAATTCTGCCATGATCAAAAACTTTCCGAGACAAAGACTACAAAGTGGGTTTATGGAATACAAAGTGATTTGGTTTGATATCAAACCATGAGTCGTATCAATATTGCTTGAATTACAGCTTTTGATTTTGATGAAGGGAATATGGTTTTGGTGCGCAGTGGGCCAATACTATTCATGCTCATTAACAGGCATTTTCTTTTCTGTATATGATCATCCTTATAAGTTACATTCAAGCAGTCCAACGTAGGAGATAAATACCATATAAGGATATAGAGCGGGACCTCAGAGTAGCTATGGCAAATGCACATATGGGCCAATTCAGATTAAAGGTACAGCAATAAAGAAGAATGTATTCCTACCTGAAAACAGCCTGAGACATTCGGATGATTTCCTTCTTTCTTTGCTTCAATTATTAGTATAGTTTTAAATAGGGCCTAAATGTTGCTGTATTATGAAATCAAATTATTGTTGAGTTGCATTTGGCAAGGGGATTTTCCCCACTGCATATGTAAATAAGGGACCATTGTACTGCATGCCTGCAGTTTAATTTTTCTACAATAACTGACGTGGTACAGTGCGAGTTGGTTTATGCCTTCCGACATAGAGGTAGGGGTCAAAATTGGCATCATTTGAGGGCAAAATAGATTAATAAAATCACACTACACGCTAACAACATACAAGTTAATTAATGTATTTTATTCACCAATGCCTCCGTTCTCGTTTTCAACATCATTTACAGAACATACTTGCAATACAATGATACAATGATAGAACAGTACAGGTAGGGTTAATGCACTTTACTTTACAAAAAGGTGAAAATACACGGTTTGTCTGTTTAAATCGGGCGTTGTTTTAAAAACCGCCCGGTTTTGTGAAAAGTCAAAACTGAAACTTTATTGTCAATCAGTGAATCTAAATAATCCATGAATGGAAAAGCGGTATATCAAGAACGCGAACGTGTGAAGCATTACAGGTAGCATGAGCACAGGGCCTAGGCTAGGTAATTAACAAATCCAGTTATCGTACTATAGTAGTAAGCCTACTGGATATATGCTTAAGTTTTGAATTAATGATCATAAGTTATTTCATATGGCATGTGCACTACTGTTCCGGAAAGTTTTAAGAAGTATTTTTATTATTACTGGTTCTTAGAATGCAATGTAAAGTCAGGGGTGGCGGAAAAGGTTTGAATTTAGTATGCAGATTTACAATTCACCCAGACTCACCAGCGAAATTTGGGAAGCTTTCACATTGCAAATGTTTGTGTCACGAGATCTGTCAATAAGGGGACTTGCCTTTAATATTTGATAGAACACTCAACGGCACGTGTCATTGTTCTTACCAGTCAAACGTCTCTTTGCCAAAACGTCTCTGGGTAGAAACGTCCTCGGGTCAAAACATCCCCGTCTACATTCAATATTAAATTTTGAAGTATTTTACGTACACTGGATAACAAAAAAATGATTGTATACATTTAGTTTTCGAACATGGTAGGTATTCATTTATCAATTGGTCATTATTTAATTTTTATTTTGAAAATTACTCTGAATTAGTTCAAACTTAATTTGTTTTGTATGTACAAAATTTCAATCTTTAGGCTAATTGTATTTCAATTATTATCCAAGTTCATTGTAATTGTATTTCAATTATTATCCAAGTTCATTACTGTAATTTTTGCTCAAATTCTTGTCTATTTTGTGACAAGAATTACGTAAAATATTAAGCCAAGCAAAACTTGATCCTTTAAAGCCCACAAAACCCAAATAAGCATAAATAAATTAAAAAAAATTACAATGTATTTCATACCTACTTTCACAGAAATGCATCTTCACGAATAGGCATGATCGAACAGGAGGGGTTTTGAAAAGGATTGACAGTTTTTATAGTGTGCCGTGAAAAGATGCTGGTAATGAGTGTAAATCAGTTGTCAGTGTCCGTTTTTTGACTTACCCCAACCAATGTCAGTCAAAAGTGAGTCATTGACATATGAAACAATGACTCACATGAGGTGTGATGTTGATACTTTCTTGGGTGAGAAAGTTGATAGGGTTTCTGTTCTGGTAGATGTCTTGGATCAGATTCTGTTGACGGGCCTCATGTTGAATTTTCTGTAGGTGATGAATTTTACAGGTACCATTGGTCGTGAGGTTGTTGATTTGTCTGGTACATTGCCTGTGGATTCTGTTAGAAATAAGGTGCTGTGGATAGGGGATTCACTTGTTAGGTATGTGGATTCGTTAACACAGAGTTTTGTGGAGTAGATTGTAGTAGCAGGATTAGGGTGTGTCTTCCAGAGGTTAGGGTTGATGACATTAGTTAACATAACTTAACAAGATTACGGGCTAAGAAGGGTTACTCGCCCCATAAAAAACCCAAACTAACACCACTACTACCACAAAAAAAAAAAAAAATCAAAGACACCCAGAGTTAGTTAAAAACTTATCAATGTTGACCTTGAAGTTGTGAACAGAGTTGGAGCTAACTACCCAGTCAGGCAAACCGTTCCACTCATTAACAGCTCTTTGCGAAATGATAAAACACTGAATATCTATCCGTTAGAACTCTTTGGTCAACTTCAAACTGTTACCACGTGGTCCCATGAGGATTAGCTGAAACACGCAAGAAACAATATGAAGTCGAAGCATCACTACCAGATAGGAACTTAAAAACCTGAATTATATCGCCACTTACTCTTTTCAACTCAAGCGTGGTCAAACCAAGAATTTTCAACCTACTGTAGATTCATAAAAGAGATTTTTTGCTTTGGGAATAAGTGCAGTGGCTCTTCCCTGAACCTGCTTCAAAATGAACTTATCCTTCTCATAAAAGGAATTTCAAGCCTGAATAGCATACTCAAGGTGAGGCCTGACTAACTGCTTAACAAATTAAGAACAACCTCCACCAAGAAAACAAAAATTTATTCTAATCAAACCAAGCATCCTATTTGTTCTTGCAGCATTGGCACACAAAATGGCCTCAGGAGTAATATTGAAACTAGACATGTCTGTGAAGCCTTCATCTGGAACCATTTCCATCATCTTTGATATTGAAAAGGCCTTTGACACCACAGGCATTCCTAGCATGATGGCAACCTATATACTAGTCTATATATATAACAAGGTTGGTTGGTCCTAGTGCGAATCCCGAATTGTATATGAAAATTCCTCTTTTTGACCACTCCCAAATCTTAATGTTATTTGGGTAAAGAATTCATCGTTTGTACATCTCATCAGAAAAAATCAATGAATATCGTGGCTTATAAAGAAAGAAGGGAGACTCAGTTGAATGTGAGTTGAGTAGTAAAAAATGTGATCAAGATTTGGGAGTGGTCAAAAAGGAATTTTCATATACGATTCGGGATTCGCGCTAGGAGAGTGACCCACCTTGTTATATATATATATATGTAGATGTAGATGTAGATATATATAGATATATATAGATATATATAGATAGATATAGATATATAGATTAGTATATAGGCTAGGTTGCCATAATGCTAGGAATGCCTGTGTTTGACACAACCTGGCGGTATGGCATACTCAAGGACCCAGACTCCTCTGGTCTCAGAGGTCTCCTTTCAATCTTCCAGAACTTTCTCCAATCTCGCTATTTCAAGGTGTATTGGAAACACCTACTCAAAAAGGTATACCCAACACCTGGGAGTCCCTCAAGGTAGCATCCTGTCTCCGTTTCTTTTTATTCTCAAAATCAACAGTATCACCAAAGCTCTCTCCCCTAACATCAACTTCTCTTTCTATGTTGACGATTTTGCTATTTTTTAATCTTTCCCTTGCTTCCAGACACTGGAAAATAATCTTAAAAAGTGCCTGGACAACCTGGCTCACTGGAGTGACACCAACAGCTTCAAATTTTCCTACGAAAAAACTGTTCTCATCCATTTCAACAACACCAACTCTTTCTTCATTCGCCCCCAACCTCTGACTTAAAGATTCCATCATTCCCGGCCATGTTGGGAAAGTTCTAGATTCCTTGGGATCACTGACGATTCTAAGATTTCCGATCTTCCTCACATCAGTATCCTCAAAACCAACTAACAAAACTCTCAATCTTTTCAAAGTCCTCTCAAACATCGACAGGGGAGCTAATCATCTCAACCTTGCTCACCTTATATCCCTCTCTTCTAGTGCTGTGAACATTTAGTGATCATTTAGCGATTATAACGATTGCATGTGAAATAAACGTTTACAAAAAAGTTATTTGCAATTAATCGTTTTTTGCCATTCAGCCGTGCCTTTGAAAATCAATTCCATTCAAACAACACACAAACACGGCCCACAAAATTCCAATCAATGACTTTTACAATTTTTTTACAGGATTAGAATAATCCTTGTAAATGCAAGAAGCAGAAATTAGCAGTCATCACTTATGATTGAGGATATTTCTTGCTTTGATTTTGCCGAAAGGTTTGTGATATGCACCGTGAATGTACAATAAACAGTGTAACAATAACAGTAAGCTTCAAATTCAATCTCTCTCGATCAAAATCCTGTTTCATAAGCAGTAAAACTGACACAAAAACACACTGTCAAAACAGCTTCCATTGTTGTGCTCACTAATAAATACGCATGTAAATATTACCTGATGAGTGATGAGTCAAATGAATTGTACAAAAACTAAAAAATGTTACAAAATAAATGGAAAAATAAAAAAGGTTTAAACAGAGCAGAGTTGCAGCACACTCCACGGAGAAAGTGACCATCTTCGCAGAGGATCGTAATGAATTTGATTTCCGGGTGGTGGCGCAGTTTTAAAATTTTATACGGCAAGGTATATTTATGTATAATGCATGTAAGCAGTGAAAACAGCAAAGCTGTCGCGTGAGATCGGGACTAAATGACATTGAAGAGAACTGTTCCGCATTTTCTAAACCAAATTTCCGTTCATATTTTCTGTGAATTTTTTTTTTGATACTATAGAAATAATCTTTATATAATTTTAAAATCAGAATTCCAGCATGTATTTGTACATGAGAATCAATGCTTTCCCCGTACTAGTTGCGCAATTTTATTTTACTTAGCATTGTTTTGGGGCATTTTTTGTGCTTATGGAAAGTTTCTGTACCAATCGCTATTAAATGCTAAACGCTTGCAAATTTGGGGATTAGTAAAGTTGCTAATCGTTCACAGCACTTCTTTCTCCTTAGATCCAAGGTGAACTACGGCAATTTCATCTACGGCTTTGCCTTCAAATTTTGCTTAAGACACATCTAGGTCATCAAAATCACTGACCTAAGGATCTGCCTAAGGTGCCATCCAAACCACCCCCATTTCCAGCCTTCACGTAGAGACCAACAAACTCCCCTTTGGCCTCGGGAGCACCAAAACCTTTGCTCTTTGCATTCTCACAGACCTGTGGAACTTGTGTTTCTATTCTATTTACTCTCCTCCCTTCACCAACCTCTTCAGTCTCAACAAACGCGTCCCTCCACCTTTTGGGATCCGGATGCAATCCCACCTCCCTAAAGCCAACATCAACATTTTCTCTATAGCCAGGCACACAATTCTTCCTACCCCCACCTGGGTTAGACCTTCCCCTCAAGTCTTCCTTGGCCTCACCTATTACACAAAAGCTTTTCATATCGCTGCCTTTTTTCACTCCAAATACTGTCGACTCAGTAGACACTTCCACAACTACTCCTTTCTTTTCACTGACGGCGCTACACGCCGCTTACGTGAAGGTTCCTCTGCAGCTACAGCCACCTGTTGCAGCCTCACACTTTCTTTGAGATTGCCAGATGGAGCTCCTTCTATTCAGCTGAAGCTTTAAACTTCAAAGAACTCTCGTTCTGCTCCAAATCAGTTCTCGCAGGCATCCTTAACATGCTTAACATGCTCTGTTCTAATCCACTTATCTTACAAATCTTAAACAAGATTTACTTTCTCTCTTCCTCTGGGAAGAAAATCATCTTCTTCTTGATCCCCAGCCACAATGGTATCTCTTGGGAATGAAAGGGCTGACAGAGCAGCTAACAGCACCCTCTCCAACCAAATTTCCTCTATCCCTATTCCGCATTCTGACTTTTGCCTCGATATTTCCAGCTACCTCAAGAAAACTTGGCAAGACTGCTGGAATCTTGAGACTTTTAACAAAGTTACACTATCAATCCCAAAGTTGAGTCAACCCTTCCCCCCCTCCCCCCCACCTTACATAGTTGCTACAGTAGAGAGGATGTTGTCATCACCAGCATCTGTGTTGGTCATTTCTTTCTCAATCACTGTTACCTTCTATCAGGTTAAATTGCAATACTGAAATTTTGATCAAGCATATCCACTTAACCTGTCCTTTATACTTTTAACTCCAGGTCTACCCTCTACCCCTCTGACCTCTTCAAGAAAAATCCCTCCAACATCATAACCTTCTTCTGTAATAGCAACTTATTCTACTTGATCTAATCCTCACCCACTCTTTCCTTATTTTGTATATATCTGTTATTTTTATTTTTATTCTAATATATATATATATTTTTATATATTTATTTCTCCTTCCTTTCAGTACCTACCCCATCTTCCTCACTCTATATTGCTTACTTCTCTATTCAATTTTATCTACGGTATTCTTCTTCCTGTCATAATTCTTGCACCATACATTTTAAACACCCTCTTGGCACATTTGACTCTGACTGTTGCAGTGTCGTTAAGCATCAACAAACAAACTAATTATTTAAGTGGAGGAACAAAAATTATATTGAGGGATTTGTAATGACTTCTGCCTTTTTCTCTGTTTTGTGTAGATTATGAAGGCTATGATGATGATATGTATGGACATTCAGTGGAAGATGAATATGGTGTGTCACCAGCAACAGGTAAGTCATTGTCATTCAATGAAATAAAAGGAAACATTAGCTTCATACATGTATTTAAAATTGGCAGAAAGGTCATTTAAAAGGCATGTTTGCTTTCAGCATGAGGCACCCATTATGTTTTAAGTATACTGTCATGCTCAAAACAAGACTTAAAGAATTAGTTCAGTGGTCAAGCAAGTCCATCTTGTATGAAAGAGGACTTCAAAAGAAACAAAATGGTAAAGAAAGCATTGCAAAATCTTATTCAGTTAATGAAAAATTCAAGTTTAAAGTTTGGTATCATTTCTGTAGAAACGACTGAAATCAGAATAGTTTTGATGTCACAGCTCAGATTCCTCAGTCTTTATGTATTTCAAAGAAAGTTTATTTAATTTTTCACTATTAAATTATTTTCCTTTAAACTTTCTTTAGGTGGTATATTATAAATACCCTTACTAGATTCAGTTTTACTTATTTGTTGACATATGTCATGGTTTTTAATTCACAAAATCACAGGAAAAAATATGATACATAAAAACTTTGAGGAATCTGAGGCTATGACATCACATCTAGTCTGATTTCAGTCGTTTCTACACAAATGATACCAAACTTTAAACTTGAGTATCTCCTTAACAGAATAAGATTTTTGAATGCTTTCTTCACTATTTTGTTTCTTTTGAAGTCCTCTTTCATATAAGATGGACATGCTTGACCACTGAACTAATCCTTTAAGGTTTTGGTATTTTTAGCAGATACATTATTGTCTTGTTCATCTCTGAAAAAGATTTCCAAATAAAGGGATTAATTTATATGATAAAAGTTTGAGTCAAAATGTAAATGTAATTTAGTATGAAATTATTTATGAATGCATGTGGGCGGATGATATTATTATATCGACATTATTTTAAAGAAATATTCCCATGTTTTTTCATAGCCTTTTATAAGAAAGAAAACAATTTTAGAAACAAATTAGTACAAAAATCATGTTGATATGTTATTCGTACCAGAAGATATTCAAAAAAATTAAGGTTTACAAAAAATGCTAAGAAACGAATAGGAAAAGGCTCAGTATGACATCACAGCAATACATTCTCCCACAAAGTTGATGTATTTCAATAAAATCTATCATTCTTTTTATTAGTAAAACCTGCTAGAAAAATAAATTGATGAAAGTTAGGTATTTATATACATTGCCAAATATACCCTATTTCAATAACTTTTGACAAATTAATGTTTAAAGAAATACATAAACAAAATTCATTGTACTGTACAAAAACTTTGAAATGCAATTGGGAAATCTTTCAAAATCTATATCTCCTGAACGGAATATAATATCAATCTGATTTTGTACCAAATTGGCTCTAAAAGTGGCGCTCTTTCAAATAGAATTGTACAAAAAACCATAGGAATATTCTTTTAATATAAGATTTGTCAAAATGGTGACCTTCTGGTTAACCTTTAAAAATGATAACTCAATAATGAGTTTGTATTGTTAAGTATGTATAAAGTGTACATAGGAACCAACCTTCAGTCAGACCTGACAAAACATCTATGGTTCCCATTGTTATGACCATGGGAAAAATGGGAATTTGCAGGAATAATTTTGTATTCATTAATATATATATATTTATTTTTAGATTTCATGAGTTAGCAATAGTATACATGTGGTAAATTTGTGTTTTAAATAGGTCCCCCATGTGTAATTGTGTGATGAATACTGTACATTGTAAAAGAGGGAAACATATTAAAGATGTATATACTACATTAATATTATTTGTCACAATTTGTTTGTGGGAAAATTTCCAAACCTTTATTCAGAACAGTGGGAAATATTATAGTAAATTCCAACTCTGCCTTCAATGGTTGTGCAAAAAAGATATCCATTATGAAAACAGCAGCTTCATAAGCATATCTACAGAAAATTTGCACAAAAATAAAATCATAGTTTTATTTTGAGAGTAATACACCTTTAACTATTTAGTCTTCAGTTTTACACCCTCGTCTAAGAACGTGACCTACTGTAACATACCATAAATATTGAGATTTTGAATTTGAGATTAAAGTTGTTTCAGATTAAATTAGGTTAACAGATCAAGATACAATACTGTAGGGTGGTATTTTGAACAGTGTTGATGTAAAGAGTATGCGTGGGAGAGTTGGTTAAGTTTCTGTGTTGTTTTTTGTGAGGATGACAGATATGCAACTTGTTACAACATAGCAAAACGTGGTCAAGGAAATGCTAATTTGTATGTGTTACCCTGCAAGCTTTATGCTCTATTACAGCTGAGCAATTTATGTACCCTGGCAGCCATCGTGTTAACCAACAACTTTCATCGTTCATGGACAGCATAGGAGAAAATGATAGAGAGGAGGAAGAAGACCACCCTCTTCATGATTCAAGAAGTTATAAGAGACCTCAGTTGAGTGACACGGATGAAGGTAAGACATACAGTATTGAGAAGTGAGGTGATGCAATTATGTTATTACTTGGGTTTGGTCGCCATTTCACCTCAGAGGTTTAAGATCGTGTACATGTTACTCTCTATAGAGTAATGATGCACAAGAACCAGCAACTTGCCGGAACTAAAAGCAAAGTTCCAGTCACATTTTTTTGGCTGGAACCCAGAGCTTTCTGGCCAGTATTTTCATCCATAAAAACAACATGTATGTGTGTGTGTGTATATGTATATGTGTATGTATATGTATGTAAGAACAGTAAAAGGGCCCTCAGGAACTTCAAAACACACCCGACCACCCACAACCTCAACCTCTTTTGCATCGGCCGTGCCAAAGCCAGGTGCACTATCAAGGACAGTAAAATTAACACTTGGAACAACTTCATCTCTTTTCTCACCACCAACACCCCCACCAAGAAGAATTGGAGAATGGTTAACAGCTTCCATGGCAGGATGGGCAAATCTCCTATCTCTCCTGGAATGGTAACCTTCTCACCGCATAAAGGATATCGTTAACCACCTAGCCGCCTCTTTCAACTACATCTAGTCCTTGGCCAACTACCCTAATGCTTTCAAAGCTTAAAAGGCTCGCGACGAAGCCCAGAGTATTACCTTTCCCTCCGACAACACCAAGAACTACAGCACCCCTTTCACCCTATCTGAGTTAAATCAAGCCATCCACGATGCTGGCTGCACCTCCAAGGGCCTAGATAACATCCCCTACCAGTTCCTGAAACACCTCCCCAACAAGGCCACGTTACCCTACTCACCATCCTCAACTACATTTGGTCCTCACACTCCTTTCCCCCTATCTGGAGGACAGCTATCATCACCCCTGTCCCCAAACCGGGGAAAGACAGTACCGACCCCTCCAGCTACCACCCCATCCGCTGCCTCTGTAAAATTATGAAAAGGATCATTAAGCAGAGACTAAATTGGTTTCTTGAGACCAACAGAATCATCTCCCCTCACCAAAGTGGCTTCCGGAAATGTCGCAATACCCGGACCAGTTAATTACGCTCGACATCGCTATCCGGGAATCCTTTGCAAAAAAGGAACACCTCATTGCCATCTTTTTCAACCTCGAGAAAGCTTTCGACACTTGAAAATACACCATTACCAGCAAACTTCACACCAGAGGCCACCTCCCCATCTTTATTCAAAACTTCCTCTTACCCAGGCAATTCCAAGTTCGTATTGACCATAAACCTCTCCAACCCCTACCCCTAAGAAGAGGGCGTCCCCCAAGGCAGCTTTGTCTCCCCCGCTCTCTCCAACCTGAACATTAACAACATCGCGGACAACCTTGGCCCAACATCAAATTTGCCCTCTACGTGGACGACTTTACCATCTTCTACTCCTCCCCTAGCTTTTTTCTTGTCAAAAATAGGCTCCAACTCAGCCTCAACCTGCTGCAAGACTGGTGCAACAACAAGAGTTTTAAATTCTCTAAAGATAAGACAGTCTGCATGCACTCCTGTCATTTTGTCAGATTGCCATATATCTAAATGTAGATTCCATGAAAACCCTTTTTAGTGCTTTTGTTATAAGTCACATTGATTATTGTAATTCACTTTTTGTTGGCCTACCTGATTATCAGCTTTACAGAATTCAAAGAATACTTAATGGTGCTGCTCGCTTAGTTTTCAAACTACCCAAATTTTCTCACATTAATGCTGTTGTGAAGTCCCTTCACTGGTTACCAATCAAACAAAGAATTGATTATAAAATTGCTTACAAGTTTTCAAGTGCATTAATGGCCTTGCTCCCAATTATTTATGTGAAATGGTAGTTGAAAACCATTTGTTATGACTATGACTTTCGTTTCAAGTCCCTATTTGTTCCCCATATTAAGCATAATTTATAAAGGTCCTTGGTTGTGGAATTCACTCCCAACTGAACTCATATGTATTGATAATGTATCCCTGCCCTTCTTTAAAACTAAGCTTAAAAGTTTGTTTAAAAAGACATTCATCTAATGTGCAGCTTGATCTATTGTATTTCTATTTTTGTTGTCATTTCTGTATTCTTATTTTTGTTTTCTCATGTAATTTCCTTGTATGTAAAGCGCTTTTGAATGTTTTTACATTATTAGCGCTATATAAAGTTATGTATTATTATTATTTCAACGACCTCTACCCCAACCGGAACCTCGTGCTCAATAGCAATCACATTCCTAAAGTTGACCACACTAAGTTCCTGGGTTTAACCCTAGACCCCAAGCTCTCCTACAAGCAACATATCACCAACCTGAAACAGAAATGCAACAGCTCCCTCAACATTCTCTGCCTCCTCTCAAACACCACTTGGGGTGGGAACCCCATGCTCTCCTCAAAATCTTCAGGCTCACCATCCATGCCAAGTTCGGCTATGGCAATATTGTCTACTGTGCTGCTCACAATTCTTACCTCAATCACATCAAGACCAACATCAAACCGCTTATTGCTTCACTTGTTCGTGACTGCTGGCAAACCTCATGGGACTCCCAAATTGATAACAAACTCCACGTCATCCAGCCCACCATTCCAATCAAACCCACCATCCACAAGCTCTCCCGTGTCGACAACATCCACATTACCCGCCTTAAAATAGGTCACACCCACCTCGCTTACTCTCACATTCTTATTGGCTCCCCCCACCCCTCTGCAACAATTGCCATTGCACCATCACATTCCACCACGTCTTCCTTGCCTGCCTCCTGCACAACCTTTCCAGAGCTTCCTTCGCCCTCCCCCATCACAACTCAATAGCTGAGCTCTTTGAAAAAAAACCTCCGGATAAAATTATCTCCTTCCTTCATCTTGCTTCCCTCTACAACCATATTTAGTCCTCCTCTCTCACTCCCCTCTCTCTCTACTTTTGCCCCCTTTTTTCACCCATGTACTTCCTCTCTCTGAGCATTAACGACATAGCTGACAAACTTGGCTCCAACATCAAACATGTCCTCTACGTGGACGACTTCACCATCTTCTACTCCTCCCCGAGCTTTCCTGTTGTCGAAAATAGGCTTCAACTCAACCTCAACCAGCTGCAAGCCTGGTGCAACTACAACGGTTTTAAATTCTCCAAAGACAAGACCGTCTGCATGCACTTCTGTCATTTTAACAACCTCCACCAGAACCTCGAGCTTAATGGCGATCGCATCCCTAAAGTTGAACACACTTAGTTCCTGGGTTTAGCTCTAGACCACAAGCTCTCCTACAAACAACACATCACCAACCTAAAAGAGAAATGCAACAGCTCTCTCAACATTCTCCGCCTCCTCTCCAATACCACTTGGGGTTCGAATCGGCATGCTCTTCTCAAATTCTTCAGGCTCACCATTCGTGCCAAGCTTGACTACGGCAATATTGTCTACTGTGTTGTCACAAGTCTTACCTCAATCACATCAACACCATCCAAAATAAAGCCCTCAGGCTTTGTCTGGGTGCCTACAGGACTTCCCCAATCACCAGCCTTTATGTTGAAGCCAAGGAACCCCCCTTCCTGCTAAGGTGTTGAATGCTTAGCCTGTCCTATGCTTTTAGAGCCCTCACCAACACCCAGAACCCTGTTTACAACCTCATTAGGTACCCAATTTCTCCACCCTCTTTGATAGGACTAAAACCCTATCCCTTCCCTTCAGCTTACGCATCAAATCAGACCTTCTCCATTTCGGCATCAATTCCACCACTCTCAGCACTTTCTCTTGGCCCACTTTTCCTCCTTGGGCCACCCCCTCCCCACTATTCACCTGGACCTCTCCACTTATCACAAAACCCCAACCCACCAACTTTCACAACCAAATCAAAGACCAACTCTCAAACTACTGTATACCTCCATCTATACTGATGGCTCCAAGGAAGGCGACAAGACAGCTGCTGCTGCCGTCATCCAAGACATCACCCTCAGTAGCAGGCTTCCCGACTACTCATTCATCTTCTCGACCGAGGCCAAGGTCATCCTCCTCGCCCTCAACTTGATTGAATACTCTCCGCTCAGCCACTTTGCCATTTTCTCCGACTCCAAGGCTGTCCTTACTTCAATACTTAATGTTAAATGGGATAACCTCACATCTCATCTCATCCTCTGTAAACTCCTTTCGCCCCCTTCGTAAAAAATCATATTCTTTTATTCTGGATACCCAGCCATGTTGGCATCCCTTGCAATGACAGGGCTGATGCAGCTGCTAAGCTTGCACTAACCCTTTCCCCTAACCCTTTCCCCTAACCCTTTCCCCTAACCCTCTCCCCTACCCCTTTTCCCAAAACCCTTTCTGACCTCAAGCCGCTTATCGCTTCCCTTGTTCGTGGCTGCTGGCAAACCTCATGGGACTCCTAAATTGATAACAAACTCCACATCACCCAGTCCACCATTCCGATCAAACCCAACATTCACAACCTATCCCGTGTCGACAACGTCCACATTACCCGCCTTAGAATAGGTCACACTCACCTCACTCACTCCCACCTCCTTACTGGCTACCTTCCCACCCCTCTGCAACAATTGCCATTGCACCCTCACAGTCCATCATATTCTCCTTGCTTGCCCCCTGTACAACCCTCCCAGAGCTTTCATCGCTGCCCACAACTTAATTGCCGAGCTCTTCCAAAAAAACCTCCAGATAAAATGATCTCCTTCCTTTATCATGCTTTCCTCTACAACCATATTTAGTCCTCCACCCCCCTCTCTCTCTACATTATTTTTTCACCCATACACCTCCTCTCTCGATCCCAGCTTTCTGGCTTTTAGTTCTCGTGTTTCTCTCAATCTCCCCCTGTTTACTCTCCTTCCTACCTCTGGAATGATCTAACCTCTCAGGCACAATTTGACCTTTGCCTTTGTGGTGCCATTAAACTCTCATCAAACAAACAAACAAATAAACTTCCTCTTTCAATCCCAGTTTTCTGGCTTATAGTCCCTGTGTTTCTCTCAATCTCCCCCTATTTTCTTTTCTTCCTACCCCTGGAATTATCTAATATCCCAGGCACAATTTGACCGTTGCTGTCATGGTGCTGTTAAGCCCTCATCAAACAAACAAACAAACATAAAGATTTTGATCTGTTTGCCCAGTCATACATCACAAATTTTGCATAAATCAAAAACTAACCTAACATTGAGCAGCCATAACTCAAAACTGTATTAAAGTGGTATTGTCAAAATTCTAATTCAAGAACCTTTTTTAAGTTTACAGTTCTTGTTTTTTATCTTGTCTGTAGCTGATGCACTGCAGTTTTAGACATGGCAGTCTAAAATTTGAGCATTGAATACATACTCTTGTGGAGAATATATTATAACAAAAAATTGGTGAAGGTCTGGTTCCAGTGCAACATTTAC
Source organism: Chiridota heheva (assembly GCA_020152595.1). Classification (NCBI taxonomy): domain Eukaryota; kingdom Metazoa; phylum Echinodermata; class Holothuroidea; order Apodida; family Chiridotidae; genus Chiridota; species Chiridota heheva. Next base: position 2,579,963 of record JAIGNY010002074.1, read on the forward strand.
ACTGAGTTCCGGCCGGAACTTAAAAAAAACTGAAGTTCCTGCCGGAACCAAGTTCCGGTGGATCCTTACTATGGAGTGCTGTTATTATGGTGTATAGACCATGAATAGACCCAAAATATCCAAAGAATAAATTACAAAATCTTATTTCATACAAGAATCATTGAAGATTGAGTTTTTACATAAAATATATTGGATGTATGTTTGCGTGTCAATTTTTTCATAGAATCTTTGTTATTTATTCCCAATAAGTGATCCTTAAAGGAACAGTTTGATGACCATCATGCCAATCTTTAATGTATATTTATTTTATAATAAGGTTTTAAAGAAACAATCTAGTAAGGCAAGTGATATGGAAAGTTTTCTCACATGTGTCAAAAATGATTTGTACCAACAATGGGCTCAATAGGAAGTGACATAATAGTAGTGTAACATTTTCTCTAATTAAAATTTGAGAATGTATATTTGTTTATATTTAAAATGAATTGTTTTAAGAAATCATTGTCAGACTTCTTGCAGATAGTGATTGAATGCAGTCATTATATTTGAAGAATCTGTTCTGCTGTTGAACAATCGTAAGCTATAGAACATTGTAAGATTTGCAAATAAATAGCATGAGAATTTTTGATTATCAAGAGGCCAAGGTGGGAGTTACATGTTAGGTGTAACTGTTGTCCTGTACTGCTTGAATAGTAATCAAAAGTGGGTGAATGCATTGATTTCATCATACATTTGATTTGACTGTCTATTTTTATTTAAAAGTGGATATTAAGTCAAGATTGTGCTTAAGTTTTTTTGTTTTGTTGCAATTTGCACTAAGAGGTGTGCATTTGATCAACATTTGAAGCGCTTTTCTTTGCAGCACGCCTCCAATCTTGCCTAGAAGAAATAAGAAGTATTGTTGGTGAAACCACCCCTGAGCATGTGCTGATAGATGCAGTCTTAAAGCACAACTTTGAGTTTGAAAAGGCTTTAGATTCTATTTTGAACCACCAGGAGCAGGGAGTGACGGAAAGAGATGCAGGCTATGAAAGGTATCCGAGAAGGGAACAAACAGGTGAGAATGGCAGTTGTACATTGTGATTTATCTGTTTTTTTGACACTTTCTTGTATTTTACAAAATTAAAATGTATCTGTAAGTTATACTGATCATTCAGTTGTATCATTTAGTGCTTAAATAATTTGAAAATGAAAAAGACCAGTCAGTAACGTTGGACCAAGCAAGAGTTAGCAATACTTGAAGTCTGTATTTTTGAATCTACATTTGTGACATTTTGTGTTTGCTTATATGATATCTATGCCTTCTTTGGTTTGATTTTCTTTCTTTCATTTGGGAAAGATGGAACTTTGAAGGGTGGTATACTGTCATTATAATTATTGGTTGTACATTTATAGGGAATCATGGTTACACAGTTGTCAATGTATTGTTTATAGAAAATAAGACGCAATTATTTTGTTTTCTTCTAAGGATACAAAAAAAAACACATCTACTTCTTAACAAATTTTGAGAGACTGATATTTATGCTTTCAAGTTTTGAGTGAATACAAAAATAAATGTGATTGCTGTTTGCCATTACATGCCTCAAGTCTTTAAATTGGGGAGAAGATTTATTTTGATATGTTTCAAGTACATTTCTATTAACTTTGTGCCATTTTATTTTTGTCTCCTTTCTTTTGTACATATACTCTGTTATCATGGTCACATCACTGTCTGCTGCCAACCATACCAACCCTCATCTCATGTGGACCACTCTTACGGTTTGTTACTTTTTCTTGTTCTTTACTATTTGGGCAAATGTAAGGTAAGGCGCAGCAGAGAATGTGGAGGCATTTAATCCACTGATAACAAATTCTCCTTTGAATTTTGATATTAATTTTGATTCTTCAAACTTACAGCAACCCCATTTTTGTCGGGGTCATATGCAAAATGTAGATCATGTGCAAAACTCTGTAAATGATATTCAAATATGCTTTGCAAAAACAGATTTACATGTAGTACAATCTAATTTGGAGAGGAACAGTTCAGGGGTCAGCTCTGTTCCTCCAGGTTTTACTGATGAAGGAGAAAGTATTGATAAAATACAGAAAGGAGGAGCAAATAACAGTGCTACAAATGAGGAAAGATTACAGTCATTGGGAAATAGTTTAAATGACAGTCTCAATGTCCCAGTAAATTTAGGTAGAAGCACCTTAAATGAGTACAATATTGGTAAAGGAAGCTCAGATGGTTCTATATTACAAGGATCTTTGGCATCAGCAGCAGTACATTCATGCTCTGAGATATGTAGTGTGGCAGGGTCCTCTTTAGCAAATGCTGATCTTGATGGTGATCCCTCAAGTCCTCAAGAATTTGCATCCCCCTTCTCTCAGAGTAACATTAAAAATGCTTCTACTTCAGGAACCACTTACAGACCTGGTATGTCACAAACCAGCTTGGCTAACATGCATTTAATTGGCAAAGAAAATACCCCACCACACAGTCTGTCTGCTTTTGCTCAGTCTCACCAGAAAGATACAAAGATGCAGTCTTTTGTCAATTCTGGCGGAAGAGAGGTTTCTCTATCAGGTTTAGCTGGTGCTCATTTAGGTGGGAGTGTACATGGACCAAAAGTGATCGATTCTTCTTCATCTGGATCACTAGCATTCTCTAAGGAGTCATCCAGCACAACCTCAGAACCCAGAAGAATTATTCCAGGGTCATCGAAGAGACTGACGGATGACGGTAAAGGGCCATTATTGTCTTCTTTGTCCCAGCTTCACCTTGCGGAAAGTCCACACCAAGAATCTGTTGTGAAGGGTGTAGCATCATTATCAACAAGTTCATCTAGGGACCTTTCCTATGCTATGCAAAATTCTCCCACGGGAGCAAACAGTGGAGGATCAGGATCTTCTCTTGCAGACTTGGCCCATTCTCATTTCACCAATAAGCCACAGGGACAAGTATCCTTTAAGGGTTTGTCATTGTCGTCACAAACCATTGACACAGGTACAGGGGCAGTTGGCCAAACAGTGAAAACGACTAATCCTACCACTTCAAACAGTGTGTTTTCATTATCCAACTTAGCAAGAACACACTTATCTATGCAACAATATTCACATGAGTATTCACAAACAAAATGCAGCTCTGGTGCTAATTTTTCACATGAGTTTTCTACATCTTTCAATACTTCAAAATCTTTCCAAGGTGCAGGAATAAACCCCCCTATCACCAGTGGAGGTACAGACAATACAAACTTTATGCAAAGAACTAACACAAGAGAACATGATATCGGGAAAGCTGCTGGTTTTCTTAATTTATCAAATCTTCTCACATCCGAAAACATGAAACAAATGTTTGAAGAAGATTCTTCTCCTTCTCTGACCTTTGACCCAGAGAGCCCCTCATCAGCATTCCCAAGTAACACATTCCATTGTACACTCTGTGAGCCATCATCGTTTGGTAAAATCCTTTGTTCAAGATTTGAACCAGAATTACTTAGAGCTAAAGCAAATAAATATGCAGGAAGATATTTTCAAAGGTTTTCATACTTACGGCAGACATCTGTTGCTGAAGAACCTGTATGTGAGGAGTCTAATTCTGTCATTCCATTTAATTTTATGACGCCATCTCCTGATGATGTGGTACTGTCTAAACAGAAGGCAGTATTTGGTTCGAACACCCCATCAAGTAAGTAGAAAGGGTTAGAAATGCTTTTTGTTCCAATATTATTTTGTTTCAGAGTGCTTTGAAATGTAAGTGACTATATCATGTTAGGTTGTTGTCATGTAACTGCCTCATTCAGTGCCGAAGATTCCACTTTTCACCTGTACTATTAAAATGCAGGTTTGATTGTGGGTTGGTTGGGTCATGTCAAAGAGTGGCACCCCCTGTATCCTTGCCTGAAGGCTTGGCATGAGGAGGACAGGGCAGGGCAATGATAACTTGTGAGTGATGACACTTGTGTTTTTTGACTGCACTGTCCACAGGTGAATGTTGAAAAATACACATTCACATTCAATCACCACTAATTCCTCAACATTGGTATCTCTTATCTAACTCTTCAAGAAATTGACATTAGAATGAGTTTGATTGTATTTTTTTAAATGCTTCCGTTTTCAAAAATTCATTGCTAGCTGTAGCTAATTTTGTCAATAAAAAGTTTATTGTGCGAACCTGTAATTCAAAGCCCTAGTATTTATTGTATGTGCATCCATTATGACATTCTGCAAACATCGCTTCAATGTGCGATGTTTCCCTATGTAGTACGTGCAATAGTGCATCATCCATGAACTTGACCCTGTGGTTACATTGTTCTGCATCATCCATGAACTTGACCCTGTGGTTACATTGTTCTGCATCATCCATGAACTTGACCCTGTGGTTATATTGTTCTGCATCATCCATGAACTTGACCCTGTGGTTATATTGTTCTGCATCATCCATGAACTTGACCCTGTGGTTATATTGTTCTGCATCATCCATGAACTTGACCACATGGTTACATTGTTCTGCATCATCCATGAACTTGACCCTGTGGTTACATTGTTCTGCATCATCCATGAACTTGACCCTGTGGTTACATTGTTCTGCATCATCCATTAACTTGACCCTATGGTTACATTGTTCTGCATCATCCATGAACTTGACCATGTGGTTACATTGTTCTGCATCATCCATGAACTTGACCACATGGTTACATTGTTCTGCATCATCTATGAACTTGACCTTGTGGTTACATTGTTCTGCATCATCCATGAACTTGACCCTGTGGTTACATTGTTCTATGATGAAAAGTTTAGTGGAGGCAACTGCTATAGATGTCACCAATTTGCTTTTACTGGTAAGAATCTGTAAGATGGCCAGCTACAAATTATTCTTTATTTTTCAAAGCGGAGAAAGTGCCACTCACCGATCCCTTGCAGAGGAGGCTTCAAGAAGAAGCTGCTCAGGTGACCAATCAGGTGACCAAGCTCAGTGTTGCAGGTCAGGCAGATGCCAAGATTGGTTTCAAGGTTAAAGATAAAGGTGAAAGTTCTCGGCCAGAAGAGTCTTTAGAAAAGAAAAGTCCTGACAGAAGGTAAGTAGACTTACACACTGAATGTTGAATTTGATTGATGCTAAACCCTTAAAGGCCCAGGGGTTTGTAAAATGTGAGCCAAATGTTTGTAACTTTTTTTTCTTTATATGAAATATTGACAACTATCTTTTAATTTTCTTTTATTACAAGTCTGGTTTTTTGAGTAATAAAAGCAAAATTAGGAAAAATTGGACAAATATATGCAAATTTAGCAATTATCAACAGGTAAATTAGAGGCAAAGGTAAGTTGATGAATTTAGGATTAACTAAGGCATCCTTTGAAACAATTTAGACAGTTTGCGAACATCGAGTTTAGGCTTAATTGCCTAATTGGCTACTCGTTTGTTTTGTGACCAAAGTAGGCATTCCTAAGTCATATGCTATAAATGATGTACATGCGTGACATAGGCTTACGTACACAGACATACAGACTCGGCGGACTGCAAATCCCAGGCATCTGCTGTTCAAATGGTATTTAGGCCTAACGGATTTAAACAGTGTCAGTATTAACGTAACAATTCACCTGGGGCCGAAGATTGACTTTGCAAATCTTTTAGATTTCTGTTCTGCTGGTCAGTAGGAATGAGTGGCAAATTTGGATAATTCTTATTTTAGGATTATAAATAACTTGTTCGGTTGCTGTGATTGTTCTCGAATTAAAACCAGAGTTGTTAGTTGATTCGTAATTGTTGTGGCTCGAATGTTGTGGTTGGTTTATTTTTCACATAGACCTACATATTTGTTTTTAATTCTTTGCATCCTTGGATAAAGTTTTCATTATTTTGCCAATGTATATGTTTCCGACGGGCACATATGCACCGTCATACGTAGTACTACTTAGTCAGTCTGGTCTTGAATGTATTAGAAACCATTGATTATCCAAACAGAGTATTTACGAATTAGGCTAGGGGTAAATGCGAATCCATCCTAGGTCTTAATTTGTGCCATATGAGACCTAGGATGATGTACATTTATTATGTTCAAAAGTGTGTTAATATATGAAAAGAGCTGGTCTCGAATGTATTCAAGACCACCTATTAGCCAATCAGAAAGCTATAGACTTAATTTACTATTCATGAATGTAGATTAACATTGGTGTAGCCTTTCATTCAACATAGGATTGTATGTACCATCTTATCTATACATGAGTACTTCTGTTGAATGTACAGACTGCTATTAGTCTTAAGGTTGAATTGTTTCCGAGTGTTTTTGAAAATTAAATCTCACAAAACATGACATTAAAGAACTGTAATATTTCTGATATAATTGCCACTCCTTTATATAGTTTATATCTATATCTCTTGATACCTGATAATTTAACTATTCTTTAACCAGATCATATTTATATATCTTGCCTCTTTTCTCATATCTTTTGCAGAGCCTCTATGCCAAAAGTTAGCAGTAGTTCTGATCTTAGTTCACTTACCTCAACACCAAGTAAAAGAGAATCAAGAACAAAAGCACCGGTAAGCAATGCTTTTAGAATGTAGTGGATGTGGAAAGGTTCGTCACTGAAAGTATTTTCTTATATGCCTAAAAATATACAGTAATCCCTAACATGTGAACCTCAGACACCTGAACACCTTGGTTATCCAAAGTTTCAAAATATAAGCTGAAACCCATTTGTAGGCCTAAATGAGGCTCTCAACGTAGAGGGAGATCAAAAAGATTAAATACATCCACAATGTGACTGCATACTACAAATACTTAACCCCCCACCACAGGGAAACCCCTTCACCTCTATTACCGGGACCCACAAGTTATCCCCACTTCCCCTCTATATATATTCTCTTTTTGAATGTACAATTTGTCCTTTATTTTAGCATGAAATAATATAACCTCTCTTAACATGATGATTTGACAAATCCCATCCATTAATCATTCATTCAATCAATCCAATTTACACTTCTTACCTTATCTTAAAATGCACCATATGTTTATCTCATTTTGGTTGCATGCGAAGCATAATGCGAACCTATGTAATGGCGATTTCGTCCGTCCGGCCGTCCACAGTTTTTCCTGAGATTTCCTCAGAAATGTTAAAGTTTTTTGAGAATTCCTCAAAAAATATCAAGGTTTCTTTAGAGTTCCTTAGAAAAAGTTAAAGTTTCTTCAGATATCCTTATGGAAGGTTAGAATTTCCTTACAAAATGTTATAGTTTTTCAGAGACACTTAAGACAGGAATGAAGACTAGTTTCCTTAAAAAGTCTACAAAACATTTGATATTTTCTTAAAAGATAACTGTAAAATGATATAATTTTCCAATATTCTTCAGAGATCCTCAAAAGTCTCTCTTGTAGCACTTGAGATTTAAAATCCTTTGAATTCTTTAAAGTACTCGGACACCAACAGTTGTATCAGGCATGATTATTAAATTCAGCCTTTATTATTGTGGTCATTTGCATTAAGTTGCTACAGTATATGAACTGACCAGACTTTTTTTTATTTAGTATGCTTAGTTAGGGAGTGTGACAGGATGTGAATGCATATGGACATAAAGAGGGATGCCATGTGGGACATGGATGGGGGCCATGCAGGACATATGATATATTATATACCATGTGGTATACACCAAGGGCTATATCAGGCATAATTATTTGACTCTGCCTTTTTTTTTTCTTATTCAACAACTCATTTGCATATAAGTTATCATATGAACTGACACTTTCATACATAGTATGCTCAATCAGGGACTGTAATAGCTAGGATGAGACTTCTTATGGAGCCTATGGGATGTCATGTTGGACATGGGGTGGGATGCCATGTGGGAGATATGGTGGGATGCCATGTGGGAGATATGGTGAGATGCCATGTGGAAGAGGGTGGAATGCCATGTAGGATATATGGTGGAATTCCATGCAGGACATAGGGTGGAATGCCAGGGAATGTCATGTGGGACATGGGATGTCATGTGGGACATGGGGTCCCACCCCATTTCAACAAGTCATTTGCATATAAGGTATTATATGAACTGACACTTTCATACATAGTATGCTCAATCAGGGACTGATAGCTAGGATGAGACTTTTTATGAAGCCTATGGGATGTCATGTGGAACAGCGTGGAATGCCAGTGGGACATGGTGGGATGCTACGAGTAACAGCGCGTGACATAGGTTGGGATGTCATGTGTGGCATAGGGTAGGATGCCATGTGTGACATAGGGTAGGAGTCTATGTGGGACATAGGGTAGGAGGCCATGGGACGTGATGTGCATGTGGGACATAAAGTAGGATGTCATTGGGAGGGATACCATGTGGAACATATGTTGGGACATAAGGTGGGATGCCATGTGGGACATCAGGTGCGAAGTCATAGATGCGGGACACAGGAAGGGATGCCATGTGGGACATTGGGAGGGATATTATGTGGTACATATTGTTGGATTAATGTGGGACATACATGTAGGATGGGATCCATGTAGGACAGGGTGGGATGCCATGTGGGACATGGTGGAATGCCATGTGGGACATATGGTGGAATGCCATGTGAAACATACTTTATGGTGGAATGCCATGTAAGAGATATGGTGGAATGCCATGTCATGTGGGACATGAGGTTGGATGTCATTTAGGACATGGGATGTGGGACATAGGGTGGAATGCCATGTGGGTCATAGGATGCGATGCTCTGTGGGACATAATATGGAATGCCATGTGGGACAAGGAAAGGGATGGGATGTCATGTGGGGCATGGGGTGGAATGCCATGTGGGAGATATGGTGGAATGCCATGTGGGACAAGGGATGGGATGGGATGTCACATGGGACTTAGTGTAAGATGCCATTTTTATAATTGCCTGGGTCATATGATATGGATGTCAATTTGCATGGGAATACGAACCATGAGGGTATTTACCGTTCTAGGTAAATAATTGAACCTCTCTGGCTTTATATCAAGCTCACTGCCAACAACTCATCAAGCGATAAATATTTAAAATCATATAACCACTTCTTAATTAATATACCTTCCTTTTCTTTACTTTTTATACTATTTCTAGAATATAGATATATCAAAAGAATTTGCGGAAAGGCAGTCGGGTAAGGAGCTGTTGAATCTGGTCATTATAGGTCACGTGGACGCTGGTAAGTCCACCCTCATGGGGCACCTGCTTTACCTCAAGGGGGAGGTCAACAAGCGCACAATGCACAAGTATGAAACAGAGTCCAGGAAAAGGGGAAAGGCCTCATTTGCATTTGCCTGGGTGTTGGATGAAACGGGAGAGGAAAGAGAAAGGTAATTAATGTTCATGTAAATGTTTTGTTAATGTGATGCAAACGATCTCAAGAATTGTGGATGGTAAAGTAACCAAAGAGATCACTGTAAAAGCAGAGCCCAGCTGTAATCTTTGTACCTACAATTTTAATCTGTTTCTTCTGGGATTTTCACTTGTGGGAAATGAGAATACATAGTAGATGTCATACAATTAAGAATCCAAAATAGATACAAAATATTCATGTAAATTTATTTGTTAATGTGATGCAAATGATCTCCAGAATTGTGGATGGTAAAGTAACCAAACAGATTGCTGTAAAATTAGAGAGCCCATCTGTAATCTTTGGACACAAGATTTTAATCATTTTCATTTGGGATTTTCACTTATGGCAAATTAAAATACATAATAGATGTCATACTTTTAAGAATGCAGATTAGATTGCACAATTAATGATGTTAGTCTCTAGGACCACCAGTGGAAAGTGTGAGTTAATCAAGGCAGGGTATTGGAAGATGCAAAATATTTTCTTCATTGAAAAACATTTGGCGTTCTGTCAGTTGAAAGGGACGGTTTGTATTTTTAAACGTCACTGATTATGTCTGTAAAATTTGCCACTTAAAATATATAAATATTTTTTTGTTCTTGAGTATCCATTAATTGCCCTCAGTACGGGAATAGGCCACACCCACCATATCACCGCAGTAACTAGGTGGGGCAAACAAACCTCAAATCTGCAATCATGCATGACCAATGCATTGACATTTAGATGTTCATGTGGTATTCCACAAGCTTTGATTCATTTATGGCACTTCTATAGAGTTTTTAGCAAAAGGAATTAACAAATTCATGTTTGCTAACCTTTCTGAGTAACGAGATCCGAATTTACCATGCTCATAGTAGGCAAAATTTTGTTCACCATTTTGTCATCTTGTGTGAACAGAAATTTGTTTTGTGCAGTATATTGCATTGGCTGTATGAGCGCGTACGGCTAGCTATATGTACTGTACCAATATCGTGTAGGATTTTTGGCCCACTTAGTTACACAGATTTTGTTGCTAGGCAATTCGTACAGTGATTGTTTAAAAAACTGTCAATCAAGTAACACAGAGAGGTTAATTGAGCATGTATTAATGTTTCATAGATGTAATGATTGTTAATTCCTAGATTATTAACACATTCATTGATTTTTTGATGTGTTAGTTTCAATGGTTGTTGTCCCCTTTCAAAAGAGGTGTCATTGTTATATAAGTTATGTGGAAGTGCAAGACAAGCTGTTTTATAACACTTATTTTGAATAGAAATTGATTTACCCCACCAATATAACATTCAACTTGAACACTGCAGATGAAAGCAATTTTATAAATTATGTAAGCAATATGAATACAATATGCTGTAAACGAGTTTTGAAATAGGCATTTTAATTGAAGTAAGCATTTCAATTGAAATAAGCATTTCAGTTAAAATAAGCATTTCAATTGAAATAAGCATTTTAATCGAAATAAGCATTTTAATCAAAATAAGCATTTCCATCAAAATAAGCATTTCAATTGAAATAAGCATTTCAATTGAAATAAGCATTTCAATTGAAATAAGCATTTCAGTTGAAATGAATATTTCAACTATAATTGAAAGAATTACTCAAATTGATCAATTTTACTTTATGTTAAACCCAAATACCTGAGCTTGATTGTGCAACTTTCTTTTTTATTTTCTATAAGTTGAGTAAAATCTATTAAAGCATGCAAAAAGACATTGAAGCATGGGAAAAGACATTAACACATGCAGAAAGACACATTGACGAGTGCAAAAAGACACAGTGATGAGTGCAAAAAGACATTGAAGCATGGGAAAAGACAGTAACGCATGCAAAAAGACATTGACGAGTGCAAAAAGACATTGAAGCATGCAAAAAGACATTGAAGCATGGGAAAAGACATTGACACATGCAAAAAGGCACATTGACGAGTGCAAAAAGACTCATTGATGAGTGCAAAAAGACATTTAAGCATGTAAAAAGATATTTAAGCATGTAAAAAGACATTGAAGCATGGGAAAAGACATTGATGCATTCAAAAAGACACATTAACAAGTGCAAAAAAGACATTGAAGCATGCAAAAAGACATTGAAGCATGCAAAAAGACATTGAAGCATGCAAAAAGAATTACATTGAAGCATGCAAAAAGAATTACATTGAAGCATGCAAACAGAATTACATTGAACCATGCAAAAAGACCTTGACGTGTGCAAAAAGACATTGACACATGCAAAAAGACATTGAAACATGCAAATATGTGTGTAATAGCTCATTGCCAATGCAAAATATCTGCTTAAAGTTGGTGGTGGTTTATGTACTTTGTTGTAGAAATCAGCTGTGATATTTTTTATGATGAAAGAAAATCTTTTTCAGTGTTACCGATAATGTATTTGGTTTGGACATGGAAAATGCGAACATGCATGTTTGTTTATGATGTCATACTTTGACCTTGATAGTGATCCTATATTCTCACAGGATTAAATGGTAAATGTGCTGATCCAAATAAGCATTTTATGTCCTTCAGGGACATAGAATTGAAGAAAAATTAGATAATTTAGAGCTTCTTTACATGCATGTAAAGTAGCTAAAATATTAGGAATATTAATAAAAGCAAAAAGACATGGACAAGTTTTAAATTTTGTCATCCTTCCTTTCTCATCAATTTCTGGATCCCCAGCCATTCCTGGCAACGAGAGAACCAACATAGCCGCCAAAAACACTCTGTCGAATCACATCTCTTTTTTTCCCATCCCACACTCAGACCTCTATAATGATCCAAGAGGTCTATTACTTTCCAACCCCAAGTCCCGATTGGAAAATGGAAGAAGTCTGGAGATCATATTTCAAACCCGTGTCTTTACTAAGTCTCACTCTCCTGAACTCTTTCATTAACACCAATGCTTGATTAACCAGTGAATGTGAGCAAACTAAATTGCTGGCTATACACAGCTCCACAGTCCTTTTAGTGAATTGTGGTTTGAAGATCTTATTTTCTGGGCCAAGCCAACCATTGGATTCACTAATAGTGCCTGGAGAACTTTAAGAGAAAGAATAACAGTACTTAGGTAGGATGATAATTGGTAGATAAATTGTGGTTTTTGTGCTTAGTGGTTTCTGAACAAGTTTTTAATAGGCCTCTTGGATCATCATGTCCATTTCTCCACTTCCAGCTACCTCAGTAGGACCTGGCGAGACTTCTGGAATCTCGAGACCAGTAACAAACTTCACACTATCAAACCCAAAGTCGGGACCAACCCCCTAAACAGTCGCAATGGCAAGGAAGATGTTGTTATCACCCGCATCCGCCTCGACCACACCTTTTCATCAACTCTCATCTACTTTTTGGCTCCCCTGCTCCTTTCTGCCCTACATGCAACACTGATCTCTTTATTAACCCTTACTCTACCAGAGAAAGCATTTGAGATTACAAGTCTTATTTTAGGGAACTTTTTGGAAAGGGGACTTCTTCACAAATTTATTTTCATTTTCTACTGTAATAAGTTCATGTTATATGAAAGCTAAGCCTTGAACTTTACATTGGTTTGCATAATTTTCTGGTCAAATATGCAAATTCATGCAAATGAGGTCATAAATTAAGATTATTAGATGTCTTAAAATGGCTATCTTTGTGATATTCTGCTTTCTTGTGGCTAATTAGAAAAAAATTATTGATAAAATTGATGAATTGTTGAAAGAAGGACCTTTCATTTGATAGTACTTTTGATTTTTTTGGAGCAAGGAAAAAATTCATGTCAATTTTAATTTTTTTTGACCTTTTTGATCTAAAAATTGAACTCTGATTTTGCCAATGATCTATCTGATTGGATTTGGCACTATACTTTCCTATAAACATGCATTGTTCCTTTCTATGATGCACAAAACTAATATAATATAAAAAGGAAATGTTTAAACAAATATTTCAATAAAAATCTTATGCAAATTAGCTAATTTACCTCATGTGTTATGCACAGGCTTGAAATTTTCAGTTTATGAGCCAATTTCAGCCATTGGAAGCTTTGAAAATACTTATATTTATTCAGGATATACTGAAAGTCTTGTAGAAACTTTTGTTGATTCCTATAGTAAATCTCGGTGAAAAGGTACTCAAAAATGGTTTAGCATCAGTAATCATGTTGACGTTGCCAAACTTGGTATCCTTCAGTGACAGTTGGTACCGCATATGAAATGTCAACAAATTTGTCCAAATACTGGAAAATCCTTAAGAGAAATACAATTTCAATTGTTTCCAAGGAAATATAGGGGTTAGGGTGGGGTGGTGGTTCTGGCTTATTTATATTGGGAGGGGGACCAGGGTTAATGCAATCCCCTCCGAAAATGGCCCTCTCCCAGGATCCAAATTGCTTCAAAGAAAATAATTTCCCAATACATGGGACAGCTTGGCCCCCCACCATGAGACTGATTGGCCCCCACCATGGGTCTCTTGCCCCAACATGTTTCTTTCCAACAACATGGGACCCTTTCCCCTTACAATTAAAAACCTACTCCATTGCACCACAACCTCACAACATGGAATCGAGAATTAGCAAAATAGATATATGGGCACTTTTGCACCACAAATTAAAGATTGATCTGTAAAGTTTCATCCAAAATTACTACAATAAAGACGATTCATGTTAATCACTTCGGATTTTAGTGACCCATTTACTTGTTTATAATCCTTACAAATAAATAATCCCAGCTAAATTACACTGTTTGTGTTTAATTTTGAACAGATCGGAACTAATGTTAGCTATACCTAACGTTAAGCCTAACTGATAACGTTAGTAAGCATGAAGTTTGAAAAATGCACTCGCTATTTTAGAAATTTAAAAAAATCATTTCACCTGGTTCTGATAATCTTTAGGCCTCTTCTGGGTTAGGCCCTGGTACTAAAAGATCTTCATCACTGGCGATAAGCCTGCTGACATTTCCTAATCCACAATTTCACTTTCAAACAAGATTCGGGATACACATTCTTCTGTCGTCGCAACGTAAATGTCAAAAAATCTAAAAATAACTTGAGTGACGTAGCTATAAAACGTTTTAGCAACAATTGAGGGTGTATATCTTTTATTGCAGCTTTCCGTGTAAAAGCACATTGTTTTCGCTACAGAACGGTGTTTGAAACTTTCCATTACGATATAGGGGTGGATCACATGATTTTTATCAAAAAGGGTCAAAAAATTACTAAAAATCACAAAATTGTACATATTTTACAAATAATTAAAAATTTATGACCAGGTATGAGCAAAATGTGATAAGATTTGGATAATATAACTTGTCTACATATTTTATATAAAAAGAAATTATCTAAATTTATTTTCTTAGCAATTCTTTTAAATTTTTCGAAAATATGCATTTTTGGGACAATTATACAAGAGTGAAGTTTTTTAATGTTTGAACAAAATTTACCGTATTAGTTAGTTATGTGTTAGTATAGACCCCCCACAAAAATACAATTATATGAAAGATCTTTCCGAAATCTTTGCATTGAAACTATTTACATCACTAGGATTTTGGTAAGGTCCCGATTTTATGTTTAGAAAAAGGTAGTTTCAAAACGGCGATATTATTGCCGCGTGGTAGAGTGAGAGTTAAGCATATCCTCTTAACCTGTCCCTTATACCTGAACTCCAGATCACCTCTTCCCCCATCTCAATTTCTGATCTTTTCAAGAACAATCCTACCTCCAACTTTATTACCTTTCTCCACAACAGCAATTGATTCCATCTGATCTAAACCTCCCTTGCCTTCTCTTCTCTGTCTTACTTTCCTCACCTTTCTTTTATTACCTTAACTTCTTTCCCTTATCCACCTTCTCTCCCTCCTTCCCTCTATCCCACCTTTCTTTCCTTTCTGTCCTAACTCAAGCACCTTAGTTTTTAACATTTGTCTCTGACTGTCACGGTGCCATTAAACATCAACAATCCAAACCAAACCTGTTTCATTTGACACATGACTTGAATTACAATGACAATACGTTGAGAGAACCACAAACTAGGTGTGAAAAGTCAATCACAGGATATTGAATGTTGCTGAGAGATACATGACTTTATTGTCATTTGACCTTTGCCCCTAACAATGTGATTGGGTTCCTGCATGGAGTGAACAACTGACAGATTGGCTCATTGCCAGGAAACCAGATTATTTGGAATGTTTTCACAAGCGACCTTTTCCCAACTTCTATTTGGTGGCCATGATATTGCATTTTTGTGGGAGTAATAGTCTCCGCATGTGTTCAAGAAAGAAAGTACACAGAAGGCATTGTTTTTTTTATTATGAGAAAGGGGGTCAATTGCTTAGATAATTTATGTGGTGGTGCCAGACCTGGAATGGCGTAATGGCTTGCTAAAGCAAAGTGAAAACCCCTTTAGTGGATACAGGGAGCTGTAAAGTAACAGCTCCCTGATACAAACTGAATACAGACCTTTTCCCATAGTCTATCGGAATAAAATTGCATTTAGATGAGAGTAACTGTCTTTTAGAGACTAGTGGTTGTTAGAGTTAAACAAAGATTTATTGCAAGCAGTCAAGCACTGCATAATTCTAGAAATCAAGGAAATGGCTTTTTTTTTTTTTTTTTTTTTTTTATCATGAGAAAGGGGTCAGTTGCTTAGATAATTTATGTGGCTATGCCAGGCCTGGAATGGCATAATGGCTTGTCAAAGCAAAGGGAAAACCCCATTAGTGGATATATTTATACAAGCTGAATACAGACCTTTTCCCATAGTCTATCAGGGAATAAGATTGCATTTAGATGAGAGTAACTGTCTTTTAGAGACTTAAGTGGTTGTTAGAGCGAAACAAAGATTTATTGCAAGCAGTCAAGTACTGCAATACTGCATAATTCTAGAAATCAAGAAAATGTACTTAGTGCAAGAGATAGGATCATGGCATACAACATGATAATAGGAATACTTGCTAGAATAATAAAAAAATGTCCGCAATCAGATTTTTTATGTTGTAAAGTATTTATTCTTAATGTGGTGGTGAGGTTGACCTGTGTAACTACAACGCCAGTTGTGTTGACAAGATATCTTCTTTTATATTATTTTAAAAATCAATTGATACAGTAGTACTTTTATAGTCTTGTCCTGTCAGGTGATTATTATGCTATGTCAGTGAGTTGAAATCAGTTCACAAAATATAAACATTTTAGGAATAAAGTTTTGCTTATATTTTTTTTAGCAATCAGCTTAGAAAATTATACCCCTAAGGTTTACAAATATTGTTTTTTTCCCAAGTATATTATTTCATGTCATATTTTAGTTCCTTCACTAATTTTTACAAATTTCACTTCCTTCGCTGGTTTACAAATTTGCAAAAGTACGGAATGGCAACAGCCAATCATTTCCACACGAATCTTGACAAAACTGTAAACTTAATATTTACTCATGAAAAACTTCCTCATTTTGTTTCTTTCATTGGCCTCAATCTTATGAGATAAATTGTCGTAGCCACTAGACTCATAACGCAGGAAAATATATCAGGCCAGTGGAATAGCTTGAAATTCCAAAATGCCATTTTAACACCACCCATTGCGGCTAAAATCAGTTTTATCTCATAATGCACTTCTAGTGAGGGTATTTGTTAATTGAAGTTTTGCTTAACCCTCTGAGTACCATCATCGCATTATTGCAACTGACGTCACACTTTCGAAAAGACCAACGTTGCATTATTGCGACGCTGAGACATGCCTGTTTATTTCGATTTTTATGTATTGTAGGTGTACCCCTCAATTTGAATGTACTTTTTTTGAAAAAGATAAGAAAATTATCTATCATATGATGTATCAATATGTTGTCATATGAAATTATGGAGATATTTTAAGTCAAAAATTCAGTGTTAAAAATGGCCGCAAACAACAGTGATTCTTTGGATTTTGAGGAAAGTGCTTCTGATAGTTCAGAATTATCTACGGATCCTAGTGATTTAGACGATTTTGGACACAATAATAAAAGCATTTCAGATGATAGTGATCTGGAAATTATCGTAGGTGTTGAAGTTAGGCTAACCTAAGGCCTAGGCCTTATAATAACATACGTTTGGGTAGGCCTCTTGCCAGAGTGGGAGCATGAATTTGTTGCCATGTGCGGCAATAATGTTCAACAAATATAGTTTTGGTGTCATATGAAAGTTTATATTGTACTTGAGAACTTTTTTTAACACTTTCTTCTATAAGGTTGTGTTCATTTTGAAGATAAAGTTTGAATTACATGACTTAAATACATATCATATCTTTAAAAAACGCTTGTCCTGGGAATAAAGGCAGCATTTGAAACGCTGGTACTGAGAGAGTTAACATACATTTGATAGCTTATGTTTCTTTTAGTGTGATATGAAGGATTTAATAGTCCTACAGATATAAATGCTATTTTTCCATTTGACATATATCTTATATTAGTTACAAGATTTAGTGGAAAACTTTGGTTTAAATTGACTTCTTATCCAAGATTCAGCTTGAGATACCATTATGTGTAACATTTGACTTATATCCTTCAATGCATTTGGTTTTAACCTGCAATGAAACACCTGTTTCAAAGTGACATTTACAGATATGCAAAGCTGTCAACAGATGCTGATTTCATAAAGATACTGTATGCTTTTCTCATTATCATCAATTCTTCATTGTGTGACACCTAAGGGAAAGCCCTTATGGGGAAGTTTGTGCAAATGTAAAAATAGAAGCCACCAGGGAAAAGTGTGATTAGGGGTCAGTGTCAATACACTTCTTTCCATGAATAAAGGCATTTGCAGTGTCTGTTAAAAAGTTTGCACCATGGGGAAAGTTTAATCTACTGAAGAAAAATCCCCAAGGAAGAAGGTTATGTAATAGCTTTCCAACGTGGTAGAATGAAAATTGGTTGTTGAATTTCATGGTTTAATACTTTTTAAGATCAAATGCTCTGAATTGACTTTGTGTAAAAGCTCTTATGCATGTATCTTGAAGTCTATTACAATGATGGTATTATCATGAGCATATATGGTTGGGAGCAGGTGCAAATATCTCTCAACATAGGAAGTGTAGGCAAAACCAATGGATATATCTTTTTGTAAAATAGGCAAAAGTTCCTTCACACCTGGCAAAATTTTGAACGATCAATGCTATTTTTTCATGCAAAAAACTCCTGCTTTCTGGAAATTGTTACAGATTTTTTTACGGTCATTTTATTGTATTCTCATATCTTGTCAATATCTTCATTTCTTTCATTGCAACAAAAAGAGACATTGTTACATGAAGCAATATCTTTCCTTAGAAGAAATGGTCCATCAATCATTCACAGTTAATGCACATTATTACCTCAGGCATTAAGATACACAGCTATTTTTATCACCAGTTTGAAAACAAACTTCTCCCACTAAAACTCCTAACACGGATGAGTGATTTCAATCACAAAAGTGCCCTGATTATTCAGCTCTGGCTTTGAGTAATCTTATCACACAAATAGCCTTGGGCTGCTTGGCTGTGGCGGGCATGGTTGGAAAATAAACAATCATTGTTTGAAGTGGAAACACAATACACCGAACAGGAAGTCGGGTTGGTAATTGTCATACCTGAGTTTTCAGGATTAACCCAGGTGTCGGGTGCGGGTAGGCTTAAAGAGAAACTTTTCAGCATGTACAGATCTGTGGACACTGACCAAATATTTTGTTTAATCACATATTGAAGAACTTCAAATAATGAAGGAATTCTGCTACAGTTTCTGAACTACAGCTACTCAATGTGAGTGACCTATAGAAAATATGGGATGTATAATGATTGTTTTCAATGGACAATCATGAGCTTGGAATGATGGAAGAGTAAACTTCAATTCTAATTTCTTTCTCTTTATTTCTTGAGGGGAATCACCATGGATGTAGGTCTTACAAAGTTTGAGACAGAGCATACAGTAGTTACTCTTCTGGATGCCCCGGGACACAAAGACTTTATCCCAAATATGATAACTGGTGCTGCCCAGGTAAATGATCAGTAATATTTCTTACTGTAATTTTCTTTTCTTTATTGTGAGGTATAGTTTCATGAATTAAGACACATCAATACGAGCAATAGTAAGAAAGAGTTTATCTAGTATGAAAAATGTATTGCGAATGATCATGCATTATCCTGTGCTGAATGAATGAGCACATTAAATTATGCACGCACACTACAGTTGTGGCAGCACGTCTAAAATTTCCATTTTTTTCGCACTGTGTACAATAAGCATATTTTTTAAACGATGCACGATAATTGTACGTGTGTTCATATTGTCATGATGTTAAAAAAATACTCCAAAAGTATTATTTTTGTGTTTTTATTTCCCGATTTATTTTTATATGATTTTTTAAATAGAAATTAGTATAATATATATATATATATATATATATATATATATATATATATATGTATATATATTTTTATATGTATATATATATATAGATATATATACATATATGTATATATATATATATATATATATATATATATATATATATATATATATATATATATATATATATATTTATATATATATATATATATATATGAACAGGGTTAATGAATAAAGCACTTTGTGTTCGGTACAGGATAATGCATAGAAGCTGGTTGCACACATATCGCTGGATGCACTCAGGCTCCGCCCTCGTGCATCATTCAATATGTGCCCAGCTACTATGCATTATACTGTACCGAAGGTATAGCGCGCTATTCATTAACGCTTTATTAAGGAGCAATGGAGAGGGCTGCTAGTTTTCTTTGCTATAATGATCTTCTACTTCCTTAAGCAGTTCTTGCCACAATTTAAGAAGATGGGTATACTGACTTGTAAAGTTTTGTTTCACAAAACAATTTTTAATACTTATACAAGTTATTCCATTGTACCAATAGACACATTGTATTTAATGTATTTCTCACACCTAGAGCAATGTCTACTATTTTGTATCGCATTTACATTGAATTTTTTTTCAAGCATGCTGCCAACAAATAAAGTACGAGCAAATAAAAATGATTTTTCATCTTGTAAAATATATTTCATTGTCCCTGTTACATTAGGCTGATGTTGCCATTCTTGTGGTCGATTCAACTCGTGGAGAATTTGAAACAGGATTTGAGTCTGGAGGACAAACAAGGGAGCATGCTATTTTAGCGAGGTCACTTGGGGTCACCCAGTTGGCTGTAGCTGTCAACAAAATGGACACTGTTGATTGGTCGGAAGAAAGATTTAAAGAGATTGTTGGAAAACTAGGAAGATTCTTAAAGCAATCAGGGTTTAAAGTGAGTTGGATTATGTTTCTCTGCTTCTCCCAACTACAGTAATCTTCATAATCGTGAGAGGGAAGGCTCATGTCAAGCAAGAGCCATAGCTAGATATTTTCTTTCAGATGGTTTGCTTTGTCATGATTGGATATGTTAGGAGATGATTCAAAGAGTTGGATTATAAAAGATATCAGCTTCCACATAATATTTTGCTTACTATTTATAATAATCTAATATTACCTTACCTCTCTTATTGCTGCATAACCTGGGGCTTCACCTACAATTCAAATATCAAGAAACTTTTCATTCTCCAGAAAAGAGCATTGCGAGCCATCTCCAATTCTTTCTTCAATTCCCCAGCAGCCCTTCTTTTTCTTAATTTAAAGACACTTAATATTTTTAATTTATTTAATTACCATACTTCTATTTTTATGTTTCGTTATCATAAGGGCACCCTTCCAAACATTTTTTCACATTATTTTGCTTCCAACACTCAATTCCACATGTACAATACACGCAATGTCAACGATTTACCAACTCCACTGTACACTCTTGATATCTCTCAACATTTTTTAAAATACAAAGGCATTTTTAAATGGATTTCCCTACCAATCAATCTTAGCAATTGTTCCACTCTCATGACTTTTGAAAGTAAACTTAAAGCCCATCTTATCAAATCCAGTAGTAATTCTAGGAACTAACTCGTCCTTCACTTTTCGTTTTTGGTATTATATGTATATAGCGTAACTATTATTTTTTTTTCTTTCGTTTTTTTTTTTTTTCGTTTTTTTTCTCAATTCTTGTAACTGTGTAAGGGGGTACCTCACCTACAGATACATTCGTGTCTTTTGAGTGCTCTCCCAAACCAATTAACTTTGTAAATATGTCACTTTTTGTTATGTTTTGTATTATGCTTCGAAATAAAGTGCGATCAATCAAAAAAGAGATCCAGAGAAGAAATTGTGTTCTTCTGTCCAAGGTAACAAAAATTCAAATCGATTTTCAATGCAGTGTATTAGCAATATTCAAGAAAGTGACTGTAAAATGGCATCCTTTTTAACAGTAGACATTCTAGACTATCTATTTCCAAACAAAGTTGGGAAATCTTTAAAACCTTAGATCTCCAGAATTTGAAGAAGAAATCCAGAGAAGTTGCTTCACAGTCCTCCATCATAAAGGATACACATGTCTGATCATGTAGGACTTTAAAGGACTATGGACAGCTAGAGGCAACATGGGCTTAATTGGTTTAAAATATGATTTAAACCATTAAAACAGCAAAAAATTCATCAAAATTGGTTAAAAATTGACCAATTTACAGCATTTTTGATGTTTAGCTGTTATTGTGCAATAATATGTGACATTAAAGGGGGAAGGATCCTTTGTCACCTTTTGTAAAACCTTTCTTTATTCCTCTGTCAATGTTGTTTGAAATATAGTAATGGAATTTTAGTATATATTTTCAGAACTTAGTTATACCCCAATCATCATGTATCTACAACGGACATTTTGAAATTAACAAGTATATCACAAATTGCACACAAATTATTAAATCTTGAAAGTTTGTTTTAAGTTGAAAATTAAATAAGCTTTTTACAAATTGTAAATACTGTTTTACTCAGAATTTCATGCTCTTTCACTTTTTTTAAATTTGCTATATTTCCATAGTCCTTTAAAAATAATCATTGAAATAGTGGTTTATAATCTAATTCATGTTGAAAGTATATCATTGGTGAAACATGAATGTATCTTTTTTTCAGGAATCGGACGTGGAGTATATACCATGTAGTGGTCTTGGAGGTGAGAATCTGGTCACCAGAGCAACGGAAGAAAAGTTAACCAAGTGGTTTAAAGGACCATGTTTATTAGAAAGGATTGGTGAGTTGTCACGATGATTGGTAAAATATTTAAAAATTTGTTGTAGTGTAATGAATGTAATGTGCACATCTAATTTGCACCATACAGTACATATGACAATTGTAGTGTTTTTATGAATGTGCACAGCTAATTTGCACCATACAGCACATATGACAATTGTAGTGTTTTTATGAATGTGCACAGCTAATTTGCACCATGCAGCACATATAACAATTGTAGTGTTTTTATGAATGTGCACAGCTAATTTGCACCATGCAGCACATATGACAATTGTAGTGTTTTTATGAATGTGCACAGCTAATTTGCACCATGCAGCACATATGACAATTGTAGTATTTTTATGAATGTGCACAGCTAATTTGCACCATGCAGCACATGTGACAATTGTAGTGTTTTTATGAATGTGCACAGCTAATTTGCACCATGCAGCACATGTGACAATTGTAGTGTTTTTATGAATGTGCACAGCTAATTTGCACCATTCAGCACATGTGACAATTGTAGTGTTTGTATGAATGTGCACAGCTAATTTGCACCATGCAGCACGTGTGACAATTGTAGTGTTTTTATGAATGTGCACAGCTAATTTGCACCATACAGCACATATGGCAATTGTAGTGTTTTTATGGGTGTGCACAGCTAATTTGCACCATACAGCACATATGACAATTGTAGTGTTTTTGTGAATGTGCACAGCTAATTTGCACCATACAGCACATATGACAATTGTAGTGTTTTTGTGTCGGATATAAAATTTACGTCAAGTTTGGAAAGGTTAGGGATTGATCTATTGCTCTGTCATCACAGCTACTGCTTTTAACAACTAAAACATCTTCAAAAAGAAATTTTACATTATTTTACTTTTAAGCTCTTTCCCTCTAGTCTAATTAGATCCTATTATTTGTAAGAATCTTTCATGATAGCTTGCTTCTATCATGCATTCTCTGGTTGACCGTTTGCAATCTAGTCTAATTAGATCATATTATTTGTAAGAATCTTTCATGATAGCTTGCCTCTATCATGCATTCTCTGGTTGACCGTTTGCAATCTAGTCTAATTAGATCATATTATTTGTAAGAATCTTTTATGATAGCATGCTTCTATTATGTATTTCTCGTTGACCGTTTGCAATCTAGTCTAATTAGATCATATTATTTGTAAAAATCTTTCATGATAGCATGCTTCTATCATGCATTCTCTGGTTGACCGTTTGCAATCTAGTCTAATTAGATCATATTATTTGTAAGAATCTTTCATGATAGCTTGCCTCTATCATGCATTCTCTGGTTGACCGTTTGCAATCTAGTCTAATTAGATCATATTATTTGTAAAATCTTTCATGATAGCATGCTTCTATCATGCATTCTCTGGTTGACCGCTTGCAATCTAGTCTAATTAGATCATATTATTTGTAAGAATCTTTCATGATAGCTTGCCTCTATCATGCATTCTCTGGTTGACCGCTTGCAATC
The DNA here is from genome assembly GCA_020152595.1 of Chiridota heheva. NCBI lineage: Eukaryota > Metazoa > Echinodermata > Holothuroidea > Apodida > Chiridotidae > Chiridota > Chiridota heheva. The sequence continues at coordinate 2,603,850 of JAIGNY010002074.1, forward strand.
TAGTCTAATTAGATCATATTATTTGTAAGAATCTTTCATGATAGCATGCTTCTATCATGCATTCTCTGGTTGACCGTTTGCAATCTAGTCTAATTAGATCCTATTATTTGTAAGAATCTTTCATGATAGCTTGCCTCTATCATGCATTCTCTGGTTGACCGTTTGCAATCTAGTCTAATTAGATCATATTATTTGTAAGAATCTTTCATGATAGCATGCTTCTATCATGCATTCTCTGGTTGACCGTTTGCAATCTAGTCTAATTAGATCATATTATTTGTAAAAATCTTTCATGATAGCTTGCCTCTATCATGCATTCTCTGGTTGACCGTTTGCAATCTAGTCTAATTAGATCATATTATTCGTAAGAATCTTTTATGATAGCATGCTTCTATCATGCATTCTCTCGTTGACCGTTTGCAATCTAGTCTAATTAGATCCTATTATTTGTAAGAATCTTTCATGATAGCATGCTTCTATCATGCATTCTCTGGTTGACCGTTTGCAATCTAGTCTAATTAGATCATTATTTGTAAGAATCTTTCATGATAGCATGCTTCTATCATGCATTCTCTCGTTGACCGTTTGCAATCTAGTCTAATTAGATCCTATTATTTGTAAGAATCTTTCATGATAGCATGCTTCTATCATGCATTCTCTCGTTGACCGTTTGCAATCTAGTCTAATTAGATCATATTATTTGTAAGAATCTTTCATGATAGCATGCTTCTATCATGCATTCTCTCGTTGACCGTTTGCAATCTAGTCTAATTAGATCATATTATTTGTAAGAATCTTTTATGATAGCATGCTTCTATCATGCATTCTCTGGTTGACCGTTTGCAATCTAGTCTAATTAGATCATATTATTTGTAAAAATCTTTCATGATAGCTTGCCTCTATCATGCATTCTCTGGTTGACCGTTTACAATCTAGTCTAATTAGATCATATTATTTGTAAGAATCTTTTATGATAGCTTGCCTCTATCATGCATTTCTCGTTGACCGTTTGCAATCTAGTCTAATTAGATCATATTATTCGTAAGAATCTTTTATGATAGCATGCTTCTATCATGCATTCTCTAGATTGACCGTTTGCAATCTAGTCTAATTAGATCATATTATTTGTAAAAATCTTTCATGATAGCTTGCCTCTATCATGCATTTCTCGTTGACGTTTGCAATCTAGTCTAATTAGATCATATTATTCGTAAGAATCTTTTATGATAGCATGCTTCTATCATGCATTCTCTCGTTGACCGTTTGCAATCTAGTCTAATTAGATCCTATTATTTGTAAGAATCTTTCATGATAGCATGCTTCTATCATGCATTCTCTCGTTGACCGTTTGCAATCTAGTCTAATTAGATCATATTATTTGTAAAAATCTTTCATGATAGCTTGCCTCTATCATGCATTCTCTGGTTGACCGTTTGCAATCTAGTCTAATTAGATCATATTATTCGTAAGAATCTTTTATGATAGCATGCTTCTATCATGCATTCTCTCGTTGACCGTTTGCAATCTAGTCTAATTAGATCCTATTATTTGTAAGAATCTTTTATGATAGCATGCTTCCATCATGCATTCTCTGGTTGACCGTTTGCAATCTAGTCTAATTAGATCATATTATTCGTAAGAATCTTTTATGATAGCATGCTTCTATCATGCATTCTCGTTGACCGTTTGCAATCTAGTCTAATTAGATCCTATTATTTGTAAGAATCTTTCATGATAGCATGCTTCTATCATGCATTCTCTGGTTGACCGTTTGCAATCTAGTCTAATTAGATCATATTATTTGTAAAAATCTTTCATGATAGCTTGCCTCTATCATGCATTCTCTGGTTGACCGTTTGCAATCTAGTCTAATTAGATCATATTATTTGTAAGAATCTTTTATGATAGCATGCCTCTATCATGCATTCTCTGGTTGACCGTTTGCAATCTAGTCTAATTAGATCCTATTATTTGTAAGAATCTTTTATGATAGCATGCCTCTATCATGCATTCTCTGGTTGACCGTTTGCAATCTAGTCTAATTAGATCATATTATTTGTAAGAATCTTTCATAAAGCTTGCCTCTATCATGCATTCTCTGGTTGACCGTTTGCAATCTAGTCTAATTAGATCCTATTATTTGTAAGAATCTTTTATGATAGCATGCTTCTATCATGCATTCTCTCGTTGACCGTTTGCAATGTAGTCTAATTAGATCATATTATTCGTAAGAATCTTTTATGATAGCATGCTTCTATCATGCATTCTCTGGTTGACCGTTTGCAATCTAGTCTAATTAGATCCTATTATTTGTAAGAATCTTTTATGATAGCATGCTTCTATCATGCATTCTCTCGTTGACCGTTTGCAATCTAGTCTAATTAGATCATATTATTTGTAAGAATCTTTCATGATAGCATGCTTCTATCATGCATTCTCTGGTTGACCGTTTGCAATCTAGTCTAATTAGATCATATTATTTGTAAGAATCTTTCATGATAGCATGCTTCTATCATGCATTCTCTGGTTGACCGTTTGCAATCTAGTCTAATTAGATCATATTATTTGTAAGAATCTTTTATGATAGCATGCTTCTATCATGCATTCTCTCGTTGACCGTTTGCAATCTAGTCTAATTAGATCATATTATTTGTAAGAATCTTTCATGATAGCTTGCCTCTATCATGCATTCTCGTTGACCGTTTGCAATCTAGTCTAATTAGATCATATTATTTGTAAGAATCTTTTATGATAGCATGCTTCTATTATGCATTCTCTCGTTGACCGTTTGCAATGTAGTCTAATTAGATCCTATTATTTGTAAGAATCTTTCATGATAGCTTGCCTCTATCATGCATTCTCTGGTTGACCGTTTGCAATCTAGTCTAATTAGATCATATTATTTGTAAGAATCTTTTATGATAGCATGCTTCTATTATGCATTCTCTCGTTGACCGTTTGCAATCTAGTCTAATTAGATCATATTATTTGTAAGAATCTTTTATGATAGCATGCCTCTATCATGCATTCTCTGGTTGACCGTTTGCAATCTAGTCTAATTAGATCATATTATTTGTAAAAATCTTTCATGATAGCTTGCTTCTATCATGCATTCTCTGGTTGACCGTTTGCAATCTAGTCTAATTAGATCCTATTATTTGTAAGAATCTTTCATGATAGCATGCTTCTATCATGCATTCTCTCGTTGACCGTTTGCAATCTAGTCTAATTAGATCCTATTATTTGTAAGAATCTTTTATGATAGCTTGCCTCTATCATGCATTCTCTGGTTGACCGTTTGCAATCTAGTCTAATTAGATCCTATTATTTGTAAGAATCTTTTATGATAGCATGCTTCTATCATGCATTCTCTCGTTGACCGTTTGCAATCTAGTCTAATTAGATCCTATTATTTGTAAGAATCTTTCATGATAGCATGCTTCCATCATGCATTCTCTGGTTGACCGTTTGCAATCTAGTCTAATTAGATCATATTATTTGTAAAAATCTTTCATGATAGCTTGCCTCTATCATGCATTCTCTGGTTGACCGTTTGCAATCTAGTCTAATTAGATCATATTATTTGTAAGAATCTTTTATGATAGCATGCCTCTATCATGCATTCTCTGGTTGACCGTTTGCAATCTAGTCTAATTAGATCATATTATTTGTAAGAATCTTTTATGATAGCATGCTTTTATCATGCATTCTCTCGTTGACCGTTTGCAATCTAGTCTAATTAGATCATATTATTTGTAAGAATCTTTCATGATAGCATGCTTCTATCATGCATTCTCTGGTTGACCGTTTGCAATCTAGTCTAATTAGATCCTATTATTTGTAAGAATCTTTTATGATAGCATGCCTCTATCATGCATTCTCTGGTTGACCGTTTGCAATCTAGTCTAATTAGATCCTATTATTTGTAAGAATCTTTTATGATAGCATGCTTCTATCATGCATTCTCTTGTTGACCGTTTGCAATGTAGTCTAATTAGATCATATTATTCGTAAGAATCTTTTATGATAGCATGCTTCTATCATGCATTCTCTGGTTGACCGTTTGCAATCTAGTCTAATTAGATCATATTATTTGTAAGAATCTTTCATGATAGCATGCTTCTATCATGCATTCTCTGGTTGACCGTTTGCAATCTAGTCTAATTAGATCATATTATTTGTAAGAATCTTTTATGATAGCATGCTTCTATCATGCATTCTCTCGTTGACCGTTTGCAATCTAGTCTAATTAGATCATATTATTTGTAAGAATCTTTCATGATAGCATGCTTCTATCATGCATTCTCTCGTTGACCGTTTGCAATCTAGTCTAATTAGATCATATTATTTGTAAGAATCTTTTATGATAGCATGCTTCTATCATGCATTCTCTCGTTGACCGTTTGCAATCTAGTCTAATTAGATCATATTATTTGTAAGAATCTTTCATGATAGCTTGCCTCTATCATGCATTCTCTCGTTGACCGTTTGCAATCTAGTCTAATTAGATCATATTATTTGTAAGAATCTTTTATGATAGCATGCTTCTATTATGCATTCTCTCGTTGACCGTTTGCAATGTAGTCTAATTAGATCCTATTATTTGTAAGAATCTTTCATGATAGCTTGCCTCTATCATGCATTCTCTGGTTGACCGTTTGCAATCTAGTCTAATTAGATCATATTATTTGTAAGAATCTTTTATGATAGCATGCTTCTATTATGCATTCTCGTTGACCGTTTGCAATCTAGTCTAATTAGATCATATTATTTGTAAGAATCTTTTATGATAGCATGCCTCTATCATGCATTCTCTGGTTGACCGTTTGCAATCTAGTCTAATTAGATCATATTATTTGTAAAATCTTTCATGATAGCTTGCTTCTATCATGCATTCTCTGGTTGACCGTTTGCAATCTAGTCTAATTAGATCATATTATTTGTAAGAATCTTTCATGATAGCATGCTTCTATCATGCATTCTCTCGTTGACCGTTTGCAATCTAGTCTAATTAGATCCTATTATTTGTAAGAATCTTTTATGATAGCATGCTTCTATCATGCATTCTCTCGTTGACCGTTTGCAATCTAGTCTAATTAGATCATATTATTTGTAAGAATCTTTCATGATAGCATGCTTCTATCATGCATTCTCTGGTTGACCGTTTGCAATCTAGTCTAATTAGATCATATTATTTGTAAGAATCTTTCATGATAGCATGCTTCTATCATGCATTCTCTCGTTAACCGTTTGCAATCTAGTCTAATTAGATCATATTATTTGTAAGAATCTTTCATGATAGCATGCTTCTATCATGCATTCTCTGGTTGACCGTTTGCAATCTAGTCTAATTAGATCATATTATTTGTAAGAATCTTTCATGATAGCATGCTTCTATCATGCATTCTCTGGTTGACCGTTTGCAATCTAGTCTAATTAGATCATATTATTTGTAAGAATCTTTTATGATAGCATGCTTCTATCATGCATTCTCTGGTTGACCGTTTGCAATCTAGTCTAATTAGATCCTATTATTTGTAAGAATCTTTCATGATAGCATGCTTCTATCATGCATTCTCTGGTTGACCGTTTGCAATCTAGTCTAATTAGATCATATTATTTGTAAGAATCTTTTATGATAGCATGCTTCTATCATGCATTCTCTCGTTGACCGTTTGCAATCTAGTCTAATTAGATCATATTATTTGTAAGAATCTTTCATGATAGCATGCTTCTATCATGCATTCTCTGGTTGACCGTTTGCAATCTAGTCTAATTAGATCATATTATTTGTAAGAATCTTTTATGATAGCATGCTTCTATCATGCATTCTCTCGTTGACCGTTTGCAATCTAGTCTAATTAGATCATATTATTTGTAAGAATCTTTCATGATAGCTTGCCTCTATCATGCATTCTCTCGTTGACCGTTTGCAATCTAGTCTAATTAGATCATATTATTTGTAAGAATCTTTTATGATAGCATGCTTCTATTATGCATTCTCTCGTTGACCGTTTGCAATGTAGTCTAATTAGATCCTATTATTTGTAAGAATCTTTCATGATAGCTTGCCTCTATCATGCATTCTCTGTTGACCGTTTGCAATCTAGTCTAATTAGATCATATTATTTGTAAGAATCTTTTATGATAGCATGCTTCTATTATGCATTCTCTCGTTGACCGTTTGCAATCTAGTCTAATTAGATCATATTATTTGTAAGAATCTTTTATGATAGCATGCCTCTATCATGCATTCTCTGGTTGACCGTTTGCAATCTAGTCTAATTAGATCATATTATTTGTAAAAATCTTTCATGATAGCTTGCTTCTATCATGCATTCTCTGGTTGACCGTTTGCAATCTAGTCTAATTAGATCCTATTATTTGTAAGAATCTTTCATGATAGCATGCTTCTATCATGCATTCTCTCGTTGACCGTTTGCAATCTAGTCTAATTAGATCCTATTATTTGTAAGAATCTTTTATGATAGCTTGCCTCTATCATGCATTCTCTGGTTGACCGTTTGCAATCTAGTCTAATTAGATCATATTATTCGTAAGAATCTTTTATGATAGCATGCTTCTATCATGCATTCTCTCGTTGACCGTTTGCAATCTAGTCTAATTAGATCCTATTATTTGTAAGAATCTTTCATGATAGCATGCTTCTATCATGCATTCTCTCGTTGACCGTTTGCAATCTAGTCTAATTAGATCATATTATTTGTAAGAATCTTTTATGATAGCATGCTTCTATCATGCATTCTCTGGTTGACCGTTTGCAATCTAGTCTAATTAGATCATATTATTTGTAAGAATCTTTTATGATAGCATGCTTCTATCATGCATTCTCTCGTTAACCGTTTGCAATGTAGTCTAATTAGATCATATTATTTGTAAGAATCTTTTATGATAGCTTGCCTCTATCATGCATTCTCTGGTTGACCGTTTGCAATCTAGTCTAATTAGATCCTATTATTTGTAAGAATCTTTTATGATAGCTTGCCTCTATCATGCATTCTCTGGTTGACCGTTTGCAATCTAGTCTAATTAGATCCTATTATTTGTAAGAATCTTTTATGATAGCTTGCCTCTATCATGCATTCTCTGGTTGACCGTTTGCAATCTAGTCTAATTAGATCATATTATTCGTAAGAATCTTTTATGATAGCATGCTTCTATCATGCATTTCTCGATTAACCGTTTGCAATGTAGTCTAGTTAGATCATATTATTTGTAAGAATCTTTTATGATAGCTTGCCTCTATCATGCATTCTCTGGTTGACCGTTTGCAATCTAGTCTAATTAGATCCTATTATTTGTAAGAATCTTTTATGATAGCTTGCCTCTATCATGCATTCTCTCGTTGACCGTTTGCAATCTAGTCTAATTAGATCCTATTATTTGTAAGAATCTTTTATGATAGCTTGCCTCTATCATGCATTCTCTGGTTGACCGTTTGCAATCTAGTCTAATTAGATCATATTATTCGTAAGAATCTTTTATGATAGCATGCTTCTATCATGCATTCTCTCGTTAACCGTTTGCAATGTAGTCTAGTTAGATCACATTATTTGTAAGAATCTTTTATGATAGCTTGCCTCTATCATGCATTCTCTGGTTGACCGTTTGCAATCTAGTCTAATTAGATCCTATTATTTGTAAGAATCTTTTATGATAGCTTGCCTCTATCATGCATTCTCTGGTTGACCGTTTGCAATCTAGTCTAATTAGATCCTATTATTTGTAAGAATCTTTTATGATAGCTTGCCTCTATCATGCATTCTCTGGTTGACCGTTTGCAATCTAGTCTAATTAGATCATATTATTCGTAAGAATCTTTTATGATAGCATGCTTCTATCATGCATTCTCTCGTTAACCGTTTGCAATGTAGTCTAATTAGATCATATTATTTGTAATAATCTTTCATGATAGCATGCTTCTATCATGCATTCTCTCGTTAACCGTTTGCAATGTAGTCTAATTAGATCATATTATTTGTAAGAATCTTTCATGATAGCATGCTTCTATCATGCATTCTCTCGTTGACCGTTTGCAATCTAGTCTAATTAGATCATATTATTTGTAAGAATCTTTCATGATAGCTTGCCTCTATCATGCATTCTCTGGTTGACCGTTTGCAATCTAGTCTAATTAGATCATATTATTTGTAAGAATCTTTCATGATAGCATGCTTCTATCATGCATTCTCTCGTTGACCGTTTGCAATCTAGTCTAATTAGATCCTATTATTTGTAAGAATCTTTCATGATAGCATGCTTCTATCATGCATTCTCTGGTTGACCGTTTGCAATCTAGTCTAGTTAGATCATATTATTTGTAAGAATCTTTCATGATAGCATGCTTCTATCATGCATTCTCTCGTTGACCGTTTGCAATCTAGTCTAATTAGATCCTATTATTTGTAAGAATCTTTCATGATAGCATGCTTCTATCATGCATTCTCTGGTTGACCGTTTGCAATCTAGTCTAATTAGATCATATTATTTGTAAGAATCTTTCATGATAGCATGCTTCTATCATGCATTCTCTGGTTGACAGTTTGCAATCTAGTCTAATTAGATCATATTATTTGTAAGAATCTTTTATGATAGCATGCTTCTATCATGCATTCTCTCGTTGACCGTTTGCAATCTAGTCTAATTAGATCATATTATTTGTAAGAATCTTTTATGATAGCATGCTTCTATCATGCATTCTCTGGTTGACCGTTTGCAATCTAGTCTAATTAGATCATATTATTTGTGAGAATCTTTCATGATAGCATGCTTCTATCATGCATTCTCTCGTTAACCGTTTGCAATGTAGTCTAATTAGATCATATTATTTGTAAGAATCTTTCATGATAGCTTGCCTCTATCATGCATTCTCTGGTTGACCGTTTGCAATCTAGTCTAATTAGATCATATTATTCGTAAGAATCTTTTATGATAGCATGCTTCTATCATGCATTCTCTGGTTGACCGTTTGCAATCTAGTCTAATTAGATCCTATTATTTGTAAGAATCTTTTATGATAGCATGCTTCTATCATGCATTTCTCGTTGACCGCTTGCAATCTAGTCTAATTAGATCATATTATTTGTAAGAATCTTTCATGATAGCATGCTTCTATCATGCATTCTCTGGTTGACCGTTTGCAATCTAGTCTAATTAGATCATATTATTTGTAAGAATCTTTCATGATAGCATGCTTCTATCATGCATTCTCTGGTTGACCGTTTGCAATCTAGTCTAATTAGATCATATTATTTGTAAGAATCTTTTATGATAGCATGCTTCTATCATGCATTCTCTCGTTGACCGTTTGCAATCTAGTCTAATTAGATCATATTATTTGTAAGAATCTTTCATGATAGCTTGCCTCTATCATGCATTTCTCGTTGACCGTTTGCAATCTAGTCTAATTAGATCATATTATTTGTAAGAATCTTTTATGATAGCATGCTTCTATTATGCATTCTCGTTGACCGTTTGCAATGTAGTCTAATTAGATCCTATTATTTGTAAGAATCTTTCATGATAGCTTGCCTCTATCATGCATTCTCTGGTTGACCGTTTGCAATCTAGTCTAATTAGATCATATTATTTGTAAGAATCTTTTATGATAGCATGCTTCTATTATGCATTCTCTTGACCGTTTGCAATCTAGTCTAATTAGATCATATTATTTGTAAGAATCTTTTATGATAGCATGCCTCTATCATGCATTCTCTGGTTGACCGTTTGCAATCTAGTCTAATTAGATCATATTATTTGTAAAATCTTTCATGATAGCTTGCTTCTATCATGCATTCTCTGTTGACCGTTTGCAATCTAGTCTAATTAGATCCTATTATTTGTAAGAATCTTTCATGATAGCATGCTTCTATCATGCATTCTCGTTGACCGTTTGCAATCTAGTCTAATTAGATCCTATTATTTGTAAGAATCTTTTATGATAGCTTGCCTCTATCATGCATTCTCTGGTTGACCGTTTGCAATCTAGTCTAATTAGATCCTATTATTTGTAAGAATCTTTTATGATAGCATGCTTCTATCATGCATTTCTCGTTGACCGCTTGCAATCTAGTCTAATTAGATCCTATTATTTGTAAGAATCTTTCATGATAGCATGCTTCCATCATGCATTCTCTGGTTGACCGCTTGCAATCTAGTCTAATTAGATCATATTATTTGTAAAATCTTTCATGATAGCTTGCCTCTATCATGCATTCTCTGGTTGACCGTTTGCAATCTAGTCTAATTAGATCATATTATTTGTAAGAATCTTTTATGATAGCATGCCTCTATCATGCATTCTCTGGTTGACCGTTTGCAATCTAGTCTAATTAGATCCTATTATTTGTAAGAATCTTTTATGATAGCATGCCTCTATCATGCATTCTCTGGTTGACCGTTTGCAGTCTAGTCTAATTAGATCATATTATTTGTAAGAATCTTTCATAAAGCTTGCCTCTATCATGCATTCTCTGGTTGACCGTTTGCAATCTAGTCTAATTAGATCCTATTATTTGTAAGAATCTTTTATGATAGCATGCTTCTATCATGCATTCTCTCGTTGACCGTTTGCAATGTAGTCTAATTAGATCATATTATTCGTAAGAATCTTTTATGATAGCATGCTTCTATCATGCATTCTCTGGTTGACCGTTTGCAATCTAGTCTAATTAGATCATATTATTTGTAAGAATCTTTCATGATAGCATGCTTCTATCATGCATTCTCTGGTTGACCGCTTGCAATCTAGTCTAATTAGATCATATTATTTGTAAGAATCTTTTATGATAGCATGCTTCTATCATGCATTTCTCGTTGACCGCTTGCAATCTAGTCTAATTAGATCATATTATTTGTAAGAATCTTTCATGATAGCATGCTTCTATCATGCATTCTCTGGTTGACCGCTTGCAATCTAGTCTAATTAGATCATATTATTTGTAAGAATCTTTTATGATAGCATGCTTCTATCATGCATTTCTCGTTGACCGCTTGCAATCTAGTCTAATTAGATCATATTATTTGTAATAATCTTTCATGATAGCTTGCCTCTATCATGCATTCTCTCGTTGACCGTTTGCAATCTAGTCTAATTAGATCATATTATTTGTAAGAATCTTTTATGATAGCATGCTTCTATTATGCATTCTCTCGTTGACCGCTTGCAATGTAGTCTAATTAGATCCTATTATTTGTAAGAATCTTTCATGATAGCATGCTTCTATCATGCATTCTCTGGTTGACCGCTTGCAATCTAGTCTAATTAGATCATATTATTTGTAAGAATCTTTCATGATAGCATGCTTCTATCATGCATTCTCTGGTTGACCGCTTGCAATCTAGTCTAATTAGATCCTATTATTTGTAAGAATCTTCCATGATAGCATGCTTCTATCATGCATTCTCTCGTTGACCGCTTGCAATCTAGTCTAATTAGATCCTATTATTTGTAAGAATCTTTTATGATAGCATGCTTCTATCATGCATTCTCTCGTTGACCGTTTGCAATCTAGTCTAATTAGATCATATTATTTGTAAGAATCTTTCATGATAGCATGCTTCTATCATGCATTCTCTGTTGACCGCTTGCAATCTAGTCTAATTAGATCATATTATTTGTAAGAATCTTTCATGATAGCATGCTTCTATCATGCATTCTCTCGTTAACCGCTTGCAATCTAGTCTAATTAGATCATATTATTTGTAAGAATCTTTCATGATAGCATGCTTCTATCATGCATTCTCTGGTTGACCGTTTGCAATCTAGTCTAATTAGATCATATTATTTGTAAGAATCTTTCATGATAGCATGCTTCTATCATGCATTCTCTGGTTGACCGCTTGCAATCTAGTCTAATTAGATCATATTATTTGTAAGAATCTTTTATGATAGCATGCTTCTATCATGCATTCTCTGGTTGACCGTTTGCAATCTAGTCTAATTAGATCCTATTATTTGTAAGAATCTTTCATGATAGCATGCTTCTATCATGCATTCTCTGGTTGACCGCTTGCAATCTAGTCTAATTAGATCATATTATTTGTAAGAATCTTTTATGATAGCATGCTTCTATCATGCATTCTCTCGTTGACCGCTTGCAATCTAGTCTAATTAGATCATATTATTTGTAAGAATCTTTCATGATAGCATGCTTCTATCATGCATTCTCTGGTTGACCGCTTGCAATCTAGTCTAATTAGATCATATTATTTGTAAGAATCTTTTATGATAGCATGCTTCTATCATGCATTTCTCGTTGACCGCTTGCAATCTAGTCTAATTAGATCATATTATTTGTAAGAATCTTTCATGATAGCTTGCTTCTATCATGCATTCTCTCGTTGACCGTTTGCAATCTAGTCTAATTAGATCATATTATTTGTAAGAATCTTTTATGATAGCATGCTTCTATTATGCATTCTCTCGTTGACCGCTTGCAATGTAGTCTAATTAGATCCTATTATTTGTAAGAATCTTTCATGATAGCTTGCCTCTATCATGCATTCTCTGGTTGACCGCTTGCAATCTAGTCTAATTAGATCATATTATTTGTAAGAATCTTTTATGATAGCATGCTTCTATTATGCATTCTCTCGTTGACCGCTTGCAATCTAGTCTAATTAGATCATATTATTTGTAAGAATCTTTTATGATAGCATGCCTCTATCATGCATTCTCTGGTTGACCGCTTGCAATCTAGTCTAATTAGATCATATTATTTGTAAAATCTTTCATGATAGCTTGCTTCTATCATGCATTCTCTGGTTGACCGCTTGCAATCTAGTCTAATTAGATCCTATTATTTGTAAGAATCTTTCATGATAGCATGCTTCTATCATGCATTCTCTCGTTGACCGTTTGCAATCTAGTCTAATTAGATCCTATTATTTGTAAGAATCTTTTATGATAGCTTGCCTCTATCATGCATTCTCTGGTTGACCGCTTGCAATCTAGTCTAATTAGATCATATTATTCGTAAGAATCTTTTATGATAGCATGCTTCTATCATGCATTCTCTCGTTGACCGTTTGCAATCTAGTCTAATTAGATCCTATTATTTGTAAGAATCTTTCATGATAGCATGCTTCTATCATGCATTCTCTCGTTGACCGTTTGCAATCTAGTCTAATTAGATCATATTATTTGTAAGAATCTTTTATGATAGCATGCTTCTATCATGCATTCTCTGGTTGACCGTTTGCAATCTAGTCTAATTAGATCATATTATTTGTAAGAATCTTTTATGATAGCATGCTTCTATCATGCATTCTCTCGTTAACCGTTTGCAATGTAGTCTAATTAGATCATATTATTTGTAAGAATCTTTTATGATAGCTTACCTCTATCATGCATTCTCTGGTTGACCGCTTGCAATCTAGTCTAATTAGATCCTATTATTTGTAAGAATCTTTTATGATAGCTTGCCTCTATCATGCATTCTCTGGTTGACCGCTTGCAATCTAGTCTAATTAGATCCTATTATTTGTAAGAATCTTTTATGATAGCTTGCCTCTATCATGCATTCTCTGGTTGACCGCTTGCAATCTAGTCTAATTAGATCATATTATTCGTAAGAATCTTTTATGATAGCATGCTTCTATCATGCATTCTCTCTAACCGCTTGCAATGTAGTCTAGTTAGATCATATTATTTGTAAGAATCTTTTATGATAGCTTGCCTCTATCATGCATTCTCTGGTTGACCGCTTGCAATCTAGTCTAATTAGATCCTATTATTTGTAAGAATCTTTTATGATAGCTTGCCTCTATCATGCATTCTCTGGTTGACCGCTTGCAATCTAGTCTAATTAGATCCTATTATTTGTAAGAATCTTTTATGATAGCTTGCCTCTATCATGCATTCTCTGGTTGACCGCTTGCAATCTAGTCTAATTAGATCATATTATTCGTAAGAATCTTTTATGATAGCATGCTTCTATCATGCATTCTCTCGTTAACCGCTTGCAATGTAGTCTAGTTAGATCACATTATTTGTAAGAATCTTTTATGATAGCTTGCCTCTATCATGCATTCTCTGGTTGACCGCTTGCAATCTAGTCTAATTAGATCCTATTATTTGTAAGAATCTTTTATGATAGCTTGCTTCTATCATGCATTCTCTGGTTGACCGCTTGCAATCTAGTCTAATTAGATCCTATTATTTGTAAGAATCTTTTATGATAGCTTGCCTCTATCATGCATTCTCTGGTTGACCGCTTGCAATCTAGTCTAATTAGATCATATTATTTGTAAGAATCTTTTATGATAGCATGCTTCTATCATGCATTCTCTCGTTAACCGCTTGCAATGTAGTCTAATTAGATCATATTATTTGTAATAATCTTTCATGATAGCATGCTTCTATCATGCATTCTCTCGTTTAACCGCTTGCAATGTAGTCTAATTAGATCATATTATTTGTAAGAATCTTTCATGATAGCATGCTTCTATCATGCATTCTCTCGTTGACCGCTTGCAATCTAGTCTAATTAGATCATATTATTTGTAAGAATCTTTCATGATAGCTTGCCTCTATCATGCATTCTCTGGTTGACCGCTTGCAATCTAGTCTAATTAGATCATATTATTCGTAAGAATCTTTCATGATAGCATGCTTCTATCATGCATTCTCTCGTTGACCGCTTGCAATCTAGTCTAATTAGATCCTATTATTTGTAAGAATCTTTCATGATAGCATGCTTCTATCATGCATTCTCTGTTGACCGCTTGCAATCTAGTCTAGTTAGATCATATTATTTGTAAGAATCTTTCATGATAGCATGCTTCTATCATGCATTCTCTCGTTGACCGCTTGCAATCTAGTCTAATTAGATCCTATTATTTGTAAGAATCTTTCATGATAGCATGCTTCTATCATGCATTCTCTGGTTGACCGCTTGCAATCTAGTCTAATTAGATCATATTATTTGTAAGAATCTTTCATGATAGCATGCTTCTATCATGCATTCTCTGGTTGACAGTTTGCAATCTAGTCTAATTAGATCATATTATTTGTAAGAATCTTTTATGATAGCATGCTTCTATCATGCATTCTCG
This sequence comes from Chiridota heheva, assembly GCA_020152595.1. NCBI lineage: Eukaryota > Metazoa > Echinodermata > Holothuroidea > Apodida > Chiridotidae > Chiridota > Chiridota heheva. Next base: position 2,618,928 of record JAIGNY010002074.1, read on the forward strand.
TTGACCGCTTGCAATCTAGTCTAATTAGATCATATTATTTGTAAGAATCTTTTATGATAGCATGCTTCTATCATGCATTCTCTGGTTGACCGCTTGCAATCTAGTCTAATTAGATCATATTATTTGTAAGAATCTTTCATGATAGCATGCTTCTATCATGCATTCTCTCGTTAACCGCTTGCAATGTAGTCTAATTAGATCATATTATTTGTAAGAATCTTTCATGATAGCTTGCTTCTATCATGCATTCTCTGGTTGACCGCTTGCAATCTAGTCTAATTAGATCATATTATTTGTAAGAATCTTTTATGATAGCATGCTTCTATCATGCATTCTCTCGTTGACCGTTTGCAATCTAGTCTAATTAGATCCTATTATTTGTAAGAATCTTTTATGATAGCATGCTTCTATCATGCATTCTCTGGTTGACCGTTTGCAATCTAGTCTAATTAGATCCTATTATTTGTAAGAATCTTTTATGATAGCATGCTTCTATCATGCATTCTCTGGTTGACCGTTTGCAATCTAGTCTAATTAGATCATATTATTTGTAAGAATCTTTCATGATAGCTTGCCTCTATCATGCATTCTCTCGTTGACCGTTTGCAATCTAGTCTAATTAGATCCTATTATTTGTAAAAATCTTTCATGATAGCTTGCCTCTATCATGCATTCTCTGGTTGACCGTTTGCAATCTAGTCTAATTAGATCATATTATTTGTAAGAATCTTTTATGATAGCATGCTTCTATTATGCATTCTCTCGTTGACCGTTTGCAATCTAGTCTAATTAGATCCTATTATTTGTAAGAATCTTTCATGATAGCATGCTTCCATCATGCATTCTCTCGTTGACCGTTTGCAATCTAGTCTAATTAGATCATATTATTTGTAATAATCTTTCATGATGGTATGCTTCTATTACTGTTTGCATTTTCAGATGAGTTCAAAGCTCCTGAGCGACCAATAGACAAATCCTTCCGCATGTGTGTATCTGATATCTTCAAGGGTGAGCGTTTATTTTCTTCTTGCTGTTGACAAGTCTCGCTAAACAATAAGTGAATATTATAATCTTCCTTTCCATCGCCTCATTGCCTCGGTTTTGCAGTACTCAGGGGTAATCTCATAGAATCCCCACAAAAACACAACTCATCCCCAAATTGACTCCCATATACATGGTCTATATAGGGATTTAGCCTTCCTCTTCAGTTTCAGTTTTGTAAAGTAACTTCTGTCTCACTTGATGTATTTACTACAATCACTGACCCCTCGCCCCACTACAATGGTGGCATGATGATGACCTTGACCCTCCCCCTTCCTTCCCCGCCACTTCAATGTTGGCATAATAACCACCTTAAAAACAAAGAGGCTAAGAAATTTATTTGAAACTTTTTGCCAACATTGAAGAGGGGTTGTAGAGGGAAGAAATAGTGCAAAATAATTTTGTCAGTGATTGTATGAGGGACCAGGGTGTCTGAAAATTTTATTTTATTTTGTTATTCTTGGAGTTATAGACATCAGCAGAAGTGTTTATTTGTTTATTTTTTTGTGCATATACTTCCAACTTGGGAAACCTCCATTGTGTTTGATTTGATCTTTCAATGATGTATCTTGGAGTGTTCATGATATGATCGTATTAAACTTCAGACCCATTGAAAATATTTTTCCTAATTTTCTAATAACATCCCCTTCATGTAGCAAAAACTTAAAGAGAAAAAGAAAATTAAGCCCTTATTGAACCCTGGGAACTGACTACGTGATCAGAAAATACTTTAGTCTGGAAGATGAGAGTTGAAAGGAAGTACTTTGTGTTTAATAACTGGGTTACTGTTTCCTCGTGACAGTTTGTAACAGGTTGGGTGGAGGTGTTGTATTTCAAGACTACTGTCACCTTTGACATTTTACTTTTTCAAAAGGATTTAAAGTTAAAATGAAATTGGACACCCCAAATTATTTAAGCTTTTAAAATAAAGGTTTATTTTTAAGTGTATTAGAAATTTGACAGAAAGTGTTTTTTTATATTCGATGTTGATATTATTAGGAATGTTAAAGCTGAAATGATTTTGGGGATAGGGGATTTCTTATTTGTTATCAGTGAGTATTTGGGATAAGGGGGATATGTAGAACAAAGCTGAGGTGTCCAGTGTAAGGTATCATAGAATTATATAGACGTATTAGCAAATGGAAACTTACTCTATAATTCCAAAAGTCTAGCCTTACGGTTCAGCTTGAAATTACAGGCCTGAATGCATATCTTGACAATTGATGTTGTTTATTTTCACAGGTCAAGGTGCTGGCTTCTGCATCTCAGGCAAGATTGAGTCAGGCAGTGTAGTTTTGACTGATCGAGTGCTCATCATGCCTTCTGGAGAATTAGGAACCATTAAAAGTAAGAGCAGTCATTCTTAAGTATTGGCTGTCCTATGGATTGTTCTGGTATAAGGGTAACGGAATGTCCTTTTTACGGTAATTTGCAAGCGAAGTAAAATGGATATAAAAAAGAATTGCATTTGAAAGGAGAGTGTAAGTGGGGGGTTTCTTTAAAGAGAGGAGATAAGAGGACACAAATATGATAAGTCAGCTTGGAGGCAATATTTCATTAGAGGAAAAGTGGTGGTTTCAAGCAATCCTATATGCTGAACATCTCAGTGTCCCAGGAGGGTTTATTTTACAACAGACAACTCAAAGTGCTGCAAAAGAGGTTGATGTTCCACAATTATGTATAATATATATTCCACACAATGACTTAAACATTACTTTGATCAAAATGCCTGTAGACTCTCGACCTATATTTGTACACTTTAACCCTGTTTCGGGGGCACTATAAAGGCTCTAGGTGGACTTTTCCAAGGAATCCAACTGTCCGTGACATTTTGAAAATGTTGCACCACCTTTTATTAGCTGATATCCACAGAAATGTGATTTGTTATGCGATTTGCATGGGAATGTTTCAATGAAGTAGTGAGTAAGGAGCTGGTCTTGCAAAGTATTTTGATATTTGATTGTGGTTTGTATTTTGATTTGATGGTGATCATTTTTCCTCTGATTTTCTTGACCAGGTATATCTGTTCATGAAGCGGATGCCAGGTGGTCCTGTGCTGGTGACCAAGTCATACTAACCATCACAGGAATTGACCAGATAAATGTCAAGTAAGTTCAAAAAATAAACAATTTTTTTTGTTTAGTTTTACCTTTTAAGCACCACTTAGAAGCATACATGCCAGAATACTTTCATTCACTTTTTGAAACTTGCGACCTTAACCCCACTCAATTTGGTTGAATTTTCTCACTAATAAGGGTAGGAATGGTTCAGAAGTAGATTTGGAAGTAATTCTATTCTCTCCAACTTTTTATTCCGTTTCATTTTACCTTGCACTTTACCACCTAAATTTTGTTTTATCTTCATTTTACGGGATTATCTCTCTGTGGATGGGCATCTGCTTTTGGTGAGATCGTTCTTTTGTTTTTTTCTTCCCTTTCATTCTGACAAGACTTTCGTGCCTTATCGTTAGCTGTAAAGTGGTTCTCCTATAGTAGTTCCGTGATTTTTTTCTAGTTGCCTAGGGTCTCTCCCCCCTTGGTTTTTTTTCTTTTCATCATGACGAAACGCTTCTGCCTTGACCCTCCTTCCCCTCCCCGTGACCCACCTGCAACCTCCATTGACCATTCTTCAGCTCCAGTCCCCAACATTCTAATAATACAGGCCACCAATAAACCAGATAATTTAGAAAAAAGTTTCCCCTTTTCTAATTCACAAAGCACTCCAAGGCCTTGTTGGTACCCTCCCCAAGGTCTCCACCCTCAGATCCAGGGATCTCCTGGGGCACTGCACCAGGGACACTCAAGCCACCACCCTCCTCACCACCAATACCCTAGCCAATACTGGTATTGACGTTACAGTCACACCCCCTCTCATCTCACTGTTCCCTAAACTCCAGCAAAGGTGTGGTCAGAACCAGAGATCTAGCCTACCTGACCGATGAAGACCTCATAGAGGAACTTAACCAATCAACACGTTACTGAAGCCTGTCGTCTCGTCCTCAAGAGAGACGGTGCCGAAACACCTACCAATACCATCTTCCTGACGTTTTCCACACCAACTTTCCCCTTCCACATCACTGCTGGCTACCTAGAATCAAAGTCACCCCTTATATTTCTAACCCCCTCCATTGTCATAAGTGTCAGATGTATGGCCATGGAAAAAACTCCTATTGCAGCCAAGCACGCTGTAGCAACTGTGGAGCCCTGGACCATGACAGCACCTCCTACATCAGCACCTCACACTGCACCAATTGCGACAGTATTCACCCAGCTGACCATCCCTCCTCAAATGACTGCCCCACATGGCTTCAGGAAAAGCAAATAAACAAACTAAAAACCCTTAATTCCAACATCACTTATCCGGAGGCCAGAAAGCAATTTCTGGCTTTGCTCCACACTAAACCATCCTAGTCGAGCGCAGTCTCCTCTAACACCAATATCGCTCCGCCCTCTAACACATGTAAAACTGACTCACATACCCAAACCAACCTCACCTGGCTCTTCTTACCCAGTCCTAAGCCCATACCCATTGCCAACAACCCGACCACACCCATTACTCAAACCACCATCACCACCACCACCACTTCTCTCCCTAGCCTTCCTTCCTCCTCTAAAACTCCTGCACCCCTACCCCACCACCTCTAATGCCATCAAACTCAAGCCAACCTGGCTAACAAAAATCAAATTAACAAGCAACCAATCAACAAACAGCCCACCATCCAAACCCACACATATGACACGGAAGAGAACATGGATTGTTCAATTACCGAACATACTTCTCGTTCAACTTTCAAAAACAACCGCTCCCAAAGAAACAGGACAGATCCAAAGAAAAAATAAGCCAACTCAGACCCAACAGATCTTCCTCAAGCTAACCCCTTGCCTCCTTATGGCATGCAACATAAACAATAACAATAACATTCACAACATTAAACAATGGAACATAAGGAGCCTTAAGGCTAATTCTGAAGAAATTGGGCTTCTGTTCACCACCTTTAACCGGGTCGTCTTCTACCTACAAGAAACCTTCTTGAAAACCACTGACCATTATTCCCTCAACAACTTCGCCTGCTATCACGAACATCAAGTGGACTACGACAGGGCCTGTGGGGGCGTCTCTATTCTCGTTAGACACGATATCCCACACAGCCCTGTTCATGTGCACACCGACCTTCAGGCCATATGTATATCTATCTCCCTCCACAAAACCTTTACTCTTTGCAATATCTATCTCTCCCCCAACACCAACATTCAGCCTTAGCAACCTCATCTCTCAGCTCGCCTCCCCTTTTATCCTTTTTGGTGACTTCAATGCCCACAACCCCCTGTGGGGCTCCAATACCACCACCCCCAGAGGCAAGTTCATCAAAAACACTCTTCGACAGCATAGCCTCTCCTTGCTCAACACCTACCTACCTACCTTCACCCTGCCAGTCTCTTTTACCTGTATTGACCTGTCTATCTGTTCCCCCAACCTCCTCTTTGATTTTAGCTGGAAGGTCACTGCTGATCTCTGTGGGAGTGACCATTACCCTCTTTTTATACACGCCAACCCCCACTGATTACACACCCAATTGAAACATCGAGAAGGCTGACTGGCCCCTTTTCGAAACCCTCTGTGACACATCTCTCCCCCATCTCCTCGAGGGTGAAGATCCTATGTCAAACTCCAGTAATATCCTTATCAACATCGCCACATGCTCTATTCCCAAAACCTCCTAATCACCCCCCCCCCAACCCCTGGTTCTCTAATGACTGCAAAACCGCCATCAAGAACAGGAAAAGGGCCCTCGGGAACTTCAAAACTAACCTGACCACCCACAAGCTCGACCTCTTTCGCATCAGCCGTGCCAAGGCCAGGCGCACTATCAAGGACAGTAACAAGTCTCCCATCTCTCCTGAAATGGTAACCGTCTTACTGCGAAAAAGGACATCGTTAACCACCTCGCCGCTTCTTTCAGCAATTTCTCATTCTCGGCCAATTACCCCAATGCTTTCAAAATAAAAAAAGCTTGAGATAAAGCCCGAAGTATCACCTTTCCCTCCGACAACTCTGAGAGCTACAACACCCCTCTCACCCTTTTTTAATTAAACCAAGCCATCCACGATGCTGCCTGCACCTCCAAAGCCCAAATAACATCCCCTACCAGTTCCTGAAACACCTCCCCAACAAGGCCACCACTACCCTACTCACCATCCGCAACCACATTTGGTCCTCACAATCCTTTCCCCCCTATCTGGAGGACAGCTATTGTCACCCCTGTCCCTAAACAGGGAAAGGACCATACCGACCCCTCCAGCTACGGCCCATCGCCCTCACCAGCTGTCTCTGTAAAATTGTAGAAAGGATCATTAACCAGAGACTAAACTTGTTCCTTGAGACCAACAGAATCCTCTCCCCTCACCAAAGCGGCTTCCGCAAATGTTGCAATACCCTAGACCAGTTAATTACGCTCGACACCGCTATCCGGGAATCCTTTGCAAAAAAGGAACACTTCTTTGCCATCTTTTTCGACCTCGAGAAAGCTTTCGACACTACTTGGAAATATGGCATTATCTGCAAACTCTACACCATCGGCCTCAGAGGTCACCTCCCCATCTTTATTCAAAACTTCCTCTCACCCAGGCAGTTTCAAGTTCGTATGGGCCACACCCTCTCCAGCCCCTACCCCCAAGAAGAGGGCGTTCCCTAGGGCAGCATCCTCCCCCCCACTCTTTTCAACTTGAGCATTAATGACATCGTGGACAACCTCTAAGCTTGCCCTTAACCTCCCCCCTACCCCATTTCCTAAAACCCTTTCTGACATCAAACCGCTTATCGCTTCCCTTGTTCGTGACTGCTGGCAAACCTTATTTGTTTTCTTTCCTTCCTACCTCTAGAATGATCTAACCTCTCAGGCACAATTTGACCTTCCTTGCCATGGTGCTGTTAAGCCCTCATTAAACAAACAAACAAAGGATTGGAAGTAATTTATGCAGAAACAGTTTTAAATATTGTTGGGAAAATGAAAATATTTCAGAATTAATGTGTCTTTTTTTTCCTCCAGTTATATTTCAAAATCTTTCAAGCTTTTACAGAGACAATATAATATAAAACAATTGATACGTAAAATATAATAAAAGTCAAGATGGTTCACATATTGAACTACAAAAGATATTCATTTTACATAAGCTATGTATAGGACATAGCAAAAGACATATATGATTCGCCAGGTACAAATCCATTGCACAAAAACAAAGCCTTCATAATTTGTGTCTTATTACCGATGGTCAGGTGATTTTGAGGGCTGATATTCTTAATTTTAAGTACCTCGATGTTACTGATACAAAATGTGGCAATATGTGTAGGTATTTTTTTGTGAAGTACAATTAGTGAATGATTAAGAATTGATTACATATTAAAAGAAATTCTAAAATAGACTCTTGTTTTTGTTGTTTTTATCTAAAATATAGAATTCTCTGTGAACATCAAAAAGCAACTTCTTATAAAATGTTAGCACACTTGGAATGTTTTCTTTCATTTTGCAATAATATTCATTTTGTAGGTAAAATTCTTTGCAAGAAAAAAATCATAAAATTTACAGGGTGCTTTGGATTGATAAGGTAAACAAAATAAACATCAGAAAAAGACAGCTCCAAGTTACACCTAATAATAAGACTCACTGCTGGGTCCAGAAATTCTTCACATGATTCCATTTTCAAAACAAATGTGTTAAAGTTTTCATAACATACGGTACAGAGAGGTGACTTTCTTTTTTGAAATCTGATCACAAAAGGGTTAGTCCCTAAAATTCTATGGAGGAGAAGAAAGTGAAGAAATTCTTAATAGCGATATGAAGCATAAGAAACCAAGATACCAAACAATTAAATGGAAGCTGCTATTATTATTTGTCCATTTCTTGATAGCAGAATGAGTCTCAGCAATTTTATCAATAAGACTTGTACACAACTTCTGTAATCTCGGTCTTTGTCATACACTGCACGAAGTGGCCAATACTTGGGTTTAAAGTTCCGGCATTACCTATGTTTTCTTTCCAATAGACAGGAAGAGCACCAAGAATCCCAAAATACAGAGTGAATGGAAAACCAGAAATTTTAAACTTTTCAGTGAAATCATTCAATGGTAACCAAATCCCATCCGCATTAATGGAATCAGATGCAAGAAAAGCCTTTTTTTTTTGTTGAGAATTTAATGAAATACAATACTACCACCAAATCTTATGAACAAGTTAGTTACAATAATCTGATTACCAAAATTACTTAGTGGATGGTAGAAGTTGAAATCCCATGCTTCACAGACGTGACTGATAAATGCATGTGACTAGTGAAGTTTGTCTGAAGAATAAAAAGCTTTTTCATAATCTAAGAACATAAGGGAACCAGGAGTATTGCTAATTTTACAATAATGAATAAGGTCTAGAACTAGCATTAGGCCCAATCAATCCTCGCTACAAATTTTAAGTCTTTTCACCCATAAGAACCTCCATTTTGGCGGGTATGACTTTTAGACTGCTGGAAGCAATTAATGAACCTAACACAGATACTTCAGTGATTTTATGCCTCAGTTGTTACACTCCTATTCATCTATATGCACACAATGGAACTTATTGTGAAGAAGCAGGTATTGTGAAAAGGCTTACTGCAAGGCCAAGTCATGCGTGTAATGTGGGGCTAAGAATTCATTTGTACTTTTAGAAGGATGTTTTCATCAGTGAGTTATAAACATTGGTGAGTTTGGGTGCAATAGACTGAAAATTTATAGCCAGAGTTATTCATCATGGTCTTATATTCTCACCAATATACTGGTCTTTCAAAAAACTGTTTTTTCCCAAGCTGATGATGTCATTAAGCAAACATTTTAATTGATTTGCAATACTTTTAGTACCTATTTTATAATCTTTGTTGTATTTTTTGTTTCAGCATTGGCAGCATTTTATGTACTCCAGCAGATCCCATAAAAGTGACAACTCGATTCCAAGCCAGAATTATAATATTTGATATTGAAGTGCCAATAACTAAAGGATTCCCCGTAAGTACATCCACAGAAATCAAAACACTTTACATGCAGAAATGACTGTACAGTAATTCCTCACTTTCCGAATCTCACTTACCTAAACGCCTCATTTATCCGAACCATATATACTCTTCAAGCAAAGAGCAATAGTAAAATATCCACCATGTGAGTGACCATGGTTGTCATGGTGACGTTAAGCCCTCATCAAACAAACAAACAAACAATCCAATAAAAAAACTGTGTCTGTATGCATTAACATTGAGAGTACTGTACTACTGACATTTCATGAAATTGCTGTTTAATAATTGTAAGTGATGCATTTTCAGTCAATGTCTGAAAAATTCTTTATCCTCATTGGTTTACAAAACACATATCTTTAAATTCTTTCTATCTTGATAGGTTCTTCTGCATTATCAGTCGGTCAGTGAATTTGCAACCATCAGAAAGCTTATCAGTACTCTTCATAAAAGTACTGGAGAAGTAGTCAAAAGAAAGCCAAAGTATGCTATACTGGTTATTTTTATCAAATTTGTAAACATTTACCTTAGTATTTTACCACAAAAGAATTTTGTACCACAAAAGTGTGTTGTACCACAAAGGTGTGTTGTATTACATAAGTGTTGTAGTAACCTATTGAAAGATAATTTTAGTTGTCACATACATTCATCATCATATGTGAAAGAGGACAACAAAAGTGACAAAACAGTGAAGAAATACTTCAAATCTTATTCCAGTAAGGAGACACTCAAGTTTGAAGTAGATTTTAGCAGTGAATCTCGTAGTGACATAGATTCCCATCTCTTTGTTGTTTTGTGTCTATTATTGAATTTGGAACCACATTGAATATGATTTGCCATCTGTAGAGCTTTTGGAAGTATCAAATTTTGTAATTAGTAAAGAAATTTCATGGTCGGACTTGCACTTTAAAAAAAAAATATTTTGCTTCATCAAATTATTTTGCTTCATTAAATAGGCCCACAGCAGTGATTCTGGTATCATTTGAAAGAGCATGAATAGTTGTTCGATAGATTAACATTTTTGATAAGGGTTACATTGAGAATGTTATAGTAAAATTTGCTTGAAAATGGGTAAAAATATAAAAAATTGGTCAAAATCCATTTTTTTTATTCACAAACTTACTTTCCATACTTCCATATGTAGCTTTGGCCTGAAAAGCCATGAGAAACTCTCAAAGACATCAATGTATCCAAATCTGGTCAAATTTTGACTGCTTTATCATCAGTCCTTTTTATTTTTTCGCGAGTAAATTACAGGGGTGATTTTTTGTTTTTGCATGTTTTGCTTTGAGAAAAGAAAAAAATCTAAACTGGTATCAATGGAAAGGAGATTTCACAAACAATCGAAAGGAAATTTCACAAATAATCTAAATATGTAAAAAATGCTCCATTTGTATTATTCACAAGAAATGATATAAGCTCATAAAATTGACCTAAAATTTGCTAATTTTCATATTTATGATGATATTTTCATTATTTTGAATCTTTTATTAGAAAGTTTATTGTCTCAGCATTCATATAACCAAACTTGTAGTGATTGAAAAAAGGAAAGTTCGAAAATTAATTCAATTTTTTTTTTTTTGAACACGGAGATCTAAGGGATATTCTGATAATCTGTTTATTGCTCCACTTTGGTTATATTCATCACAGGTATAAAGTCACATCATTACCTGGGTGATAATGCTGCACTTTGGTTATATTGATCACAGTTGTAAAGTCACATCATTACCTGAGTGATAATGCTGCACTTTGGTTATATTCATCACAGTTATAAAGTCACATCATTACCTGGGTGATAATGCTGCACTTTGGTTATATTCATCACAGTTATAAAGTCACATTATTACCTGGGTGATAATGCCCACTTTGCAAAAAAGTCACTCACATTACTGTACTCTTTGTTGTCTCAAATCAGGTGTCTTACAAAGAATGCCAATGCTCTGATTGAATTAGAAACAGCTCGTCCAATTTGCCTGGAACTGTACAAGGATTACAAGGATCTTGGAAGGTTCATGATGCGGTATTCTGGAGCAACAATTGCAGCTGGTGTAGTAACCGAGGTAGGTACCATATGGGAGGACAGGAAGTACAGCAAAGAGTTAGAAAGCTAAAATCTTTATTTGTCATGATAGTCTTGATAACTTTGAATGTAAAATGGATTTTGATTAATCAGTTCAGTCTATTTAATGTGTTTATGGACTAAACCAGAAGGGGGTTGAAGAGGGTAATGCCCACTCACCCTCATATCCTGACCCTCACATCCCCACCATCATATTCCCACCCTCACATTCCCACCCTCAAATCTCCACCCTCACTTCCCCACCCTCACATCCCCACCCTCACATCCCCACCCTCACATCCCCACCCTCACATCCCCACCCTCACATCCCCACCCTCACATCCCCACCCTCACATCCCCACCCTCACATCCCCACCCTCACATCCCCACCCTCACATCCCCACCCTCACATTCCCACCATCACATCCCCACCCTCACATCCCCACCCTCACAACCCCATCCTTACATCCCCACCCTCATATCCCCACCCTCATATCCCCATAACTAATGTGAGATAATGATTCTGTTGTGTTATTTTAATCTTATATTGAATGTGAATTATCCTTATAACTCATTCAAAACTATGTGATATTCAAAAATGACTTTATGACAGTGCCATCTCCTGTTTAGTCAACTTAGGAAGTTATACCTGTAGTTTGATCCTGTTTTTTGTATACCAGGGTGTGTTTACTTTGCTAATAGGAAGGAAGGACGGTTTTGATCACTTTTCCTTCCGCTGAAGAATTTTTAAATCTGGACTGTATTTGAAATTGCACCATAGCACCATTGCACCATAGTCTTGTAAGCCATAGAAGGACAATGTGAATTACTATATATTTACAGATAATATTTTTAAAAGCCTGGATGAAATGATGATGCCCAGCAATGTTGTACTTAATACAATACAATACAATACAATACAATCAACTTTATTAAGCACCAGAAACTGGGCAATTTCAGCTCGCAAGATACAATCATGATACATAAAATGAAATGAGTGAAAAGCTGAAAACATTTAAAAGATAAAAAAGTAAATATACACAATGATGAAAATACTAAAATAGAAAATTGCATATGAAATATTGCACATGGACTATCTGGAGTGGTTGGCATTATGAAAGGAAATGGCTTTTGGCACAAAGGAATTTCTAAAACGATTTGTGGCGATAGCTGGAAGCCTCATTCTACCACTCCTGGCAATCAACCTATTCATAAATTCATTGTGTAATGGATGGTTGGTGTCCGCATGAGGAGGACTTAAGTTTGCGATCGAGACTGGAGTGGTAGAATGAGTCTATATTTGGTAAATTGCTTTCATTGAAAAGTCGACTCGCTCTTCTGATGACAGAATTGATTCTATAGGTGTCATGCTTGGAGGCACAACCACCCCAGCAAACGATGCAATAGCTAAAAACAGATGTAAAACGGAACGATAAAAAGTTGTAAAATGTTACTGTCGACGTGGAAAGATTTTAGTTTTCTTAGGCAATATAGGCGAGAGTTGAGTTTTGACATTATGGCATCTGTATTGTCTGACCAAGTGAGTTTATTGTTGATTACTACACCTAAATACTTGTAAGATTGCACACGTTGAACCTCAGAGTCAGCAATTGTAATTGGGTCAGGAGGATTACAATGCTGTCTAAAATCAATAACCATCTCTTTTGTTTTGCTGACATTCAGGATAAGGAAGTTTTGGTCACAATAGCTTACAAAATTGCTGATTTCACTTCGGTAATGTGAGTCATCGTCATTTGTGACAAGCCCAATCAGAGCTGTATCGTCAGCAAATTTGACGATAGAACATGACTCGGTCACTGCCTGACAATCATAGGTGTACAAGCTAAAAAGAAAAGGTGCTAGTACAGTGCCTTGTGGTGCTCCTGTATTTGAGATGACAGTGTCCGAGGTATGTGGATTCAACCTTACATACTGCGGACGAGAAGTAAGATAGTTCAGTATCCAGTAAATAATTGACATGGGAACATCCATGGTTTGGAGTTTAGATGCCAACAAGTGAGGCTGAATTGTATTGAATGCCGACGAAAAGTCAAAAACGTAATTCTAGCTGAATTACTGGCCTTTTTGTCGGTTGATTAGCCCCTTGTTTCTCTGCAAACGCTCTGGTATCTAGATGAGATGAAACCTCATTCAGAGCTACCAGGATAGCGTCCTCGGGACTTCTATTGTTACGGTAGGCAAATTGATATGGGTCAATGAAAACGTTCACATGCTTCTTGAGTTGTGACAGTGCTTAAGGTCAGTGGTCAAGCATGTTCATCTTAAATGAATAAGGCTAAGAAAAGGAAGAAATTGGTACAGAAAGTTTTAAATTTTACTCCATTAAGGAAACTATTTTTTTAGAATGATCGAAATCATACTACTTGTGACATCACATCATCACTTTTCTTGAAGGTGTATGTATGCACATGTATAGACAAAATTGGCTAAATTGTCTTAAAGGATTAGTTCAGTGGTCAAGCAAATGTATCTAATATGAAAGCATTTTAAAAGACACAAAATGGTGAAGGAAGCATTCAAAATGCTTCTTCCTTTAGGGAGTTATTACAGTTTAAAACTTTTGTCGTATCTGTGTAGAAACGACTGGTGTACTAAGTCTACTATAAGTAAGTTTGACACATACATTCTTAACAATTGTCAATGTATTTTGAAGTTAATTATATTATTTGAATTATTTTCCCTCAAACTTTCTTCAGGTGGTTAATTGTAACTAACCTTACTAGATTCTGTTTTACTACTTTCCTGACATATCCAATGGTTGTCAAGCCACAAAATTACAGGACAAAATGTGATAGAATACATAAAGACTGAAGAATTTGAAATCATCACAAATAGTCTGATTTCAGTCATTTGTATACAAATGGTACCAAAATTTAAACTGGAATATCTCCTTAATGGAATAAGATTTTTGAATGCTTTCTTCACCATTTTGTTTCTTTTAAATTCCTCTTTCATATGATATGGACTTGCCTGACCCCCGAACTAATCCTTTGAAATCTCTGCAAACCATGAAAATAGCAAAGTATTTCATCAAAAATTTGTTAACAGTGAATCCTTCTACAGCTTTTGATTTGGGGGATTTTCCTAGATTTCAAATGTTAAAAATGATCTGAGTATCTTATTGTGATGGATGGTTTGCTTAAGATTCAAATCCCTCAGAATTGACTATTCTTTAAGGAATTCTGGCAGATGACTGTACAGTAAGTACAAAGGATTTACATGAGATATACAGCCGTGTGCCAGGTTATACATCACAATTCTGCATGTTGTGGCCTGCAAATACAGACAGCTGTTAAATGGCCAGTTTTGAACTAATTTTGATGACATACTTTGCTATTTCTATGGATTTCAAAAGATTTTAAAGTGTTATAGCTATTATGCTGCTTCAAATTTGCATGATGTTTATCACCTGCTAAAGGCTGAATGGGATTGCATACACTAAGTGCAATGTGAAGATCTTGAATAGGAAATGATGATGTGAAGTGCATCTGGTCTGGATGAGTTTCAAGGTTCATTGAACGTGTCATAAAATCTTCTGTGATTAAAGTGAATTGTATAACAAAGTGCATCTAAATTTCAATGAACTTAATTTTATTTCAAAAAGAAATTTTACTAATAGTAACACATTGTATGTTTATTCCAGTAAAGGATTTCAGACATTAATACAGTGCAGGAGGGATGGACACAATGTGGTCACTTCCTATGCAATGAATGGTCACTTGATATTCAAAGCATGGTCAGGAGGCAGACATAATTTCTTTAGTGTCTGCCCATCAGGCGTTCAGTTTTTAAGTGCACTTGGAATTACACCTGGACACAAAATATTCCCATAACAAACCATAATTGCAGAGGTCAATCTTCAGTAACAAGTTGCTGAGTATTGTATGAAAGTAAGAAAGTTCATTCATTTTCTTTTAACATTGCAGATTAAAGAGATGTAAACACGGAACAAGTGATGGGGCATTTTCAGCACAGTGAAGTGATTGAATCATTGCAAAAGGAATGTGAAGCAGAACTGATCATTTGCCTTCTGCTTTTTATTTAGCACCTTATCGTCTTTAATATCTGTTTTACATACCCTTTACTACATTGAAATTTTCAGCTTCTCTTCTGTTTGGTCAAATTTAATTGGAATTCCATCCCAATGATAGTATTTTAAGAAAATCTTTGCAAGTCTTAAGGCTGGTACACACCGAACGCGACGCGGCGAGTGATTTTTTATACAAAATTGAATAAAACAAAGGAAAAAAAACATTTTGAACTTTTTTCAGAGAAGCATCGTCATGGCATGGCTACTGTATTTCAGATGATCTGAAAATTGATTGAAAGGGCCTATTGAAGCAGAATTTGCGTCACGACAGAAAATTGCACCCCACTGAAGCAAATTTCTCTACAGTTTGAAGACAAAAGCATTTTCTAACAAATTGTTTATAATATTTGTTTCCTGTATGTTTATCTAAATAATCGCTCGCAACGTTGCGTTCAGTGTGTTATGGCTTTTAGTTTGTAGGACTGTAAAGGATATTGTAATGGTCACAACACCAGTCTTGAGTTTGAAAGAGAATATATGCTGCATTGTATGTATGCAATGTACAGATCTTCATGCTAGTCAAATCTTAGCAAGACTCATACTGAACATAAGCTGTGAACTTGCAGATGTCAGTCCCTGGCTCACATACCCCTTTAGCGTCCATGATTATAAACTGCAGATGAGAGGTACAGTCTGAATTCTAGAGGTCGATGATGATCCTGGTAGAAGGTACTGATCAGCAAATCACACTATCATCATGTTTGGGCTTTCTTTTAAATTTAAATAATTTGGTTAGAGCATGTTTTACTGGTATATGGTCCTTAGATGTGAAATATTACTTGTACATGCTGTTGTGCCAATGCAGAAACTTATCTTAAAGATTATATGTATACCTTCATTACTTTGCTTTCTTTCCTTCAGTATTCATTATTGTTTTGTTTTTGCATTACTTGCTTCATACAAAGAAAGATTATTGACAGACAAGTTTTTATCCTTCAAAATAAATAGTCATAAAAGGTCCAAAGAAAGCATTTTTGTTTATATAGGATATCATAGTAAAAGTTAATATTTATTGCAGACCATTTTGCTTACTTTTTTTGGTCTCTCTTTACAGAGCTGTTTTTTGCTATCCTATTTGAATTGCAAGAATTTGAAAGTTGGGCATCCACCTTGACCTATTTTAGGTTCATTTATTTTGATGTCTTGAAAAATGAGATATTTAGTTATCCTTACATCAAACTGGTTATCCAACTTTTGAATGGCTGGCTGGCTTGCTGAAGGTGTAAACTCCTCCCACAGGTGGACCCCACTGGCTTGCTGAAGGTATAAACTCCTCCCACAGGTGGACCCCACTGGCTTGCTGAAGGTATAAGCTCCTCCCACAGGTAGACCCCACTGGCTTGCTGAAGGTATAAACTCCTCCCACAGGTGGACCCCACATAAAGTTTGCATAGTGTTTGTTTTAAAGTATAAATAGATTTCCAAGCATTTTTCGAAATGAGTTTCATTTGATCATGTTTTAGGGCATTGGGGAGGGAGGGGGGGGGCATGCCATTTTTAGATGAAGTTTTGTTGTGAATTTGTTATTATGTTGAATATTTTCCTATTTATTGTTTTTGGTGTTGTCATCTTTTCAGTTGAAGGTCTGCTTCTGCTCTAGTATTCGAGCGTCTGTGGTTGCATCATCTATCAATGTCATAACTACATTTATTTCTATCATTGTCAGTTATCTGAAAGTGATTTATCTTTACCAGGGTTTGGTTCAGTTGTTATTTTTATCATGTTAGCTGCAAACACATTTAAGGTAGAGGTGATCACCTGTCATTAATTTTTGGCATGTGCCATTTACTCTGATAATTAGCCTTAGTGCTAAAATTGTGCTCTGTTTGTTCTTCATGTACATCATACTGAATAGAATAATGTTATCTTTTGAGAATTTTCCCTTATTATTAAGGGGAAGAAATATTTAAAGGACTTAAAGTACATTACACCAATACACTGGCCTTATATCCGTAAACATTGTATTCATGTTTTGATATATACCTCAGAGATATCAATTTTAAAGTCCTTGTTTTTCATACTTATATTTTCCTTTTGTTTTTCATTTTCATCCGGTTGTCTTCTATTTTGACTTTCAGATTCTTCCCCTATTGAGCGACTGAGAGATTTATCTTCTCATTTGACATACATTTTCCTGTTATGTTTCCTGTCTGGGATTTTAAGTAGAAATTCGGAACCATACATGAAATAATATACAAAGTGATGAAACCAATGTGAGTTTGAAATGCAAAGTGTCTATAAATGAGGAAGTATGTCCATATATTGACTCTAATTTTTCTTAATTCCCAGTTTAGTGATAGCCCTGTAATCCATAGTTTGAGTAAATTCTTTAGTTGTTGATAAGTCAAAACAAGCACAAACCAATACAATTCTAGTACAAGTTGTAAATCTTTATGATAGGGCTAATGTTGTTGGATATGAAAACATAACATAGTTTAAATTGGTTTTAATCTATCAAAAAACCTGAAAATATCTACATATGGTATTCAAATTGACTATTTAACAATATTTGAGATAATCTGGCCAAATTATGCAATTATGTGATGTATGCATGGGTAAGACTTTTCAATGCCTGATTTTCTTCTGCAAATTCATTGTTTATTAATCCTGTTACAATATGTTATGCTTGTGGTCAACTTTTATCTGGCAAAGGCATTGTCACAACTGAAAGATCCTTCAAGTTCACAATCAAACAAGAAATAAGGAAAAAGGTTTCCATTAATAATGTCTCTTCACTGTACCTTCTTCTTTGTAGTGATTATCCTTAATTTAATTGGAAGTTTACCACAAGTACTCTTTAAGCAAAATGTAAAGCAATTTAATATAGATTTCCGCTAATTGAGTGCCAGGTGGTTGATGATCATATTTAAAGAAGAGGAAGTTCCTGTGTTTCTTCAGTTTTTTACTACAAGTTATAAGCAGAACTTGATATTAAGGAGTTGAATTCAAGGCCTAGAGACACATAGCAAAGTTATGGTTATGTAAAAGAGTGTCAAATTCTGGGTAGAATACTCTTTCAATTTTGTACTTAGTGGTTTCTAAACTAATTCTGAACATGGATTAAGATATGGAATATTTATGATATCGTAAGTAACTTGAAGCATGCCCAAAATGTTTGAATGAATTCTGTGAATTTTGTTCTGTATGTCCAACAATTGATGACTTTTAATACTTCTTTCCAAAATGATGACCAAGTTTGAAAAGATCTTTGTTCTTGACAAAAAAAAGCTGTTGTGACACTGCATTAAGAAACAATGGATTTACTGTGGGAAGTGATTCAGTTGATGACATCATGAATATGCATATATCTTGAATAATTAAGTCACTAAAGCCAGAAAGGTATTAAGTGGTAAGTTTGGCTCTTAGTTTGTTTTATTTTTGTTTATTTGTGAGAGGTTGGAAGAGTGAAGGGAGGGGTCTGATTAGATTGAATGACTGTTGACCCACATTCATTTATTGATTGTATAACACCTGATGAAGTTTGCCAGCCTTTTAAGTCTTAAATTGCATGAGAGGATCATTTTCAATAAAGGTATGAAATATGATTCTTCCTCACAGAGAAAGAATTGTCCAAAAAGTGCACATTAGAATTGCATTTGACTGGAATAGATTGTCAGAAATGATTTAGGTTGGGCACTGTACAAAAACCTCATTACATATATAATGGAACTATAAAATCTACATCTTGTATGTGAAGAGAACTCTTCAGACATTAACAGCACAAATTGAATTAATGTCTCTGAAAGAGGGTGAATTTGTTTCTTTTGTAAAATGAAATTCCACCTATCATGACTGATGAAATGAGCTCGCAGGGATTTAAAAAAAATAGAAAACTAGTTTTCTTTTGTTGAGCTACATGTGAAAAACAATAATATTTAGTTTATGTAAAGCTTATGGAATTGGGAGTCTAGTTACATTGACTTGAAATTAATTGACATGGATTGTAACAGAAAGTACTTTAGTTTGTAATTACATATGGGATGCTTAACCTCAGCTAAAGGGAAGTGGGTGAGGGGTCATTGAATGAAATTATAGTTCTGGTGACCATGAAATGATTTATCTTTCAACAGTATTGCAAAGAGGTGAAATGTTCTATTTCCTAAACATGATTTGAAAAGGTGTGACTTTACATTCAAAATTTTGTTGTTCCATACATGAGTTGAAATTTCAGTGTCACTGGGTACATAAAATGATGGGGTTGCAAGGGGAGAATATTTCCACTAAAAAATGGAAAAGGTGTGAAATATGCACGTTGAATATTTTCATCATGTGTTAGGATTCATATGAGATGAGATTGTACCATACCGGCATGATCTATCATGTAAGTGCTGCCACATATGCCCTCATTAAGTTACCCCTGTTTTTACCCCTAGTTAAAATATCTGGTAACCTTTTATGTTTTCACTGGAAAAGTATGCATTAAGTACCCCTTTCTCATTTTAAAAGTGAGAATGTCTCCCATATACCTATTTTGTCATGCGACTATACAAAAAGACATTTTATTTAAGTGTTGTTACTCCTAGGAAGAAATTATCTCCTTACGTTATATGAGGTTCATATATACTCTGTATACAAAATGCATTGCAAGAACCCATTGATTATCCTGTGCTGAATACATGAGCGCATTAAACCATGCATGCACACTAATGTTTTGGCAGTGTTGAAATTTTCCAGTTTTCTCGTGTGACGTACAATGTGCGTATGTTTACAAGACGTGCAATAATACTACACATGTTCATAGTGTCATGATCTTAAACAAATTATTCCCAAAGTGAAAGCTTGTGTATTTCTTTTATAATCCTTTACTAAGGAGTAATGTTGGCGGTAAATACATTATCTTATTCCATTAGAAAAATTTGCAATCCAAAGTTGTCATTAACATTTATGCAGAAGACATATACACTCACATAATGCATAGAAGCTAGGCAGAGATGACGCTGGATATTTATGAAAAATAAATTGTAGTAAGATATATATACAATCTCTGTCATTTCCTGCCATTTGGACTATTGATTACAGTCATTGTATACAAATTGATGAAAGCTGTAAGAAATTAATATCTTGCTCATGGGAGTTAAATTTGTAAGTTTGTTTCTATTTGTCAAGATGTTCTATCATGTCAAGATGGACTCCCATATCTTGGGGAGCTATTGAATAGTTTAGCAATTTCTGGGAGCCTACCAATGTATCAAACACAGTAATGAATATGCATGTCTTCATTATGACACAATGGAAAGAAGGATAAAGGCCATGGAAAATGAAGTGTGTTAGCTTGGAAGCAGTCATTTATTAGATGGAAGTTGAACAAGATATGACCCTACAGTAGTTTCTCATCACTTCTGGTCGTCTGTTTGTCCTATATCATACTAGATGCACCTCTGACCAATGTTTCAGTTTCTATTGCCTTTATTGTTGTGTGTATTAATATCAATGCATCCGTGGCTTTTATCAATTAAAACAAATTTTGTTTGAGTTCACTTGAAGACCAGAGAGTAATAATTGGTAGAATGTAGCATAAGGTAAATTTTGTGGATGCAGCATTATATTATTGACGTACCCCATATGAGGTTGATAACAGTCGGATGATGTACATAAAGTATAGTAATTGTGCAGACATGACGTTAGAGTCTGTTACATGTGAAGTTATGCCTGAAATGAATATCAAACGGGTTAGAAAAATATTTCTTCTGGCCATTGGGGATTTTAGAAAATATCTATCTATTGGGTGAAAACTTTGAAAAATGTTAATTTACACATTTTAAAGACATAGTTTTTACAGTGCATAGTTTTTTGTGTTTGGTTAATCTGCACATAGGTCCCAATGAACTTGCAGTCCTAGGTCATTGCAATGGTATGCAAATGCCTGGTGATGAACATAATCTATTCAGACTGAAGGAGTGCTAAGGAATGTGAGGGCAAATTTAGGAGGATATTAAACAGCAGATGTATCTTAATGTACCCTAGCTGCCAATGTTAATTACAAGACCATCCCTGGCAAGTACATTTACACACATGTGAAAGTCCACGGGACAATGCCTACAAAGTTTGAGTATGTGCATTAGTTGTTCTGCTCCTTAAAGTTTTAAACAGTTAGACCCGACCTGTTACATAACCAGGTCGAGTCAGATTTTTCCTCTTTATTTTCTTTATTCTGAAAACCTTAGTTGTTGCGGAAGTTGGTGCTGAGTATCATATTAGCAATGGATGAAGTCCTTATTGTTTGGTTATTTTGATTAAGATAAAGTGGTCTCACTATTTGCTACAGTAAGTTTGTGGTTATGATTTGCTGGAACAAATGTTTTAGGAGAAGGACAAGTCATGTGGGTCGTGATTTAGTCAAATTTATCATGTATGCAAAAGAAGTATTGGAATGTTTTTGGTGACTCCAGAATGATAAGTGCTCACTTTCTGTTGAGGTTAACTACATTTTTACTTAAAATCATTCACATTGTTTATATGAATGCTTATTGTTTTCTTTTGTTCTTGTTTTTTGTTTTGTTTTTGCTTTTAATGATCTATGGACAGAAAGCAACAACTTGAGCCTCATTGAAAAAAAATATGCTATAAACTAAAATAGCAAAACACTTTATTAAAAAGTTAAAAATTGACTATAATATAGCGTTTTAAATTTTAAGGCTGTGTTGTAATAACTAATATTTATTTAAATTAGTGACATCACAAAGAGAAATCTATGACTTTCCATATGTTAACTAAAGTGTTTTTCAATCCTTCAGCATTGTTCTTTGAACAGGAGTAATTGAATACGACCAGCATGGGGGATTTGCCTACTGAAAGTGGGGGGATGTGGGGGCAAAGTCATGATGAGATGCAAAATATTACCATACAAAAGATACAATTTCTGGAGAAAAAAGTGGAGGGGGAAGTGCCGCTGTGGCCCCCTCTCCCCGTTAAATCCCGCCTATGATGACCAAGATGTTTTGAATCTCCATCATACCCTCAAGAGATAGAATGCAGTGTAATGATTTTTAGTGACTTATATTTAGGAAAGAATATTTAGGAAAGGAATTTGAAAAAATTCTTGGAAATCACAGGGTTTTTGATGTAATTTAAAGACTTATGTTTAAAGTTCTTTGTGATGAATATATTTAACCTCTATATGACCATATACCTTTAACTATCCACATACTTCTGTGAAATAGTAAAGAGAAAAGGTGTGAATTTGACAAGGCCGGTAGAAATTTAAATCGCTTTTATAAGCTGAATGATGAATATGAGTAAAGAAATGGCCTGAGAACAAAGGAATATGCCCAAGTAAGCAATGAAAATTAAAGGATTAGTTCAGTGGTCCATCAAGTTTATTTTATATCAAAGAGAACTTTAAAAGAGACAAAAGTGGTGAAGAAACCATTTAACAATCTTATTTTGTTAAGGAGGTATTCAAGTTGAAAGCTCTGCCTTACCTTTGTAGAAATGACTGGAGTAGTGAGTCTACTATGGAAGGTTGCTGCCCTTATCCTCACATTCTTAACAATTGTTAATGTATTTAAAGAAAATATATTTAACATTTTTCCTATTTCAATTGTTTTTCTTCGAACTTCCTTCAGGTGGTAAATTATAATTATCTTTCCAAGATTGTTTTGCTACTTTCTTGACATATCCAATGGTTTTTAAGCCACAAAACCAAAAGACGAAATATAGAATACATAAAAACTTTGAGGAATCTTTGGCAGTGACATCACAACTAGTCTGATTTCAGTCGTTTCTATATTAATGATACCAAACTTTAAAATCTTCTTAAAGGAATAAGAATTTTGAATGCTTTCTTAATCACTTTGTTTCCTTTGAAGTCCTCTTTCATATAAGATGGACTTGCTTGACCCCTGAACTAATCCTTTAAAAGCATTATAGATGGCCAACTTCAAGATTTTAGCAGAACTCAAGCTTGTGTAAGCAAAACTCTCAAGTTGGGGAATCTGGGATAATTTTTTTCTTTCATAGCAAGATTTGGCCAATATTTCATACCAACTTTCTTACTATTATAAGTTCATAGCAACAAATCTTCTGCTCAAGTATTTGAAGTTAGACAAGATCATGTTATTTCCAGTTTCTCCCATTCAGTATTTTGCTTGTATACCCATCTATGTAAAAGAGTGCAGATGCCCTGTAGAGGTTGCAGTGAAGTTGAGGGCACTCAAGAAAGGTAGTCGTGTTGGGCTTCTGATGTGATGTAGGCATGTCTACTTCTAGAGAATGCTTTAATTTGGCAATCATATTCATTAAAGAATGAAATACCTGAGCATTGCAACATGAAGAAGCTTGGTCCACCTATGATTTCCACACAAGAATATGCTGCCACACAAAGTAGTGGTGTTGAAGATGTAATATGCAAGTGTTGTCGGTTATAAATGATAACTGAATTTCCTTTTTCTGTGATATAAAATGTATATGTCAAACCATAAAATACAATCAATTGTTTTTTCAGCACAGACTGACAGATTAGATAATATGAATAATCCTGGAATTTATAGTTATAAATCAATTTGCTATGATATGCGTAACACAGCCTAAGAATATTTTGATATTTCATTATAATTATAATTTTGTTTTCTTAAAAGAAAAGCATATTTTCATCAGCATGTGGTGCAATTCTCATAAAAATGGTTAAAAATGAAAATTGTTGTTAACTTTGTGTCATTTGTTCTTGTTGTGAGATATTTGTTGAAATTTTTTCCATGTTGAACATTTGAAATGATTTTCAATTGTTGGGGTCCAGGGGGCCAATCCCTCGTGTTGTTTAGCCAAAAATAAGAAAAATTAGTATTTTGGAATGCAAACATATTCCTGAAGCACCTTCAGAGTTTTGGAGGCAGCCCCTGAAGATCTGGTGATGTCTCTTTCTGAAGGACATTGAAATGTTTTAAGCCAACAAAATTTCATTTCATGAAGCCCATAATTGGGTCCAAGGATGAAGCTGGAAGATCAACCAGTATATCTTTTTATGAAGGAAATTGAAGCATTGTTTAGCTGAAAGTTTGAAACCACCCATTCAAAGTAGGGGGTAGGGAACACCCCCCACATCACCTCTTTGCTTATGTCTTTGGAAGAGAGGGTTGTGCCCTCTGGAAAAGAAGCTTGTACCCCCTCTCTTTTTCTTTGCTTGGCAAAGATTTTAATGACAAATGAAATCAATCTTTCATGATGGTGAAAATACTACTCTGTTTTGTCTATATTAAATTCATATTGTATTGTAGCCAACTTTGCACTGACTCA
Source organism: Chiridota heheva (assembly GCA_020152595.1). Classification (NCBI taxonomy): domain Eukaryota; kingdom Metazoa; phylum Echinodermata; class Holothuroidea; order Apodida; family Chiridotidae; genus Chiridota; species Chiridota heheva. The sequence continues at coordinate 2,643,400 of JAIGNY010002074.1, forward strand.
CAAGGTGACTGAGAGATATGTACCATATCTAGGGCCCACCACTGCTTCGCCTCTGTACCATATCTAGGGCCCACCACAGTTTCGCCTCTGTACCATATGTAGGGCCTACCACGGCTTTGCCTCTGTACCATATCTAGGGCCCACCACGGCTTTGCCTCTGTACCATATCTAGGGCCCACCATGGTTTTGCCTCTGTATCATATCTAGGGCCCACCACAGCTTCAGTTCTGTACCATATCTAGGGCCCACCACGGCTTCGCTTCTGTACCATATCTAGGGCCCACCTCTGCTTCGCTTCTGTACCATATCTAGGGCCCACCACGGCTTCGCCTCTGTATTATATCTAGGGCCCACCATGGTGTCGCTTCTGTACCATATTCAGGGCCCACCAAGGCTTCGCTTCTCTACCATATCTAGGGCCTGCCAAGGCTTTGCTTCTGTACCATATCTAAGGTCCACCAAGGCTTCGCTTCTGTACCATATCTAGGACCCACCAAGGCTTCGCTTCTGTACCATATTTAGGGCCCACCAAGGCTTCGCTTCTGTACCATATCTAGGGCCACTGAATCATATCTAGGCCTCTGGATCCCACCTAAGTACACTTTTCACATCGAACAATGATCAGGATTGCATACTATCATTTGTAAATTGATAATTCTTGCTGACTTGCTGGAACGATTTTCGTTTAGATACCATAAAAGCTGGATATCGTGTTAACTTGGAGATAAAAGAAAATATACTACAAACCAAAGTCTTTATTGGTCAAAATATTTACACAATCACTAGGAAGCAATTAATTACAGCCTTGGAAGTGGCGTTACTAGTCTTTATAAGGCAGTTCCTTTTTTGGCTGCAGGGAAGGTGGCTTTCAGACAGTTTTAGGAAAGTTGCTCATGGGACACTGTTTGGGAAATCATGACGTGATATAGTATGGATACCATTAAGCATATTATTTGGAATTTTCTTCTCTGACACAGTGGGGGACTGAAATATACTTTCTGAGTGAATCTCAGCTGCTCGATGGATTTAAATCTTTTGTAGAGAAAATATAATCTTTTTTAGCAAACAAAAATGATAAGAAGGAAGCCCCTAAAATATTTTTTCCTAATAAAAAGAAAGGGACCGTGACCGAATTAGTACTTCAGTCACCCAAGTTTGGTCTCTTTTCTTTCTCTTGCACCGATGCGGAGAAAGACGAAGAGTGAATTATTACAATGGATTGTAAAACATCTGAACAATAGATTACATGCAGGGTTGGCAGATAACTTCTGTGGCTTAGAACCAAATATTTTGCATCTAGATACCAAATTACAGCATCCGGATACCAAATTTTCCCCGATTTGCATTTAAGAAGGAAAGATTTAGACCTCTTTTTTTTGGAAGGAAATGCATGGATTGTTAAGGAATCAGTATCTTCAAATTTGTAAGTTTCATGTCAAAATTCAATAAATTTTGAGATTTTCCCATGCAGCCTAATGACCATGATGATTGCTATTTCAAGTGTGGCATAGGCTTGTACAGGGCCGTAATTTTTGGGGGGACAGGCCCCACTTTTCAGTAGAATTCTTAAAAATTAGTACAATTTGGGGAAAATTTGCCACTTGTCCCCCCGCACGTTTTGGATAAGAGGCCATGATGCCTCTAACGAAACAGCGTAACGCTTTGGCACAGAACTTATATGGGTTTTAGAAATTGTATAATCAAGCTGCCAAGTAGGTCAATTTCGTTTTGGCATTTTCAAAATCTATACTTATCAATCTACAAATTATCCAGCTCCCAAATGGACATCCACCACGCCATTTGGAGATATTTAATGACAAGCTTACAAATTCTGGCCTGTTTTCGTTGGGGAAGTAACGCAGACACCATCCAGTACCAAGCAAGAAAGAGAACGACAACCAATTATGCACACAAGGCAGCCTGCTCACTTTGCACATACAATGACCGCATATAAGCTAATCAAAAACTTAACTGATTTACAACATGGCCTCCGTGCAAAAAGATCGACTGAAACACAACTCCTCTTAATAATAAATGATATCTCCAAGATGATCTTAACAAACTTGAACAATGGCAAAACAAATGGCAAATGAATTTCGACCTCTAAATGCTACATCTTGTCAATTTCATCTAAGAAATGCTTTAAATCACCTGTTTATACCTTATGCAAGCAGCCACTAAAACATGTCAACTCCCACCCATACCTAGGTGTTGAAATTGGTATCAGACTTAGATGGGATAAACATATACATAACATAACCAAGAAAGCTAACTCTGTACTTGGCCCATTAAAACGTAACCTCTCAAACTGTCCCACCGACGTTAAATCCACTGCTTATAAAGCTCTAGTCAGGCCAGTACTTGAGTACTTATCAGCAGTCTGGGGCCCCCATCACCAGTGCGATGTGGATAAACTTGCAAAGGAGAGCAGCCAGGTTTTGTATGGCAGACTACTCTTATAAATCTAGTGTAAAAAACATGCTTCATAAATTAGATTGGCCCCTGCTAAAAACAAGAAGATACAACACTCAGCTACATATGCTATATAAAATCAACAACAATTTTGTCGCCATCTATAAAGATGAACTTATCCCCACCGTCAGAACTGATACATGAACTAATCATGACCTTAATTTCCATGTTCCCTATGCTAAAAAGAATGTATATAAACACTCTTTATTCCCTTACACACTAAAGGATTGGAATGCTTTACCGTCAGACATTGTACATGCACCAAGTCTCAACTGTTTCAAAGCTAAACTTACTAACACTTGTATTGCTGACTATTTTTTATTTTTTACTCATATTTTTTGTATATATTTGTTTTATTTTATTTTTTTACTCATACTTTTTACGCTCGGTTGGCGTTTATGTCCTTTTGAAGGATTTTTGCCGACTTAACCTATTCATATTCAGATCCAAAAACCTTACGTCAAAGTACTTGTAAATGGAAATCCGGAAGTTATATCATTTACATAGGTTTTCTCCTTTTCGGGGGAAAATATTTTCCTGGACTGCCGAATGCCAATCCTGATTGCATGTATATTGTTTAAAACTCACATAGTCCTTGCCCTTCGCGTGAAAGCGAACAACAAATCCCCCCTAGTGAAAGTACGTGGAGGTCACTTAGATTAGGAAGTTGTTGTTCTCGCGTACGGAGAACGAGTGTCTGATCGAAACAGACTGTGGGGGCTTAGGTCAGCTGGCGACACAGACGGCTGCTCTTTCAAGAGACGATTTGCTGTCGCATACTTTCGACATGGGAACTCCAATACTGAAATAAGTTGTTCTGTTGTTAACCTTCATTCATACAGAACTTGATAGTAAGTCAGTTGGTATAAAACCGTATATGACGTGTTAGATTCAAAGCTTAAATGAATTTGTTTTTGGTGGCTGTGACACTGCGGGGAAGAGGATGCGGAAAGGAGAAAATTCATAGCGGCAAGAGAGGGGAAGCTCTACAGGATAAATTGCGTCCTTTTGCCTCTTTGCAAATGAAGATCCAAGCCAGCACACACAGTTGGGCCCTGCATGAGCCTTAAGTGGGTTGCTGCTTGAGACCATCGTGTGCTAACCATGTGGGGCCTAGTAAGTTTCAGCCAGCTTGCCTAGCTGGGCACCAGCTTGGCTAACTGGTAAGCGCCCCTGCGGTACCAATATGGGGCCCTTGTGGGCTCAGTAGATATTGTGGTTGCCAGCCTTGTGTAACCCACATGGCGCCAAGCGGGTAGTCCATAACCTTGCCTGCTTGCCCACGCTTTACCCACATTAAGCAAGCGCCTACCCAGTTCAGCCCGCTTCAAGTGAGTGAAACCAGCATGGGGCCGACTGTTCATGCTGACTGGGATATTCATGTCATAAAAAGAAAAAAAAACAAGGGGACAGTTTTTCCTGTTACACCTGTTCTGCGGATGAATGTGCTAGATTTTCCTGTTCTATTATTGTGAATACTGAACATAATCTAAATGAACACCCATGTTACAATTCTGAATGTAATGGGGTACATACTTTTTAAACTTTGTAAAGAAGGTGGAGGGCACCTGAGTCTATGACAAGGGCATGGGTCCACGTTGTAAGTTTTGCCCTGCAACCCATTTCAAAGATTATTTTTAAACATATTTTCACAAATTCTTAAGCAGAGAAAATATGTGATTGTTTTTTTAGCAGAAAAAGTTCAATGTACAGATGTAGGACTGTTTGGCTAATAGATTGTCTGTATGGAAAATTAGAAGTAGATTATATGCATACAATGCGCGTAAAATTTCACAATTTTGGTCTCTTTTAGTGTGATATTTTGTATATACTATATTATATATTACTTTCTTTCATGGGCGATTTGCCTACTGAAAGTGTGTGTGTGTGTGTGGGGTGGAGGTAGGGGAGGGGAAGGGCATAAAGTCAAATGTGGAGGGGGTTCAAAACCACGCTGACTGTAACACATAACTATACAAAAGATGCAAATTGGAAAAAAAATGGGAGACAATGCCCCTTCAAATCCCGCCTATGCTTTCTTCATTGAATTGATGTATGATCCAAAACGAGACGTGTTTGAAAGTTTGTACCACGTTAAGTCTCTGAAAATAGCACTTGTCCTCTTTCAATGGGGAGGGGGGAGGGGGGACCAGAGCTTCGCCCTGAAATCCACCTGGGGTCCTTAAGCGGGCCATTGGACCCCATGCCACAAAGCTTGCAATTCCCCACTCACATTAACGCTGCGAAATGCGCCAATAAATTCTTCTTTCCACAGCCCACACTTTCAAAATGGATTTACGCCATGTGACTCCCTGGTAGTACTTCTTGTTTGTTTTTTCTGTGTTTTTTTACAACTACCAGCTACAGTCCAGCTTTATCAAGAAAGCAATCCATGGAGTTGCTGATCTCATTACCTTAAGCATACAGCATAGTGGGGGATATAACTAATAATAATAACTATGCGGGAAAATAGTTCAAAGGGGTCACTAGCTCTGTGACCTTTGAATTTGTGACACCAGAGTTTACGGGACACAAGTTTATCATGTACCATGTGATATAAAGATATGATTGGTATAGGTCTTGCACTTTTGAAACTTAAAGTGACACATAAATTGTACAATTTAGTACATAATTACCCCCCCCCCCCCAAAATCACGTATTTAACCTGAACTCTGACCCTTGACCCTAATCACTGCAACAACATCTGAATTTTTCTCATTTTCGTTCCCTATTCTGTATCAGTAACACCATTCATGTTCACGTCACACTTACCATTCCATGATAACTATAAGGGAAAATGGTGAAAAGTGGTCAATAGCTCTTTGCAGAGTCTACGAGACACAAATTCATGTACCAAGGTATCATAGTGGGCCTACAACATAGGGTTGGTGTAGGTCTTGTACTTTTTGAGTTTGAAATGGCCCAAAATTTGTCATAAGAAGCACTTATTTGACCTTTGAACTGCAATTATTTTTAGTTAGAATGTTAAACCCTACCCATAATTGCAATTTGTAAAGATATCCAGTAATTCCTTCAAAATATACAGCCATCACCAAAAACTTGTTTCATTTGACCGTTGACCTTTTGACCCCAAAATCTTGGAGACAAAACTTCTGGACCAGGTGTACCCGTCCACCAATGTTGATCAATGTGTGTATTACAGTTTTTGAGTTTTAAGTGACACGCAATTAATTGTTGCACACGCACACACACACGCGCACACACACCCACCACTCACACATAATTATCCTATCTAACAGGTGTACAAAAATGCACAAAAACTGTACTAGAGTAGTGTTAAAGTCATAGTTTTTAAAACAGTCATTTGAAAAACAACCGAGGACGTCATTGTGTATGTGTCATCGCTTTGAAGGTGTGTAAACATACGAATGTCATCGATTGGTGGGTCCAAGCAGGTACACACACACACACCCCCAAACAGGCGCAAAAATCACCAAATTTTGTCCCATTCCAAAAACTTATGACCCTTAACCCCTAATATAAGGTCATCATATGAGACCCCTTGGTGAGTCCCACCAGCCCCCTAATATCAAGGGGATGGCCATGTAGTGTAGGAGGTACAGGCAGTCGTTTGCCTATACAGCAAAGTGATTACAATATCTCATCCCCCACACACACACACACACACACACACACATATATATATATATATATATATATATATATATATATATATATATATATATATATATATATATATATATATATATATATATGTATATATATATATATATATATATATATATATATATATATATATATATATATATATATATATATATATATATATATATATATATATATATATATATATATATATATATATATATATATATATATATATATATATATATATATGTATATATATGTGTGTGTGTGTGTGTGTGATAAGATAAGACGATGGCAATCCACGGAGTTGCTGACCTTATCGCCTCTGCCACATAATTTGTAAAATGATCAAATGTTTCTTTTCCAGGAAACATGACATAATATGGATCATTTAATATCACTTACTTGACCTCTGACATTTGACCTTTAAATGACATGTGCAAGACACAACACTATATCCCCTTCCATCAACCCAGCAATTAACATTGATTTGACCTCTGACCTTTGACCTCTTAGCGACGGATCACATATCAGACAACCAGTGGCGTAATTAATTGGGGTAGGAGGGGCAGCCGCTCACCTCTAATGGATCCGGCTCGTGCCCTATAAAGGGGCCCGTAAGCAACATATACCATAGGGGGCCCGCAGGGCCCCACTTGCCCAGGCCCGTAAGGCTCTAGCTACGCCATGGCAGGAAACCAACCAAAATTTACCATTTTAAATCAATTATTTGACCTCTGACCTTTGACCTTAAAATAAGCTGTCCCAATTTTTGCGGTACATACCCTGCATCACCTTTCACCAAGTACCAACACAATATCACGAATGGTTATCCCAGGAAGCGCAACACAACATTAACATTTCTAGATTAATTATTTGTCCTCTGACCTTTCCCATTATGTGTGAGACATAATCTTGCATCACCCTGATCCATTAACCCACCAAGTAAGAGACTGGACACCAAGCCATCAAGGATCAATAAAATAGCAAGTACGTTTTTCCAACAAAAATCAGCACAAATTTACCATTATTATTTGACCTCTGACCTTGAAGTGACTTGTCACATCATTTCTGAGACACAACTTTACATCATCCTTCATCAACCCACAAACGAACAATCTAATTGCACTTACGGATTTTCCATAACACGCGATCGACCAAAATGTACCTATTGAAATGAACTATTTGAACTCTCACCTTTAACTGACATGTTCCATTTTGTGCAGGATACAATCCTGCATCACCTTTTATCAACCCTCCAAGTACCAACCCAATATCACTTACGGTCAGCCCAGGAAGCGCAACACAAAATTTACCATTTTCAATCATTTATTTGACCTTTGACCTGTAAGGTACATGACCCAACTTCTTCAAGTTCACCTCAACCTACACCTTCCCAAGTTTCAATATGGTAGCTTGTTTTCTCTGTACACGTGACATACCCTTTCTCTCTCTCTCTCTCACACACACACGCACCACCACACCTACAATACCTTATCGCCATATATACTATAGAGAGATTTCATTACGTGACTCTTACTCAACTAGACTCCATTTTTCGTTGCGTTTTACGTGTCTTTACACAGCTCAGTCACATCACATGTACAACAAACATACTATTTGCTAACCTACAAGTACCAGTTCAGCGAATTTTACTATTTACAATTTTCTGTTCGCTTCCGATTTTACTTAATATTTTTTCGTAAGTTTGATATTTTCACCGGGTATACGAAGAGTAACTTTACCGTTAACAGTTAACGCCAGCTGATTGTTCGTTATACTCAGACAAAGCCTACATACCTGACATAAATAAAGTGCTCGCTGCAAATCCAAGAGTGTGAACCATGTTGAAGCCGTCGCGTCGTACAGCAGAAACGCACTTCGAACGTCGATCAAGATCAGATAGAAATCGAGAAAATGTCTTTTCATTCCCCCACACACATCTATCAGAGCAACTGGTGCAACCAACGGTACAGCAAGATTCCGGCATTATTATCTTACAATAATCTTATATAACAATATGCAAACGTATGCAAGTCTAATTAAGTGTACAGCAGACGACAGTGGTTTTGGCCGACAAAATGGCGATGTAAACAAAGTCACGTGACCTCGTGTCGTCAGCTGGAACACCCTAATAGGTTTGTCCCATCAAAAAAAGTCTTTAGGCGTAATCGGTTGGTGTGGATATCTCGGGAGGTTTTGCAGGCTGTTTAAAAAAAGAAGAAGTTGTCGCATTGTTATGAACAGTGGGTGTCCTGCGGAGCTTATTAGGTATAAGGATCATGAAAAGTTCACAAACTGACAAAGGGTTTGATAAGGGATACTAAGGTGATTTTTGAAGAAAACAAACGTTTGTCCAAAGAGATTAATTCTAAATCATTTCATTCTTATTTTCGCTCAAAAAACAAAAAAAACAAGGAGGTTGATGGTCCCCTCCAGGGTAATGATGGTGTTACTATCAATATTGGCAAGGATATGGCTGATGTTTTGAATGACTATCTTTGTGTTTGTTTTTACTAAGGAGTCCCTTGCTGATGATGTTGTGGATTATCTTAGTGTGCACTCTCTAGTATCCATTAGGGATGTTGATTTTTCAGTTGATGTGGTGTCTAAGAAGTTGACGGGTTTGAATTCATATAAAGCGTCCAAATAGTATACATCCTGCTGTCTTATGTGCGTGTGTAATGTTCTTTCTGTTCTTCTGAGTGCTATCTGTTCAAAGCGCTTTGATGTTGGTGTTGTTCCTAGTGATTGGAGAATTGTAAGGTCACTCCTATTTTTAAAAAGGGTGACCACAGTTTGCCCTGTATCTATAAGCCAGTGAGTCTGACTAGTGTTGTGTGCAATTTCATGGAGTCCATTGTTAAGGATGTTGTACTACATCATTTATTGGTCAATGGTTTGTTGGATTTGTCCCAGCATGGGTTCTTACCTAAGAGGTCTTGTGTTTCTAATTTATTGAAGTTCCTTGAAGATGTCACTAAATTAGTTGATTCTGGTCATAATGTGGATGTTATCTATTTAGACTTCCAAAAAGCATTTGATAAGGTTCCGTTACACAGGTTCATGATGAAAACAAGAGCGCTTGGTGTGGAGGGAAAGTGTGCCAGTTGTATACATTTTTGGTTAGTTGACGTGTCACAAAGAGTTGTTAATGGTGGAGTATCTCCATGGAAGAAGGTTACAAGTGGTCTTCCTCAGGGTTCTGTGTCGGGTCCGCTTCTTTTCTTAATCTTCACTAATGATATTGATGTTTCCCCCGGCTCCAGGATTTGTAAATTTGCTGATGACACTAAGCTGTACAGGATTGTTGATGATAGCAAAGAGCTTAAAAATAGTGATTCTTTACTTTCGCAAACAGATCTGGATAACTTAATTTCTTGGTCCCAAACGTGGTAGACGTCATTCATTGTTGATTAATGCAAAGGTATTCATTTTGGTCATAATTCGGCTTTTGATTAATGCATGAATGGTTTAAATCTTGGTTGTGTTGATCAAGAAAGGGATCTTGTTGTTGTTAGTACTCAATCTGAAGCCTTCTAAGCAGTGTGCTTTAGCATCTGCAAGGGCAAATAGAATGAATGGTTTGATTAGAATAAATTATTGTTTTCTTAATAGATAGGTTGTTCTTAATCTTATAAGCAGTTAGTCAGGCCTCAGTTGAGTATGCTATTCAGGCTTGGAGTCCCTTTTATGGAAAGGATAAGTTCATTTTGGAGCAGGCTCAGCGAAGAGCCACTAGACTTATTCCCGAAGGATTCTCTTATGAATCTAGGTTGCAAATTCTTGGTTTGACAACACTTGAGTTGAGAATAGTATGTGGCGATATGATTCAAGTTTTTAAATTCCTATCTGGTAGTGAAGCTTTGAGATCCTGTTATTTCTGAGATGTTTCAGCTAATACTCATGTGACACGTGGTAACAGTTTTGAAGTTGACCAAAGAGTTCTCACGGATATTCGGCGTTTTAGCTTTTTGCATAGTCATTTACGGTTGACTTGATACGTTGTTGTAGGTACGAAGTGGTAATTTACGCTGCGCTTTGCCTACCAAAATTTGGTTTGTTAATAAATTGCCGCCGGTAGACGTCATTTTACGTTTGGCGGATAAGGTCTATGAACGGTTGTAATAAGATGTTTCCTGGACGAAAGGCCAGTAGCCTGAGATTCCAGACATAAAAATGTCAAGTAATTCGTGACTCTCGGCCTTGAAGTGAAAGCGAAACGCCCGATTACACCAGCGCTTATACAGCCTGTTCTAAAATAAATTTAGCTTGCATGCTTTCACAACCTCCATTAATGATAGAAGCGGTAAGGTATTAATTCCAGGGTCGTGGCATATAATATAAACAAGTTTACTCGCTGATGTGACGTCTGCATAGAACTGGCCAATCACGATGACTTACATGGTGGCTTACAGCGTACGATACGATAAATCCTGCACCGGCATCCAACCCACGTGGACAGATGGCTGACTGAGCTGCACAGTAAATTTACAGAAATCCAGTGAAACTTTGTGAGCCGAGTATTAGTGAGACCAGGGAGTTGGACGAAGTTAGATCTCGCATTGTTGCAAATTGCAAAATTTATTTTTCAGAGGCTGTTATTCCAACTCAGTCATGAAACTGTGGCAGAATTTCCTCGTCATCTGTGTGTGTGTTGTGTTCGTCCCTGAAAGGACTTTCGAACAATCTGTCGGTAAGTAAAGTTAGAACCTACTGTATTCTAAAGTTTACTTTTAGGTTCAGCACTTTTACAGTTTTACTTTTAAGTTTTAGGCCTAATATTGGGCAATTCTAAAAAATATGTGAAGAGAGAGGGGAGAAGGGAGTTGGGAGGGGGAGGTCGGTGACAGGGAATGGAATTAAGGGCGGGTGGGCGGGTAAAATGACTGGGATTGGGATTAGAGGTGGGTGGGTGGAAAAATGACTGGGATTGGGATTAGAAGTGGGTGGGTGGGTAAAATGACCAGGATAATGTTCAGGATTGGGATTAGGAGTGGGTGGGTGGGTAAAATGATCAGGATTGGGATTAAAGGTAGGTGGGTGGGTGGGTAAAATGATTGAAATTGGGATTAGGGGTGGGTGGGTAAAATGGCCAGGATTGGGATTAGTGGTGAGTGGGTGGGAAAAATGACCGGGATTGGGATTAGTGGTGGGTGGGTGGGTAAAATGATCAGGATTGGGATTAAGGGTGGGGTGGTGGGTAAAATGACCGGGATTGGGATTAAGGGTAGGTGGGTGTGTTAAATGACTGGGATTGGGATAAGGGGCAGGTGGGTGGGTAAAATGACCAGGATTGGGATTAAGGGTCGGTGGGTGGTTAAAATGATCGGGATTATTGGTGGATTGGTGGGTAAAATGATCGGGATTGGAATAAGGCGTGGGTGAGTGGGTGGGTAAAATGATTGGGATTAGGGGTAGGTGGGTGGGTAAAATGACCGAGATTGGGATTAGGGGTAGGTGGGTGGGTAAAATGACCGAGATTGGGATTAGGGGTAGGTGGGTGGGTAAAATAACCGGTATTGGAATAAGGGGTGGGTGGGTGGTTAAAATGATTGGGATTAGGGGTGAGTGGGTGGGTAAAATGATCGGGATTGGGATTATGGGTGGGTGGGTAAAATGACAGAAATTGGGATTAGGGGTCAGTGGGTGGGTAAAATGACCGGGATTGGGATTAGTAGTGGGTGGGTGGGTAAAATGACTAGGATTGGGATTAGGGGTTAAAATGACCGGAATTTGGATAAGGGGTGGGTGCACGGGTAGGTAAAATGACCGGGAATAGGATTAGGTGGGTGGGTAAAAGGACTGGAATTGGGATTCGGGGTGGGTGGGTAAAATGACAGGGATTGGGAATGGGATATATTAGGGGTGATGGTTGGGTGGGTAAAATGACCAGGATTGGGCCGGCCGGATTAGGGGTGGGTGGATGGGTAAAATAACTGGGATTAAGATCAGGGGCGGGTGGGTGGGTAAAATGACTGGGATTGGGATTAGGGGTGGGTGGGTAAAATGACCGGAATTTTGGATAAGGGGTGGGTGCACTGGTAAGTAAAATGACCGGGAATAAAATAAGGATGGGTGGGTGGGTAAAATGACCGGAATTAGGGTTGGGGTGGGTGGGTAAAATGACCGGGATTTGGGAATGGTGATGGTTGGGTGGGTGATGTCCAGGATTGGGCCGGCCGGATTAGGGGTGGGTGGATGGGTAAAATGACTGGGATTAAGATAAGGGGCGGGTGGGTGGGTAAAATGACTGGGATTGGTGGATGGGTATATGATTGGGATTAGGGGCCGCCGGATTAGGGGTGAGTGGATGGGTAAAATGACTGGGATTAAGATAAGGGGCGGGTGGGTGGGTAAAATGACTGGGATTGGTGGATGGGTATATGATTGGGATTAGGGGTGGGTGGGTAGGTGGGTAAAATGACCGGGATTGGGATAAGGCCGGTGGGTGAGTGCTTAAAATGGCCATTATTAGAATTAGGGGTGGGTGGGTAAAACAATCGGGATTAGAATAAGGGTTGGGTGGGTGGGTAAAATGACTGGGATTGAAATTGGGAGTGGGTGGGTGGGTAAAATGACAGGGATTGGGATTCGGGGTGAGTGGGCCGCATGGGTAAAATGACTGGGATTTGGATTAGAGGTGCAGTGGGTGGGTAAAATGACCAGGATTAGGATTAGGGGTGGGGTGGGTGGATAAGTAGGTAAAATGACCGGGATAATGGTAGGTGGGTGGGTGGGTACAATGACTGGGATTGGGATTTGGGGTGGGTGGGTAAAATGAGCAGGATTGGAAATGGAATTAGGGGTGGTTGGGTGGGTAAAGTGACCAAGATTGGGATTCGGGGTGGGTGGGTAAATTGACAGGGATTGGGAATGGGATATTAGGGGTGATGGTTGGGTGGGTAAAATGACCAGGATTGGGCTGGCGGGATTAGGGGTGGGTGGATGGGTAAAATGACTGGGATTAAGATTAAAAGCGGGTGGGTGGGTAAAATGACTGGGATTGGGATAAAATGACCGGGAATAGGATAGGTAAAATGACCGGAATTGGGATTCGGGGTGTGTGGGTAAAATGACAGGGATTGGGAATGGGATATTAGGGGTGATGGTTGGGTGGGTAAAATGTCCAGGATTGGGCCGGCCGTATTAGGGGTGGGTGGATGGGTAAAATGACTGGGATTAAAATTAGGGGCGGGTGGGTGGGTAAAATGACTGGGATTGGTGAATGGGTATATGATTGAGATTAGGGGTGGGTGGGTAGGTGGGTAAAATGACCGGGATTGGGATTAGGCGGTGGGTGGGTGCTTAAAATGGCCATTATTAGAATTAGGGGTGGGTGGGTAAAACAATCGGGATTAAAATAAGGGGTAAGTGGGTGGGTAAAATGACCGGGATTAGAATTAGGGGTGGGTGGGTAGGTAAAATGACCGGGATTGGGATTCGGGGTGAGTGGGTGCATGGATAAAATGACTGGGATTTGGATTAGAGGTGCAGTGGGTGGGTAAAATAACCAGGATTAGGGGTGGGGTGGGTGGATAAGTAGGTTAAATGATCGGGATAAGGGTAGGTGGGTGGGTGGGTAAAATGACCGGGATTGGGATCTTGGGTGGGTGGGTAAAATGACCGGGATTGGGATCTTGGGTGGGTGGGTAAAATGAGCGGGATTGGAAATGGAATTAGGGGTGGTTGGGTGGGTAAAGTGACCGGGATTGGGATTAGGGGTGAGTGGGTGGGTGGATATTGACTGGGATTGGGATAAGGGGTGGGTGGATGGGTAGGTAAAATGACCGGGATTGGGATTAGGATGGGTGGGTGGGTAAAATGACTGAGATTAGGATTAGGGGTGGATTGGTGAGTAAAATGATCGGGATTGGGAATGGGTTTAAGGGTGGGTGGGTGGTTAAAATGACCAGAATGGGATTACAGGAAGGGTAGGTAGGTTAAATTATGACTGTGATTGGTAAGTCACCCACCCCCACCTCTGATCTGATTCTGAATTAGAAGTACATATAAGTCACCGAACCCCACATTCAATTCGATTCGGAATCCAAAATAAGTCACCCTTTTCCCCCTCACCCACAACTCCACTTCCGATCCCAATTTGAAAAAGGGGTTCCCAAATATCATTGGTGTCCTCATTGAGATTTGCTACATGTTACACAGCATATACAGATTATGTTTAAAAGACTATTGAGATAGCAGTTTCCATGTGAGAAAGCTTACAATTTTCAGCAGAATTGTTTTTGAAGCGTCCACAAAGCAACTTGTAGCCTATAGGTTTAATGTGTTTTAATTTTCAAGATTTCTTAGACTACTGTACAGTATGTGGTGGAATTTTTGAAGTAGTAAGATGAAGGTATATATGGATATGTAGAGATTATATGTAACAGATACAGCTGTAAATTCTAAACAGAAAAGTTTGTAAATTATTCAAATATATTAGTAGTTTCCAAATCTGTAATCCTTTCAACTTTTGTCCTAAAGGTTGTCAATGAAAACCTTTTTATTCATACTAAATTTTAATAGACGGTACCATGATGTTAATTCAAACCTTTTTGGTCATATTCAACCACTCCCATTCAGAGACTGATGGTGAAGTTTGAATATCAGTCACAGCGACGTATAGAAATTAATAGGTTTCTTGTTTTAATGTTATAAAGTTACAATAGAATTGGCATAATTTATGGCTTTAAACTTCAAATTGTTATCAATGTTTATAACATATTTTTTTTTAATTATGCTGCAGCTGTGAATCTGTGAAATGTTGTAAATGCTTTTAGCAGGTTTTCTTCCAATTATTGCTGAAGTTGTGAATCTCTTACACACACACTCAAATAGAATATTCAGTCAAATTATCCTTTGCCTTGTTTAAACTTAAATTTGGCAAAACATTAACAGCTTACAGTTACAGGCTACAGCTGAAACTGGCTTGAATCATGGAATTGTAAACTGGGATTCACAACTCCCTGGATCAACCAAGAGGTCTCAAGTCTTGAATTTATAGTCACCTTGGGACCATCTATTAAGTTCTCCCAACCATGTGTCTATGTAGGAGACAGTTTCACTTTGATTGTAACCTTCAAAATATCTCTCCAGTCTGAAATATACTGTGCAGGGTGTTACAAATTCAGTACCATACATGTACAGTACCTGTTAAGTGTCTTGCACTGCTTAACATGTACAGTACCTGTTAAGTGTCTTGCACAGCATTACATGTACAGTACCTGTTGAGTGTCTTGCACAGCATTACATGTACAGTACCTGTTGAGTGTCTTGCACAGCATTACATGTACAGTACCTGTTGAGTGTCTTGCACAGCATTACATGTACAGTACCTGTTGAGTGTCTTGCACAGCATTACATTACATGCATTACAGTACCTGTTGAGTGTCTTGCACAGCATTACATGTACAGTACCTGTTGAGTGTCTTGCACAGCATTACATGTACAGTACCTGTTGAGTGTCTTGCACAGCATTACATGTACAGTACCTGTTGAGTGTCTTGCACAGCATTACATGTACAGTACCTGTTGAGTGTCTTGCACAGCATTACATGTACAGTACCTGTTGAGTGTCTTGCACAGCATTATATGTACAGTACCTGTTGAGTGTTTTGTACAGCATAGTAGACAAAGTGAAAAAATAAGGGAAAGTAAACATTTTTCAGAATAGGAAATGAAAAGAAATCATGATTTTGAATTTATTCTTTAGCTTCGGAGTTAAAGTAGAATGCGTTTTACCCAGAAAGCTGTAAAAATAGTTGCCTCTTCTGAAAGTTAGTCTTACTTGTTTTGTCTCTATTAATTATCTCCTGAGATTGTCAGTATTGCTTTTTGACATTACAAACTGCAAAAGTACTGTACACAATTGACCAAATTGATATCAACATATTTTGTACAAAATCAGTCAAAATATAGAGTGGAATTATACTTTTTATAGCAGAATATCTTGATCTTATGTAACATTTTATAATATTACATTTTTAGGAAATAAAATGCAGAAAAACAACACTTGAACTTTTTTAACTGGTAATAATAGTTTTTATCAACCAGATCTGAACCAAAAGGTTTTGTGGTTTTGATGCTTTTTTCATGCTGAATCATTATGTAAACTGTTATGTCATTGCATCTCATGAAATATTTGAGATATCATGTTTACAAGCTCTTTCAGCAAAATCATATTAAGCCCTGCCCACTATGCATATTCATGAAATCCAATGTTTTTATAAAATGAACATGTACAGTACAACTAGCTAAAATCATAATATGAAACAAAACAG
Organism: Chiridota heheva; assembly: GCA_020152595.1. Taxonomy (NCBI): domain Eukaryota; kingdom Metazoa; phylum Echinodermata; class Holothuroidea; order Apodida; family Chiridotidae; genus Chiridota; species Chiridota heheva. The sequence goes on from JAIGNY010002074.1 coordinate 2,659,785, forward strand.
ACATGTGATTGTTAAAAATGAGCATTTCAAGATTTTTACATTAAGCCCTGCCTACTAATTTATATGTATGACATCACAAAAAACAATTGGGAACTTCTGCAGACCATGGACTATCTGTAAACCACATAGTCCATTTCAAGATTTTTTATATTAAGCCCCACCTATACTCATTAATATGCACAATATTACCACCAAAACAATTGGGTACATCTGCAGACCGTGGGCTATCTGTGTATAAAATATGACATAAATTCAGTTTACCATTCTTGAGATACCATGCTTACGAGCTCTTTTCAATAAAATCATGTTAAGCCCCGCCCACTATGCATATTAATGAATACAGTTATTGGCTTTACTGATAAACATAGACATTTGACAGCTTTGAATGAACTTGTGTCCTCTTTAAATCCAAAACAGACCTCTAGTTTGATTTAAAAATGGGCATGGTGATAGACTTTTTGGCATGAAGTCCTCCCCCCCCCCCCCTCCTCCTCCCGGCTCAATCCTATGGTGAAGAAGATCTGGGATTTTAGCTATAATCATACCTTAGAATGAAACTACTTTGATCGATAAGGGCCATTCATGAGCCAAACAGGACAATTGCTTACTATGCTACATGTATATCATTCTGTGTTCTGTATCCATGTAAGGTATTCATTTATAAGACGAGTTAAGATTATTAAGTTGAAAAAAAGAAGAAAGAAAACAAGTCCTCATGAGGGGCAGGGCAGACCCCAGGGGGCAGGATAGACCCCCAGGGGGGCAGGGCGGACCCCAGGGGGCAGGGCGGACCCCCAGGGGGGCAGGGCGGACCCCCAGGGGGCAGGGCGGACCCCAGGGGCAGGGCGGACCCCCAGAGGGGCAGGGCGGGCTGTCCCTGTTAAACAGCAAAGCTAGGGGTCTGCAAAATTATCCCTCCTTGGCAAACATACTGTACTACAAATTATTTAATTTTGAAGTCCTCGTCAGTTTACATACTCCCATTATCTGAGAACCCATATATCTATCATCTTTACAATTTTCTATAAATAATCTTTTCTGATCCTTAATGGAACTGTGGTTTCTATATGGGTCAAGGGGCCATTTTTTAGTTAAGACAATGGTTTTGTTTGTTAGTGCCTGATAATATATGAAATATAAAGAATTAACACGGAACAATTTAGGCTCCTGTATATAATATAATCAAATATAATAGGCACTATTACATAAGGATAATGTATGCTTCTAAATAGAATTTAATTGTTATTCTATTTTTATATAGATATATACAGTATATATAGATATATACAGTATATATAGATATATATAGATATGTAGATACATATATGTATATATGTATATAGATAGATAGATATAGATAGATAGATATAGATAGATAGATAGATATATTATATATATATATATATATATAGATATATATATATATACATATATATATATCTATACATATATCTATATCTATATATAGATAGATAGATAGATAGATAGATAGATAGATAGATAGATAGATAGATAGATAAATAGATAAATAGATAAATAGATAAATAGATAAATAGATAAATAGATAGATAGATAAATAGATAAATAGATAAATAGATAAATAGATAAATAGATAAATAGATAAATAGATAAATAGATAGATTAGAAAAAAGGAGCAATTTGGTTCCATTACATGTGCTAGCAAAACACCCAAAGGGACAGGTAACGTCAAAGGTGTACTGCCGGGACATGGACCCAGGGTACAATCATATGCATCTCATTTTCACCACCGAGACGAGCGTGCATGATAGCAAGCCTTGGGCACATTTCAAGAAACAAATAGAGGAGATTGTGGGATTTAAACCCAAAGTTCAGCTCATGAAGAGCCAGAAAAGCTTAGTTTATGTTGTTATGGGAGAAAAAGTGCAGACAGATTGTAATATTCCGAAAGATTCGTTCTTCGACAAAGCTAAACATCACATTACCAAAGGCTGCTGGCAAATTAAGCAAAAACAATTCGAACAAATCAGGAAAAACAGGGGAGACGAGGCATCAACATACACCACTGAGTACACTACAACCAATAACGGGAAAGAGGGGGAGGGATTGATGAGACAGACTTGGCAGCGATAAGGGTGCTAACAGAATTAGAGAGGGAGGGGTACGAAATAGTGACATAGGACACAGACTATGCCAATAAGTATGGACACCCTCATAGTACACGACACCCAGGAAATACACGACCCCACCGAGACAACAGAAACGCCCCTACGGCGTTTGGCCAATATAGCATATAAACATTAGCTTTTTACTGAATCGAGAATACCCCGTTCCATAAACCAAAATAAAATAAAGGGGACAGACATGGCGTCACACGCCGCTTTTGTGGAAATAAAGTTTGCCAGGGGAGGAGGAGGGGGGGGGGGGAAACAAATGTATGAAAAAGCCTGTGTACTGGCCGTAGGAAAGCACAACCACTACAGACTTTGCAACTTAAGTAAAAATTATACAGAGACCTATGGGACTGACGCGTACGAATTAAGAATACAAAAAATACTATTCCCTGTATAACTCAAGTGCGCTTCGCGGTCTTGTAAGGGTTATATAAAGAAAGAGTTTTCAACTTGTATCTCCTAAAACATAGATTTGGACTGAGGGTATATATAGGCCTGGCACTTCGAGATAGGATATATACTCTTGACCTGACAAACAACAGTGTATGTGTGCTATATCTATGACAAATGCTCAAACAAGACTCGAAACAATGTAATTGTTGGTCACTAGACAAATGCTATATTGTTACTCAATTTTCAATCATGCAATCAAATATATATGTATCAAAGAATAATGTGACTCCAATAGTAACAATTAATTACCACAATGACATCCATATGAAAGGTGTTACTCAAAACAATTGATTCTGTTTAGGAAATAAGCATAATACTTTCCTGTGTACATCAGGTACTATTGATGGTCGTAAAAAGAATAGTTACTATAGCAACTAAACCATTGAACAAACTCAGTGCACTACGAGAAGATGTATTACTATGAGCCACTTCAAAATAAAAAAATAATTTTGGGTGATGTTTTAGATAGAATCAAGTATACATTAATTATGAAACAATACCAATTAACAAATTGTTGACAGTTAGTCCTAGACTTTTCAAGTTCTTGAGAGTTTCTTCAAGTGTTCTCTTGATCCTCACGAACTAGTTGATGCAGATGGATAATGAAATAGAAAGTACTTACAATCTGCAGTTGTACAAGCAGTACAGTGGATACTTCACTGGATATATTTCAAATCCAAAGTACAAAATTAATTTTACCACTGGTAAACTTCAGCTCCACATGGGTAAATACAATAGAAGATGTTGGAACGGTTGCAAACAAATCAAAGTCAAAATCAGGAACAATTTCTGCAACAAGTGATGATTTCCAAAATGAACTAGTTGACTTTAACAGTTATTTCAGCTCTTCACTTTCAATTTCAATGATACGTAGTGCTGGCATTGAAAATACAGGATACAATTACTCAATTCTTTCAGCCGCATTCAAATTAATACAAAATTTATTTAATTTGCAGATTTTAAAATACCCAAGTCAATTGTTTAAGACTTCTTAGCTTTTGCTAAATTACAAGATATCTGAACTTGATTAAACAGTTCTAACATTAAATGATTTCTTTAAGATGTTGCACAACATGTCTTCAAACATACAAGTTACAGAATTCAAATTCAAACAGATCTGAGGCTCACAGTAATGCTAAATTTGTGTTAGCAAAACTAGAGTTTCACAATTTCTAATCTTCAAAGTAATATTCAATTCCTAGATGCTATAAATTGACTAAGTTGACAAAGTTAGATACAATTACAAGACGGACGTGAGCCAAAGACGGATGTGAGCCAAAGACGGATGGTCACAAACTAGTTGCAGACAGATGTTAAACTTATCTCGGACTAAAGTAACAAGACCAGTAAGCTGCTTTTTTATCTTAATCAGCAACTGGCTTAGGTATCCATCCCTTAACTTAGGAATTACCCTATTGGATGAAATTAACAGGAAATCTAACTTTATTTCTTAAATGACCAAATATGGACATTTTTACACCATTCTACTAACTTCTTGTCTTATTTCAATTTCTGCTAAATTATACCATTAGTGTAAGTCTCTTAATCCCAGGAACTATTTCTTAAAATATAAGAAAACCAAAGTGAAAGTGATTCTGATACAGTGATGTCATTATCATGCACCATGAACACTACAATAACCACAAAGAGAATTTCTCTGTAGACCTATTAATACATTTCAGATTACTATATGGGCTGTCACTCTAAGTGGAATGTGAATGTATATATAAATCTCAAGAATACAGTGAACAAAATACAAGCAATTTCTGTGTAATCTGTCTCCATCATCATACCATTAGGATGATAAATGCCATGGTTTGACCAGGGAGCTCCCTGGTTTGACTCAACGGGTCATGGAAGAGAGCTCCATAATTACAATCTGTGTCCACTATCCTACAAGAACTGTATGTCAAAGACTAAACAGAATATCTAGTGACCTGCTTTTTACTACAGGCTACACCTAGCTAAATCTGTCGAGGAACTAAAAACATGTGATGACCCACCACTTCATCACAGAGCCCTCAAAATTCCTAGAAGAGGTGGGTAGCCTGGTTTGACAAAAAAATGGTAAAAAGAATACCATCTGCTTCTACGGGGAGTCCAATGCTGGTAAAATGTGGTTTACCAACATGTTACAAGAGATCCAACCCAATTTCTACGTTATGTCAGGTACAGACAACCGAGATACAAATTTTAAATGGTGCGGAGCAGTCGACTCCTATTTCATTATCCTCAATGAAATCAAAATAACCGAGGAATATATAGACGAGTACAAGATGGTGCTCGGGGAGGAAGCCCGCATGATTGCGGTTAAGCACAAAAAGCATCAAATGCTGGTCCGCAAACCGTGCATAATAACGACCAATGACCACCCGTGGAATAGCATGGGGTCCTGGACTAACCGCAAGACAATGTAAAACCGTTATTTCAGGGACGTCTTCATGAAGGCGATTCCCAACTTTGGGGAAAAAGAATCAAAAGAGCTTTATCTGGGGGTTATCCAGTACATGAGGGTGGGGTTGGAGGAGAGGGAGGTGACAGAAGCGTTGAACAAACACTTGCACGAATCACTGAACAGCACGAACAGGGCGGTGGGGATATACTTGCGACAGGCCTCCCCCTTCCTCCCTGGGTAAAAATGAAGAATGGCAAACGGAATGGGCAAGATACGTGGGAAGACTTTAAAAGAATCCAAACATGATACCGACGGCAAAACGTCTGGGGGGAGTGAGAGAATTGATGTCGCAAATTGCAAGTCACGTGTATGACTACAAAAAAGGGAACTGCGCATGCGTGATATGCACGCAGAAGAAGGAGGAACTTAAACAGGAACTTAAATGAAAAGAAAAAGAGATCAATCTCATCAGAGCTCAAATCAGACTCAATTGTGAAACAAAAGTGCAGCAAGTGACGTTTAGCAGCGAAGATGGCGATGAAGAAATACCAACACCAAGAGCTGCCTCAAATGATGCAGGGTCCACCCATACCACTCCAAAAAAACAGAGAGAGAATAAACGAAAGTGCGCTGTTGTCTCTGACAGCTCAGGCACAGACACCGAGGTGGCACGGCATAGTGGTACACCTGTTCGTAGCGCAAATTCTGTTAGCAGATTCGGAGATATACCAGTGGATAGAACAAAAACTCGGGCAAAAAGAAGCCCAAGTGTTCAAAACGGAAGTGGAAGCAGCAACTCGGACATATTCCAACTATTTTAAAAAGGGGCAGACAGCATTAGCCCCTTTTTTCGCCATGCTACCAAACTTTTGCAAGCAATTCCGAAGCATAACAGCAGCATTCAGACATATGGAGTTAAAACCACTGAGTATCAGCTTGGTCAATCCGGAATCAGTCCCATCGTCAGCAGCGGGGACGAAATTGAAACAGCGCCTACCCAAAGGGGCACCCAGATTGCAGGCTGGTTTGGTGCGCCCCTTGCCCAGGCGACGCCTGACTTGGGCTCAGACAATGGCGGGCAGAACGATCCAGACAGCCCTGGAAAATAGTGAAAAAAAGCATCGTTTTTACGACAGGGTGGATTGGAAGACATTTAGGGACTATATGGCCCGTGTGAAATTCATGAGGAACATGCCGCACTGGCACTTTTTGGGATATATGTTGTGCAATAATGTAAAACACGAACACAAGTTGTACGCATACTCACAAACCAAAACTGTGCACGAGAAATTTATCGTGATAGAATTCCCAGACTATGAGATTGAGGAAACAAAAATCAGTTTCTGGCCAGAGTGCAGTATGAACAAATGTGAATTTGATGGAGTGTCAGGCATACACGAGGACATGTTACCCTTCACATATTAGTGAATTTGACATTGTGATTTGTATTGTAAATGAAGAATTATAAATAAAGTGTATAATAGCAGCTCCAGCACAGCAGAAATAACTTTTGCTTTGGAAAACATTGAACAGAATATAATTTCGGGTGCATTTGTGTTTTTTGTGTTCTTGAGAAAAATTTGGTTATACTTTGCATAGAAAAAGCATCAAAGAGAAAAAGTTTACCATTCGGAATCTATTTCCCTGGACACCATTGGACAGGAACTTAAAGGACATTATTGAATCAACAAACAAAGTAGATCGTGCAAGTGAAATACACCATGTACAATATTCACATCCGTGAATTTTAAATGAGGATGCAGATAAAACTCTTCGGGAGAATTACGCCACTAACAGTGAGTTGTGGAGTAGTACTATAAGTGACACTGCCATTCACAGCAAACAATTGATAGATAAACATTTATTCGACACTGACCGTGTTTTCAGGCCAGAACGATACGCATATAAACACGGGGAAGACGTGTCAATTGACAAGAAAAAATGAAAAGGTGGGGTGCAATAGCCAGAATTAACCAACATACTATAAATTGCCAAAAGACTGATTTAGCAGCGGCAGGGCACGGCGACACGAGTACAGATCAAATAATAAGTGACGGAAAAGAGGCAAACACTGCACTAAGGGGCGGAATGTTAAAACGCAAAAATGGCGAACCTTTTGACACAATGGGTAAAAAAGTCCCTCAGGATATTCTCCAAACACTGGGAGAGACTAGTACTGCTCTGGCGACTATACCTGATCTAGGAGAGGATATGCCAGATGCGGGGGGTGCAACTGGGGACGAAGGAGGTCCAGGCGGCGGCTCGAACGTGGGTAAAGTTGGGAAACCAATGCAATACGGGCAGAGGAGCGACATGTCAAACTGGAACAGGAGAGAGGTCACCTTTGAAAGCTCAGAGATATACAGCAACTGGTACGACCCCTACAAGTGGGAAGGGGGACTGACGATGGGAGACATAGAAGAAGACAGCCTGCATTTTGTGAATACGGACAAATTCTACAACACCTATGTGAAACTGAGAACTAATAAGGTCATGGTACCTGTAAATGACATTAAAGCCTATCTAAGTGTTTTAAGTGGATACATTTGGTAGAGCAGTTCGACGAAATAATCGTCGAGAGAATAGGTGTGGAAATGATGGGCTTCCAGATGTGGAAACGACCACACTTGCGGATGGCAAACAATCCGTCCATATAAATAACCAAATGCCGTACGACTTTGTCACCGACAAAAACGGCCAAACGAGATGCCAAACGCAGGTTGGACGGTGCGTTGGGGCAAGCTCATGCAGGAAAACTCCATGCCGCTGGCGGATAATTGGGAAGTAACAAATATGTTTCTGCCCGGCATTGAATCACACACAAAGTAGAACCTTAAGAATGGGTATAGACATGACTGTGGCAGCCAATGTAAGAAACGTAGCTTTTGAGCTGCAGGATAAGATTAATGAGATATTTGCATTTCACGACATGCCGTTTGATATGATAAGTATTAATGATATGGAAGGATGGTCGTGGGGGGCAGACATAAATCATGGGTTCATGGTAAAGGGGTTGAATCACGACCTGAGGGGGTTTGCATCAGAGCCACACACGAGCATGATATACCACCCAAAAAGAAAAACAACTGACCAACTGTTTGGTTACAGGAGAAAAAGGGAATTGGCCAGTTGGCCGTTCATCCTGAAAAGGCAAAAACACGCAATTTTGCATGACAACACCCAGATACACCAGGGGAGGGAATTCGACAATGGTTATGTCGACGAGGCCCGCCGATCATATTGTTTAGCATGAGGAGCCACAGCCACCCTAATACAGTGAGCTTCAGGGCAAGGGCACAATGGAAATACACCATAAGGATAACATGGGTGAACACGGGATGGGAGGGGGGGGGGAGGAGGTGCTAACAATAGGGTATCAAATACCGTTCAACATTAGCTTCGGCTTGATGAAGGAAATGTCAAAACAGGTGGGGGAAAAAACACCCGACACCTACCCAGAATACACACTGAGAAGGGGGGTGATGCACCAGTTCCCCTACATCACATCAGAGACAATATGTAACGGGGCAAGGTACGTCTCTAGGATGGCCAACAGAACAGAGAATGAACAGGGAATCATAACAGACATGGGAGGGAAGGGAAAAAGTGGGAGACGGCCAACAGGGCAATTTGGAAAATGGCACACCTGATAATACACAGCAGTACGGTGAGGGGTAAGGTAAGAACAAGTAAGCTAGACGGCAACAAACTATTGATGCCAAATGCACATAAGATACTGTCAGGTTCATGGTTCACCCTCCAGCCAGGACACAGGATTAACACCAAACAGTTGGTTCGTAATAGAGGTAGAGCATGGGGCAGTCTCCCCAGGGACAACACATGGTGCAAGAATTGCACGAAAACATGTTTGAGCCAGACACATGGAATACAGTCTTCCATGGGATAGATTTAGATACAATAGTGGAGGGCATGGCGGCAGAGGGGCACGAATACAATTATTTGGCAAATGGGGACGAAAAAAGTATGCCATGACAAGAGGAGGGGAGGAGGGATCCGATGAATATATCGGATACAGAGGATGAAGAAGAAGAAGGGGGGCGGGAGACCGACCGTTAACAACACCCCCCTTATCACCAATATTACCAGATTATGTATATGATCCAGAATCAGAGGAAAATGTATGGAAAAATATGAAAGAGTATTATAAAAATGCTAGTACGTTAAATATGAGCCCAATAAAACAGTGAATATCCAGATTGGTTAAGTACTAGAACTAGTAATACTGCTGAAATTGTATTATTAAATAAGAAAAAAGAAACAGGAAATACAAAAGGGTACCCAGAAGGGTTATATGATCCAAGAATACCCGAAGTCTGGGTTATAGCAGCGGGAAATGCAAATGAGGGAAAGTGGCAAGTAACCCCCTATAACATAGACTTAGACGGAAGAAGGAGGGTTTGGCATGCACTGTACAGAGGGGAGCATGAATGTGGCCAATGGGCTCAAGTAAGAGAATTGGCATTCTTAGAACACACGTGGGGGAGACCAGGAGGGAAAACGACAACGGGTATTACAACCCCTTAACGGATGATATAGCCAAAGAACTGGAGTGGATGTTTGAACATCACCCGGGGGTACACAAATATTGGAACTATTACCCATGCAAAGGATTACTGTTGAATAACAACAATGAAAAACCATACACCATGAATTGGGTGTTGGAATTTGATAGATTGCATGGGACCCATTTTTTAAATATTGTAAGTAGAAACTGGTAGAGTCCAACAGAAGGAGGGCCATAAGTGACGCCCAAGGCATACCAGGAACTACAGATAGAGACTATAGGCGTGAAGTGTAGTACGGTGTAGGCATAGAAAAATGAAAGCGATACTAGTTTATCTTGTTTAAAAGAAAACTAGCCAGAATATAGGCTTCACTTTCAACTGTGTTATTGAATAGATTAAGGAAAATTCGTCCCTTTGAACAAGAAAGTTGGACTTTGAGCATTTTCGTGATGGAGACAAATAATAATAGTGAAAGTACCGGCCGGCACTACGGTGTTCGATATCGGTCACTGTACATCTGAGCTCTGGATAAATTATAAACCAGAGACAGGCCGGCCATCCTGGTCATATAGGTTTCTGAGTAGGCTGGTTATCGTGGTAGGCCAGTTAGGGGAGGGAAAAGGGGAGGGAAAGGGGAGGGGGTAGGGGGTAGGAGGAGTTGAAGGGGCCCCACCGATTGAAGGTATTTTGTGCGCTATATATATATATATATATATATATGTAAACAAATATGCATGCTACGTTGGTTTTGGCAAACTTTTGAAATTAAAAAGAACTTTTTGGGGCAGATTTTAGCAATATAGATATACCTTAAATATTTTAAAACCAGTGGCGTAGCCAGCATGAAAAGTGAGGGGGCTCGGAAGGTTCTAGATCCACCCCCCCCCCTCTTCCTCCCTCCCAAGAAGTTATCGAATTTAGCTCACGTTCAGGGCAAATTTGTCTTTTAAAAGCAAGAAAAAATATAAAAGCAAAAATATCCCACTAATTTTGAATATTTTCTCCACCCGGGTTCCCCCTTCCCCCGTGTTTACACCACTGATTAAAACAGACAATTCTTGAACATTAGATCAGCTCCCAAGCGACTACAGGTATTAAAGAATACAATCTGAATAGAACATATTATTGAAATTTGAATAAAATATAATTTTAACAGATAAGGCCTGCCCAAAATCCAATTCACATAATATTATCACTATTAGTGAAATATGTCCTTTTTTACTCTTAAAAAGTTTGTTTTTTAAATTTCAAAATGTGTTTGAAAGTCGCTGTCATTCACAGAAAGATGAGTGAGATTGAGTGCAAGGTAGCATGCATCAGGCATTTAATAATCATCACTTCAAGATTGTACATTTATGATTACTTTCAGCTCGAATCTTAGTACAAAGGTTGCTTATACATAGTAGTTCTCTGCCACATGTAAGGTACAAAACAGACAACGGAATGGCTCTAGCAGTGTTTCGGGAGACCCTAGCAGTCCACTAGGGCCATTCCCTGACCTTCTCCGTACCACAAAAACTGCAGTATGGCCCTAGCAGATCCCCAGGAGACTATAGCAGTCTGCTAGGCTCATTCCTTATGACAAAGACTGGGGAATGGCTCTAGCAGATTATGACAGACTGGAGAATGGCGCTAGCAAATCATTCCGTAGTCCATTCCATATGACGTGGAATGATCATAGCTGAATGGCAGATCACCAGGAGACCTTAAAGAGTCCACTTCGGCCATTCCGTGGACCGTTCCGAATAACACAGACTGCGGAATGGCCCTAACAGATCCACAGTAGACCCTTAGTGTCCACTTGGGCCATTCCGTAGCCTGCTCATACTATACAGACTGCGGAATGGCCGTAGCAGATCCCCTAGTGATCCTCTGCTAGGGCCATTGCTTGGTCTTGTTCCATATGGCACAGACTGGAATGGCCCATAACTTCAAAGGGTATTGCTGAATTACTTTTCTTGAAATGTACATTTCTTAGTATGACTGTCATTACCATACCTGAGTAATGAAATGGCTCGTGTTGCCTGCTGAATGAGATGTAGACCTAATGTTTGTTTGGTTCAATATTACTAAATATAGAACATTACTTCCATATCATTTCAATGTTAGTCAATATTAGATGATAATGAGAGATCATTTTTTGCTTACATAAATATATAATCTTTACTGAACCGATAAATGACCACTCATTTTAATTTGAAGGATTTAAAACAAGCAACTCATAATGGTTCATATACCATTATTATAACAGTTTTTAGGACGTGTATAACTGCATAGTCAAATTTTCACAGACTGAGGTTTAGGATGAAATTTAAACAAATAAATTACAAATTTTGATCTGTCTGCCCAGTCATAATATCGAGAATAAAAATATGCATTGAAAATTGCTTTGAACTACAAGTTCTAAAATTCAATGATTGTTCCATCCCAAACTTAATATTCTTTCAACTCAACTCGTCAATGGATCTGTAATGTTACATAATAAGGAAAACTATTTCATGGCATGCTTAAACCATGGAGCTATTAACTTAGATTAATAGCTCCATGCTTAAACAAACTTGAAAACAAGAGTAGTTTTGTAGTTCACTGTCTGTTTCATGAAGCTCTCTGCCTGCCTGTCTGTCTGTTGTTAAGGGGATGTCTTTGAATTTCAGCCAACTCTTCATCACTGAACTTTTGATTCTAATGAAACATAAATAAATTCATTAGTAAATTTTTCATATGTTTGAGATTTTTACTATTAAAATGTCATAATCTGTTAAGGTTTTTAAAAAATGTGTGTTCACTGAAAGGGTGATTAATTATAGTATGATATTATATTAAGGACAGTAAGATTGTACAAAGAAAATTAAACCTGTGTTAAAAATGCTTTGAAATCAAGTAAATTTCTTAAACTATCCTTTACAAAAATAAATACTGAAGCTGAAGTAATCCTAAATTGGAAGATATATACCATATGAATTGTAATTTTTGTGTAAACCAAGTATGTCAATATATACTTGTCATTGGGAAATAGGGTGCAACTTTGGTCAATTTGATTAAAAGTGACTAAAATTAAATTTGTTCTACATTTTAATAGTATACATTATAATGATGTATCATGTACACATGTTTTGAACTTTAAAATGATGCTTTTTTGGAAAATATTATACAGTTGCCATTTTTGACTTTCGATGGATATTTGGTTCATTAGAGAAGTTGCTAGTTGCTCATAATTTCGTGATAAATCATTATTTTTTGTTGAATTTTAAATTTTTGCCTAGAATGGGATACAGTTTTCAACCTCTTAAAATTTAAAGCTGATGGGGTATTAAATTATGATGTATAGATGCAGGAAAATGCAGGTTTCTACTTAATTACGCCAATAGGTCAAATAGGTCAAAGTGTGACATACAGTATGTAATTAGCATGTATTTTTTGCTATATTTGAACTAGTGTACAAATTTAGATGTATAATTCATGTTGGTAAAGTTTGATTTTCGTGGGGAGAATGTTGCCAACTTTGCTAGATAGGCAAGTTTGCCCATATTCTGAATTACCAAATGAAAATGCAGGCCTTTTGAAAAATGCATTTTATTCCATCATGGCAACAATTGCACACATCATTAAAATTCGAAGGACCATAATTCTGGTTTCCTATCCAATTTCCAATTTCACTCATTGATTGTTGTTCAGAGTTTTCTTACCATGTAACTTTTAAATCCATATCAAAAACTTCATTTTTTTTTTCCAGTGGCACCTTTACTAAAGGTTGTATTTTATGTTGGCACTACATTGGCTTAACCTATGGATTATGTTGGGTGCTCGTAGGCTGATGGTTGGCCCAACACGCTGTTTTAGCAATGGATCAACGTTGTGCCAACATTACCAATATTGGACCAATACATGCTGGGTCAACGTTGTGCCAACAGTAACAATGTATATATTGAAGTTGGGCCAATATTTTTCCAGCGATAAGCCAACACTTAAAGAAATGTTTGCCTAGGCCAGGTTATAGGGTTGTGACAACAATGACTTATTGCTATGTCAGTATGTCGCCAAGCCATTGTCGTGATAATCGATAATATCGCAGCACTGAACACTGATAAAATATCACTAAGTGTGCTCAATGTAATGCTTCAGGCTATATTGTTTTGTGTGTATACACATACAACATGATAGTACATAGGAAATCTAATATATGTAATTCATAGGTGAGAGTCATAAAAATAGAATAAAGCAAAATTGCTTTTGTTTATTTTCCTTTTTGAAAAAACATTAGTGAACATTATCTATGTTTTTGTTCCAACTTTTATTATTTTCAATAACAAGTTTGTCTTTGTGACTTATTAAATGTCCTTTGAAACAATAATCATGAAAATAATGAATTACTTTTAAACTCTGCGTTCTTTATTATTATCCATACTACAAACCACACTCCAACGGTTGGCTGGTATGTTAGCCCAATGTCGTGTTAACATATACAGCCCATTGGTTGACTGGTTAATGTTGGCCTAAAGTTGGTTTAATGTAAAAGGCCCAATTGTTAGCATGTACACATTGGTCCTACGTTGGCCCAACATTCATTCGCCAACACAACATAACACCAACGTTTGTCAACGTTGGTCCAACATAGTGTGCTATCCAGGTCTGTGGTGGGTCAATATACTTCAGACCCATTGACTTTGTACAGAGGTGATTGATTTGGGGTAATGCACTTGTCAGTTGTATGACTCACCCCTACTACCCCTGGCAATGTCAGTCAAAGGTGAGTCATTGACATATGAAACAGTGACTCACAAGCGCATCTTTGTACAGAGGTGAGTGATTTTGGGTAAGTCAGTTGCACAAGAAATGTCAAGTCACCTAAGTGACTGAGGGGTGCGTCAATGTACATCCTTGGTACAATGTCTTACCTTGTCCGGAGGTGTAGGGGTGAGTCACAAGGTTTTCCTTAGCCTTTCCTTCTGCATCAATGCTCTCCACAACCCAACCTTCTTTTGCTCCAAATACTGCCAACTTAGAAGACATTTACACGACTTCTCTTTTCCTTCCCTATGGCTTCACATCGGAGGGCTCACTGGCATCCTCAACATGCTCTGGTCCAATCCACTCATCCTACAAATCCTTAATAAACTTCACATTCCTTCCTCCTTAAGGGAAAAAAACAAAACAACAGGAGAGCTGACAGAGCTGCCAACAACGCTCTGTCGAATCACATCTCTGCTAATAGTATTCCACACTCAAACCTCCATTTCTCCACTTCCAGCTACCTCAGTAAGACCTAACAAGTATGTTATTACTTCACAAAGGAAGCACACGCTAGACATCTCACTGGATACGACTTGGCACACCAGTTTTCATCACACTTGCAGAACTTTTAAAAAGCAATAACTACTATCGGAATAACTCTTTTAAACATCATATGAAATGCCTTTCATTATTTTATAATTACACTGTATTTATTCTGGCGTATCATATGAACCTTTTATAACATTTTGAAGCCTTTCAGAAAGTTTGGTAAACAACATTCTGCATATTGTTGTATAAATATCTACTTGACAGGATGGGTTGACAGTGATGATGATCATTGATCCTCTAATTTAGATTTTATTTTTGTTATGAGATATTCAAATACTATTATGTAATGTATTACAAAGTTGATTACTATTCCATTTTGTTTCTTCAGATTCCACTGCAATAAGATGGTGCACTATTTCAGCTGAGGAACAGGACAAGTGTCATGCCATGAGGGCAGCATTTCATAGTGAAACCTCATTGAAATCTCCGGACATTATTTGTGTTCAGAAAAATGAACCGCAGGTAAAAAGACTTATCGCACAGTCATATTGGACAGAGCTAGTAACACCTTAGAGGCAATATTAACTGAACTTTGGAAATCTATGAAATCATAGATGCATAAAAGTAGCATCAAAATTGGTTAAAGATCTACTGTATGGACAGGTAGCAACACCCTGAGCTTAACTGGCAGAAAATTACATCAAATTTTGTTAAAGATCTACTGTATGGACAGGTAGCAACACCCTGAGCTTAATAGGCAGAAAATTTGTTTTAAACCATGCAAAAAAAAAATGCAAAAAGAATCATCAAAATCTGTTAAAAACAACTAATATAGAGTATTTTTAATTTTATGACCTTAATGTAAATTATGCCAATAATTATTTGAATTTGTCTCACAAGCAAGTCTTCAATTTGTTTTACAAGGAAGCTCTCATGTTTTGATCATTCTTATCTTAAAAACTTCAGAATGCTACTGCTACGCTTTCTGCCACTCATTTAAATAGGCTAGAGAATTAAAAATTAGGAATATTGAAATACTTAATTCGTTAATTGATGCTCTCTGTGAAGTACTGTATAAACAAAATTGCACATCCAAAATACATGTAATTTCATGCTGTTCTAGGCCTTTATCATATAAGTGTGGCAGTTTGTTTTAATTAACATGTTGAATACATTTTCAGTCTATTGTACCTAAATTCACCAGTGTTTATAACTCACCGATGAAAACATCCTTTTAAAAGTCCAAATTAATTTTCAGCCCCACATTATATGCATGACTTGCAGTAACCTAATCCACAATACCTGGCTCTTCACAATAGGTTCCATTGTGTGTATATAAATGATTGCATATACATGATTGTGAGTGTAATTACTAAAGCGTAAAATCACTAAATCATGATGGTGGGTTTCTTAATTGCTTCCAGCATAGTCTGAAAGTCATACCCGCCGAAATGGAGATCTTGTGGGTGAAAAGACTGAAAATTGTAGCTAGGATTGGGCGTAATAAACTGTTTCATTTTTGCTTGGTTTTAAGTATTTCCTTGGTCAAACAGTATTGATATTTTTTATATTCTTATGTCAATTGAAATCATTGTTTTTCTTGGATGCTGGTTACAGCAATGTGTTGATGCAATTGGCAAAGGGTTAGCTGATCTGGTTACTCTGGATGGAGGAGATATTTACACTGGAGGAAAGAAGCACGCCATTCGACCAATCATGGAAGAGATCTATATGGAAGGTTAGTTTTCATTTGTTGTCTTTTTTAAATGGGAACCTGTAATACTTTTATAATCTATAGAGGGATTTTATCACGTGACTCAAACTCAACTGGTCCCCATTTTGCAGGGCAGCGGCGTTGTTGCGTTTCATGCATCTTCACACAGCTCAGTCATATCACACGTACAACAAACATACTACATGCTTACCTACCAGTACCAGTTCAGCGAATTTTACTACTTTTTTGTTTGCTTCTGATTTTACTTCATATTTTCTTTAAGTTTTCTATTTTCACAGGGTATACAAAAGAGTAATTTTAACTAATGTTAATTCCAGCTGATTGTTCGTTTTACTCAGATAAAGCCTACATACCTGATATAAAGTGCTCGTTGCAAATTCTAGTGTAAACCGTAGGTTGAAGCCAACGCGTTATACAGCAGAAATCCACTTGAACGTAGTGAGAAAAACACTTCACTCAGTTGGTCACTACTTGTACTTTTATGTCAAACCTATGGATGGATATGTAAGGGTGGAATTTGCCACTGTTCCCCTGTTCTAAAAACTGCTTTTTATGCAGCAACAGTGAATTTTTAAACAAATCACTGTTCCAGAAGAACAGTGTTTTTTCACAAGTATATGGTATCAATGATCAATAACTTTGATTTCTGTTTAAAAAAACCGTGCATGTTGTCAAACAAGATTGTCACGAAAAGAATTTCATTCAGAAAGAAAAAGCTTCCCCACCTTACCTACAATTGTCAGCCCAATTAATCATGAATACACATATGCAATGTTGCTTGCAGATGTACAACTGTACTCAACTGGCTGAGCACTACATCATATACATGTAATACTAATAACTGACATACATATTTGCACATATAGTATTGTTATAAATTAGGCCCATTTTAAAGAAAGGACTGTCCTGTTATCAGCAAAAAATGTTGTAACAGTGAAATCTGATCTGGAAGAGTATTATTTGAGAAAGTACTGTTCTGTGTCTTTTTTTTTTTACCTCAACCCAACACAAAGTGTTGGCTTGAGGTTAAAAAATTGAACAGGAAATTCACTTTTTGGTCTTTAACATTTTTGTTTGTTTGTTTGTTTGAACAACTCTGGTCTTGAAATTTCGGCTCATAGAAGATTTTATCTTCAATTCTAATCCTTGCATTTTGTAATTTTATAGTTATGGCTAAAAAAAAAGGCACAAAATGTTCATACTTTCAGAGATTATTGGAGATATTCCATGGTGTAATGTGTCACACAAGCTCCCCCTGAGGTATTTTCTTTCATGATCAAACGGCTCATCATGCATTAATAGACATCAGTTAATTAAGCAGCTTTCATATTTAAACTGCTCATCATGCATGAATAGACATCAGGTAATTAAGCAGCTTTTATGATGAAACTGCCCATCGTGCATGAATGGTAGTCAGAAAATTGACCAGCTTTCTACGATCAATTCCTTATTTGAAACAGATACTATATGGGAATTCCTTAAATTCCTTATCTTAATAGATAAAAGTTTCCAGTAATGATACTTATTCTTGTTCCAATTGCAAGTGCAATTTTGTATGAAACTTCATGGAAAATGAAATATTTAAATAGACTGGTAGATTGAGCTGAATTTGACTTGAGCTTTACTTGAAGAAAATATGCTACAAAGCATGAAAACAGTCAACATTTTCTTCAAAATTGGTGAAAAGTTGACTAATTTACATCAGTTTTAATTTTTAGGCCTTGTTGTACAGTAGTACACATAGGAATTTTATATAAATTTTGTAACATAGCAACCATTAATTAAACCTGTCAACAATCTCCATATGTTATGTTGTTAACTTAATTTTTTTAAATCTGTACCGATGTTATTTGGATGGGAGCAGTTGAAATGTGACAGAAGTTTGAACTTGATCTCTGTCATACTGTATATGCTAGCTCAATCGAAGTAATGCAGGAGAAACGTCAGTTTGATGATTTTCAGTGACTGAAATTTAGGACAGAATTATAAGGAATTGCATTAAAAAGTTCTCAACTACAAACAATCAATATCTTCTCAATAAAAACATGCCACATTATTTCAAAAGACTGGGGACTTGACATCAATAACCTTTCTTTTTTATTGACAACAAATCACCACCACAGGCTAGACACTCAAAAACCTTTATTATAATTTAAAGGGTGAGTACTGCATCATTGATGCTCTGGTTGAGGATTGTGATTGATATCACAACTATGGTAGTCTGATTTCAGTCAGTTCTACACATATCTGGACACTTGATATATCAGAGAAATGTCTGTACCATTCATTTTGTTTACTTTGATAATGGCAAGGTTGCTTTCATAGAAGATGCTTGACTGCTCAATTAAAATGATACATTAAAGGATTAGTTTGGTGGTCGAGCAAGTTTTTCTTATATGAAAGAGGACTTTAAAAGAAACAAAATGGTGAAGAAACTGTTCAAAAATCTTATTCCGTTCAGGAGATATTCAAGTTTAAAGCTCTGTCTTATTATCATCACCTCCCCCTACCATTACCTTAACTCAATCAAAAGGAGTAGTCAAGTGTCATGACCTCTACGCAATCCCCCCCACCACAAGGCATCACTGACGTCCAAAGACTCACCATCTCCCGAATCAACAGCACCATCCAGACCAGCACATACCTCCTCACTTTCAACAACCCCTACCCCACCTACCTTAATACACATTGGATACCACAATGTTCCCATCTCCCTGTACATCCCCAACCCTTAAAGATGCCACAGCTGTCAAAAATTTAGCCACAAGAAGAACAACTACTGCTCTCAAGCCCACTGCACCAAATGTGGCTCCACTCCCACGAACAAACCAACTGTGAAAATGAACCCAAATGCATCAAGTGTTCTAAAGATCGCTTGCTTCCTCCAACTCTTGTCCCAAATGGATTAGAGAGAAAGAGGTTTCCAAAATAAAAACTCCCAAAATTTCCCAGAAGCTAGAAAGATCCTTGACTCAACGACCCTCAACCAGCTGAATGCCAACATCCACACCTTCTCCCAAGTTCTCACTAACAACAACCCTACCACTACCACTAACAATAGCCCTATCATCACCCGCCCCTGCACAGAGAGACATAGTCTGGATAGACCAGATATCCCATCAGGGAAAAGCTACTACTACCCCTCCCTCATTTATATCTGCTCCAACCTCTACTTTTTCCACATACACTAACACTTCAGGCCCCTCACACAAGTACGCAGCTACTCTCTCCCATCCTGGAGAAAACCACTTCAACAGCTTGCCACCTTCTAAGGACCATAAATCTCAACAGAGCATCTCATCCCAACAATAAACTAAAGACAACCTTTGGAACATCCAAAGATCTTCCGTCAATCAATACAAATCTTTCCAACCTACCCCAAACTTACCTTGTACCCCTCACCACTCAGGTAAAAAACCCCAGACCAACACCAACAGAAATTCATCCAAAACTCAACAGAAATCGCATCATACAAATCCAGAACTAGGGATGTGCATTTTTGTTTAATTTAGTAAACTATAAACGAACCATATTCTTGATCGTTTATCGTGTACATGATCACACACCAAAAATACTGTAACAAAATTAGGATTTTTTTTACGGAATTGCTTCTATCCGTGCAATGATCACAACATAACCATTGCGATCACCAGCCAAAAAATAAGAAAAGAATGTCACAAAACTTGAGTAGGGCCTATATTAAGTCTTCAAATTACCAGTAAGGCCTACAAAATTTGTCAAAAATAATGATCCATGGTTTGAACGTGCTTTAAACAGATGCAGAAGTAAAATATCTGTTAATAAATTGCTGTATCTTTCTTGCAAGCATTTTGAGATGTTAACAACAGTTGTGACTGTGCCATACAAGTTTCAATAGTGCACCAACAGACACAGTAGCGTATCGTAATTTTTTTTATTTCAACCCAGTGTCATTCCCAAATGTACTGTATTTGATCAACCCTCTTGAAAACAGATCTCTGTTCTTTGCGAACCACGCTAAAATCTTGGCAACTTCGAAACATATTTGTTTATTTATTTTGCAATCATTTTTTCTTTTTTGTGCAATTTATTTGACTCATCAGGTAATCTTTGCATTTATTTGTGGTGAAAATAAACAATCAATGCTTTTTTTGATCTCTATATTTCAGGGTCGTTTTTTTTTTTTAGCTTGTAAAACAGGCACTATGCCTAACAATTGTGTAGCGTGGCATTGTTAATTGGGCTAAGCCTCTACATCATAGCTTAAAATTTGATGAATCAAAGTAAAAGATTGGTGGCAATTTAGGACACACATTAAAAAGGATTTAATCTTTTTTTATTGATGGTTCGTCAAGTTTGAATTGTAAGATTATGATTGTTGCGTGTGTGAATGTTATTGATTTTGAATGCAAACTTTAAAGTATTTTAGGAAATTGTTCAGCCTGGAAACTTTCTGGGTGATTTTCCATGTAAACAATGTATTAATTGATGTAAACACTAAAAGATGCTTTCGATAGTGTACGATGTAAATGATAATCGGTAAACGGTTGCATTCCTATCCAGAACACCAACTACCTAACACCAAATCCTAACAACAACAATGGGAGCATCCCAGTCTTACTTTCTTCATCTTTAACCCTCCCCTTCATAAACCACAACCCTTTCCAAGACATGGTTATGGCTAATTTTAAGAACTTTTTGATTTCCACTTCCAACCCTAGTATCATTTGTCTACAGGAAACCTTTTTATTCTGGACTCTATCCCTATTCCTGGTTACTCAATATTAAACTTTATTTCAGAATGCCAGAAAAGCTTCTGGCGGCTCTTCCATCTATGTCAGGATTGATCTCCAACCTTCAAATCTCTTGCCATCTTGTAACCTTATTCAAAACCATTACGAATTGTAACCTTTACATTCCATCTAACTTCCCCCTCTCCCCCACTGACCTTGACAACCTCATCTCATAACTACCTAAACCCTTTATCCTCAACTATAGACGACTTCAATGCTCATAATCCTCTTCCTCACCTGTCAGAAGAAAACTCGTCAAAAACTTTCTGAACCATCACAACCTCTGTCTCCTCAACGACGGATCTTCTTACTTACTTACACCCGGAACCAGCACCTTTACCCGCATCAATGTTTCCATCTTGGACCCCTCCCTTTATTTAGATTCCTCGGACTGGAGAGCCAAAGCCAGGAAGATAATTAAATGCAGCAAAAGATCTCTTGGGATCCTACGTCACCTTCCTGGATCTCCAAATCACCTCCTCCAAAGTTTGGATCATGATCTGTAACTTCAAAGGGAAAAGTACTTCCAATATCTCTGATCCCATTCATAAGAACATCAATATCACCGACCTCAACGACTGCTTAACCTCCCACTTTTGCCAAAACCTCCTCCAGAGAGTCTCTCCCATTCCTTTTGTAACCTAAAATTAAGGCTGAAAGAAACTTAACTTCCAGTCCAACAATCAAGAAATCTACAACCTTCGGTTCACCTACTTCAAGCTCTCCTCTGCCCTCAAAATATCTAGGTCCTCTTCCCAAGGCCCTGACTGCATTCACTATAATCCATTTGCACCCTTCTCCCGTTCCAATATGTCCAATATTTTTTGCACTTTGTCTAAAACCACGCGGCAATTTTGATCAGAATCCAATCATCAATTGTTGAGATATCTTGATGACTGACAAAAGACAAACTCACCTTGAAATGTCCCCACCCCTCCATTTGCACCCTTCCCCTATTCCCATATGTCCCAGATTTATTGCACTTCGTCCTCGGCAGTAACCAAACCACATAGCAATTTTGATCAGAATCCAATCATCAGTTCTTGAGATATCTTGATGACAAACAAAGAGAATCGTGTCCCCACTTCTCCATTTTCACCCTTCCTCTATTCCAATATGTCTCAAAGGCAGTAACAAAACCACATACCAAGAGAGGTATGCATGATCGAGTGGGAGATGGGATCTCAACTGTAAGATTTTCCCGCTGTAGGCTATATGCAAATCAGCAATAATTGTACTGCGTAATCAAGTATACAATGGCTAGAATTGCATCGTAAGATGATGCATTTAGAGGCTTAATTTGTGTATGTTTTACAACTATCCGACAAATTTCTTTTCTTTTTACATGAAAGAAATTGATTCATCACTATAAATAGGTATCCTGAGCAAATAAGGGCATATAGATGACTAGTGAGATAAACATCTCACTCAGTATGCCCTACATGCTACACACTACTTGCAATACTGAGTTAGACAATCTAAAACAAACTTCCATTAGGATTTTCATTTTGACCTATTATACGACCAATACTTCTACAAATTATGATGGCAAACCATTAAAAATAGTACTGACGAACTACCAAATTGATGACAATGATATTGAAAACTTACTAAATACATTTTTATATCCTTATATACAACAAAAAATAATGAAATTAATGATTTTCGGAGCTAATTCTTTACCTTAACAACTTTGTCCGTCCGACTTGCGACGGGCGTACACAAGTAACGCACAGCTCAGGCCAGATTATGCTGGTGAGTTAGTTTTCAGATATTCGCACTCACAATCTTTTTCGAGAGACAACATGTTACCAGCGCGAGAAAAATTTTACATCACATATTACGATGGAGAAGCATGTTTGATATGCAATAAAATATCATTTGAGCGAAATAAAGAAAAGTGGCAAAACGGTTAAAAAATATTTAGAAAAATGTATATCTACATGCTTTGTTAAACCGCCGTTCGAAAGTGCTTGAAATTTCCTTTCATTTGATATATAAATAGAGGCATACCCCCCTCTATTTGGAACCTTTGCTGTAAGAATTATATTTCACCTCTCCAATTTGAATGACTACGTGGTGCAGAGGAAATGTACGTGGCCAGCCATGAACAGTCGGGGTTTGAGTCTCACTGTGATCACTGTGTAAACATTTTTCTGCTGCAGCTTTCATGGGTCTTTTGACTATAATCATTTTTGATGTTTATCATCTTTCCTTTCTTTCCAAATATTATAGTTTAGTAGTATCATTGGAAAGGAAATTTCCTAAAGAATTTAAATATGTAACACACATCTCTGTTTTTAATATTGACAAGAAGTTATAATTCTGCAAAGATTGCCCATTTTCATTTGTTGACCAAATTTAGCCGAAATTGCTTAATTTGCTTATTTTTGTCTAATATTTCCCAAATTGGCTTTCATTACTCAAAAGATAAATATCTTAGCCTCTAATCCAACCAAACTTGTAACGAATGAAAATGAAAGGAAAGTTGTCAAAAATGCATATGAAAAAAAAGTTACGAAAATTGGGCTCGCTTTTTTCAAAGCCCTGCTAGAGTAAGGGTTAAAGGAATAAGTTATCAAGTGATGTAGCTCATATCTGTGAGTTTAAGTAAAGAACAACTTGCTGATATAACTGTCCTTTACTACAGGTGATGTGAGCACTTAACTAACGTGTAACCGTGTGACCAAAATTGTTTAGACCACTAATAAGGAACCTTAAATTGTTCAGTAGTTACTGCACATGTCATATTAGGTACTTCCCTTGTTATGTTTATGGAAGAATAGATTTGAGTAATTAGATTCAACCCCAGGAAATTATATTTTTCATGCCTCAAGAAAACCATAAAAAGAATTTATTGTACACATCCTTAAAAATTTCAGAGAAAGCAATTACAGTTTACAAGTCGTCAACTTGTGACCTTCCTTGTAATTATTTTATTCATTGGATACCAATCTTTTTTAAGAGTGGTGAAAAAGTTTGGTATCCAATGAAAGAAGTGTATGCAATCATAAGATTGGAAGCCACTATTCAAATGAAAAATAAAGCATAAATTTAATTAGTGCTGTTGACGATTAGCGATTAATTGCTAATCACTCGCAACACATCAAAAACGCTTAGAAAAACTTTAAAGCGATTAATTGCGAAAATATCATATGGTTGGCCTAGTGTACAGTGACAATTAGCAACACTTAAAAGCATCGTAAAAAACTAAAAAGATCACTTAGGTTTGAGTTATATACTGAAAACAAACCTCCCTGTGCTTTAAATGCATGAAAATGGCATCAAAAATCAAGCTAATTCCTTTAATTCCTTTATTATTGATCATTTTTGGTTACTTGCGTTAGCAAAGGAACCTATGTATTCAACTTGGCGTGTGTGTGTGTGTGTCTGTGACACTTGCTTAAGTACGCTCTAACTCAAGATAGGAAAATTGGTATGGAGTCACATTTGGTAGGTAGGTCTGCCATATTGTGAAGATGTGCCCTATTGTTTTTGGTGCCCGTAGGGGTCACCTGGGGTCAGATATCGGCCAAAAATGGAAAAACTTTTAGTGACAATAACTCTTAGTGCCAAGATTCTGTACATTTGATATTTTAGGACAAGTTGTGTATGGAGTAGGGGAATATTTTCATACAAAACGTTTATGTGATTGAAGGTCAAGGTCAGGGTCAAAAACAATTTTTTGTCAAAGTGCATAATATTGAATTTGGACTTGGACATTGGACTATGGACATTGGACTCGAATTTGACAACGATAATAACTCTTAGTGCCAAGATTCTGTACATTTGATATTTGAGACAGGTTGTGTATAGAGTAGGGGAATATTTTTTAACAAAACGGTCATGTGATTGAAGGTCAAGGTCAGGGTCAAAAACAATAATAAAATAATGAAAATAAGCTTGACGCCAAATAGTTATTGATTTGAAGAACAAATGATATAATTTATTTTTATGATTTACTTGAGTTAAGTTTACTTGTTTTCCATTAAACACAGTTTTTGATAAGAATACATGGAATTGTATAAATAGAAGTCCAGAGTCCATGCCATTATACCCTAAGAGCTGTTGAAAGACTAGTGTGTTTTCACATCAGCAAGGCCAGGAACTATCATTCTTTTTTTGATATTACATAATACACTTTTATAACATTGACCTCGCTCTGTCTCATTGTGAAGTTACAATTACATAATACACTTTTATAATATTGACCTTGCTCTGTCTCATTTTGAAGTTACATTTGAAGTGTTATGGATATCTTTTGTGAGGTGGTATGAATGATGCATTCCAGTGGGTTGTATTATTGGTTTATATATATTCTTAAGAATAGAATTTCTGTCTAGCAGACCCCATCAGTGTGATATATTAAAGCAATAGCTTTCATTGACAATACCCACACATTTGATATTTCCAAACAAGTGGACAAGTGGAA
Source organism: Chiridota heheva (assembly GCA_020152595.1). NCBI lineage: Eukaryota > Metazoa > Echinodermata > Holothuroidea > Apodida > Chiridotidae > Chiridota > Chiridota heheva. The sequence continues at coordinate 2,685,531 of JAIGNY010002074.1, forward strand.
AAGAATTTTTTCTTACAAAACAGTCATGTGATCCAAGGACACTAAAGGTCACTAAAAGGATGGAAATGTGATTTTTAGGATTTTTAAAACAATAACTCCTTGTCATCAGACCCAACACATTTGATCCTTTCAGACAAGCAGTGCAAGTGGTAGACACTTTCATGCTAAAATTCATGTGCTCCAAATTTACTTGAAGTAAAATATTATTTTTAGTTCCTTGCATTAGCAAAGGACCCTATGTATTCAACTTGGCGTGTGTGTGTATGTGTGTATGTCTGTGACACTTGCTTAGGTATGCTCTAACTCATGATAGGAAAATCAGTATTGAGGTCAAAAATACATTGTTCTTAATAACTTGAGAATGAAATGTCAGTTGGGAGTGGGAGTTGCACCAGTGTAATTGTCTTGCCATTCCGCTTCATATTGACTTTGACCTCTGGTGACCTCTAATGTTAACATTTTTTTGTTGGTATTTCGATAATTTTGACCCCATATTCGGATTTCAAAAGTACCTTCGATCAAAAAAGGCAATTGGTTGATTCCTGTACGACCTTCATGTGCAAAGTTATCGGAGGTCAAAATTTCCTAAGTCTAGTTAGGATGGTTGTACGGACTTGCCTTTTTGTTTTTGGAATCAGAGTGTCAAGTTACACTTGACTCGAGGTCAAAAGGTCAATAGTCAAATCTGTAAAATTATGCTTATTTCGGGAGAAAAATGGCTATAATAACAAGTTAATAATTTTTTGGTATGTGATAGACCTTGATGAGCTGCAAAGAATGAGCCATTTCCCCACTTAAATAGCATGCCTGGTTCTGGAGTTAGGATGACCTCCATCTGCCCCAAAATTTCATTCTGTAGCAAGGAACCATAGTGCCCTTGGGCTCTTGATATTGTTTTACTGCACGATCATGGCCACAACTAAATTCAACTTTAAATTGTTGGCGCACTTTAACTTTTAAGAACTAAAAACTGATTTTAAAGGGCCTTTGCCAATGCTGTACTGGACTACGGTCTGTCCATAAATTATTTTGTAAAAGACCAGGTAGAACTTCAGACTGCCAGAAATCGGCAACATTTCTTATGAATATCTTTTTTCTACACCCTTTTGAATGTTATCATAAAGCAAGGATCTTTAATTTTAGGTAGTTTTATCAACCTAACAGGTAATTTTAAGACATGATATTTGGTGAGATTATTGGCCTATTTGTGGTTCGAAAATGCATGTTATGTTAGTGTTGGAACTCAACCAGTTCTACAAATTTTATATATTTTTACCAATTTTTGGGTGAAGCTTGGTTGCGATTAATTGCTAAACGCTCGCAAATTTTGGCGATTACACGTTTAGTAAATAAATCGCAAATCAACAGCACTGACTACTTGATAGATAATTTTGTAACAAATTAAAAAAGATTGTTGTCAAGTACTGTATGGTATTAATTTTGCATGCCTTGTGCTTTGTAATGAAGTTCTTGGGTAAAATGATTTTATACCCATATCATGGTATTCTAGCAGCATCGAAATTTGATTAATACTGACATTTAATTTTGGCATGGCAAATCCATATCGTTCTATTTTTGGTTATGCACTCTCATCAAATTGTATTTCACATGTTTACTTTTCTTGTATGGTTAAACCAGTTACGTTTCAATGCTCTCGAGGGAGAGGAAAGCATATTTTCATGCCATTCATGAGGATATCGTAAAACAACATTCATAACTAAACTGGCAGTTGGTTGCAGGTCCTTTTTACAATTACTGTAGGAAGTACCTTGCCTCCAATTACCTGCATTCCTTCAATTTTTGCTCTCCAAGATTTTCTCCCAACTGAACTTATGATTTTTAATCTAAGGATTATTTGACTTGTTTTTAAAGGTGTACAAGGATACAGTGGCGTTGCTGTTGTTAGGAAAACAAATACGAATGTAAACCTGAATAACCTGAGGGGTAAGAAAACCTGTCACACTGGGTATGGCCGCACAGCAGGATGGAATCTCCCTATTGGTTATCTGCTAGAGGAAAGACTGATGCCATCTACAGGATGCAAGGAGCCAGCTCAATCAGCCGCAGCTTTTTTTTCACAGAGTTGTGTTCCAGGTAATTTGAAATTATTTATTCTTTTTTATCGGTAAATATGCTTAGAATAGATTTTTCAAATGATTCTAATGGTGGAGATATGTGTGTTGAGCCTTAAGGTTATTGCTCTTCAATCATCGACCCATTCTTCGTAAGCCTTTGTTTCCTTGATTGATCATAATTACATTTATCAGACTCTTGACAGAAACGACAAAAAGCAAAGGAATTCAGGTTCTTGGCAGCAAATGCCACAACCTGTATTGTAGAAATTGGCAACACCTGCCACAAAAAAATAAATACCCCTTTGGCAGACAGAACCTGCCATAAATTATCAATTTACTGGCCAAAATGACAGCCCAAATTACGTGCCAAAATGATGCTGGCCAAAATGATGGCCAAATACTTGCCAAAATGATGGCAAAACCGACCAAAATGATGGACAAATACGTGCCAAAATGATTGAAAAACCGGCCAAAACGATGGCCAAATACTTGCCAAAATGATGGCAAAACCGACCAAAATGATGGCCAAATACTTGCCAAAATGATGGCAAAACCGACTAAAATGATGGCCAAATTACTTGCCAATATGATGGCAAAACAGACTAAAATGATGGACAAATACTTGCCAAAATGATGGCGAAAATGCCCAATGGGCTAAAAGCCCTGGCTGGGCCCATGAGATATAAATATGAGAAACAATTGCTCCTTGATGCTAAAATTGAGGCAAGCATATAATATATCGTACATAGCATAAATAATAATAGGCCACAAATTTAGGAACAAAGCCAAAAAACTAAGCTATACCTAAGAAGGGTGGAAGGGTGGGTCAAAATAAACTAGACAGAAATAACATTACAAAAGGCTGTGACCGAATTTCCTCAGTCAGAGGCGGGCAAGCTTATATACATAAATTGCGGACGTAACTGGCAAAATAGCAACGCCCAGGCCAACGAGGCAAGGCCCGGTCTATTAAAAAGGACAAGCTAAAAAGCTAATTCCATTAAGCCATTAGGCTCATAGAGTTGGTGCTTATCCCCGGTTTCCATGGCGCAAGCGGATGAGAGTACACGACTCCCCTTGGACAGGATGCCAGTCCATCGCAGATTAATTCCCCAGCAGTGCTGGTACTCATTTTTCACAGCTGAGTGGACTGAAGCAAGTAGAGTAAAGTGTCTTGCTCAAGGACAATGCAGCGCTCAGGACGGGAATTGAACCTGGTAACTTTCGAATACGGAAAGGACAAGAATTACTCAAAAAACATAATGGGAACCTAAAGAACACACCGCAGAAAGCACCAGCTAATAAAATTACATACTTGGAACATGACTATAAAAAATGGGCTAGTTAGGATGAAAACTTGAGTGAGTATGCAACAAAACCCTAAGCTTGGATAAACTGGAACGTCCCTTCATAGGAAAGCTATGTTAAATGATAAGAAACCTCTGTGTAGGGGAGCCGTGTAAAGTGACATCAGGCCCTCTGTGGCAACCGGCAAGCGGTCTAAAATATGAATATTCATGTAGAAACAACCTACACCAGATAAGTACGGTGGCCTATGATAGTTTAAAGACAATGGACCTGAACACCTACCAAGGCTCTGAATAAGAAATTTTAGAGCCTGAGATCAGCCCCAAAATTGATTAAATAATTTTTGCTATTATCTGAAAATGTACATACTAAGAAGGGAATTGTAAATTTTCTATATTCAATCAGCATATTTTGTTTTTCGTTCCATTTTCATTTCACCTTACACTTAACCACTTAAATTTTGTTTTATATCTCCCATTTTTCGGATTTTCTCTCTGTGGATGGGCTTCTGTTTTCGGTGAGATCGTTTCTTTTGTTTTTTTTCCTTCCGTTCTGACCAGACTTTCGAGCCTTATCGTTAGTTAGTAGTACAGCGGTTCTCCTATAGTAGTTCCGATTTTTTTCTAGTTGCCTCGGGTCTCTTGGCCCTTGATTTTTTCTTTCTTCTTTTCATCATGACAAAACGCTTCTGCCTTGACCTTGATCTTGACCCTTCCTCCCCTCCTCGTGACCCACCTACTACCTTCTGCCTTGATCTTGACCCTCCCTTTCCTCCCGTGACCCACCTACTACCTCTATTGATCATTATTCAGCCCCAATCCCCAAAATTCTGATAATACAGGCCACAAATAAACAAGATAGTTTAAAAAAAGTTTCCTTCTTTCCCTATTCACAAAGCGCTCCAAAGCATTGTCGGTACGCTCCCCAAATCTCCACCCTCAGATCCGGCAGTCCCCTGGTGCACTGCACTAGAGACACTCAAGCCACCACCCTCCTCACCACCAAAACCCTAGCCAATACCGGTATTGATGTTACAGTCACCCCCCACCATTTCCTGAACTGCAGCAAAGGTGTGGTCAGATCCAGAGACTTAGCCTTCCTGACCGATGAAGACCTGGTAAATGAACTTATCAATCAAAACGTAACTGAAGCCCGGCGTCTCGTCCTCAAGAGAGACGGTGCCGAAGCACCCACCAACACCATATTTCTAACGTTTTCCACACCACCCCCTCCTCCTCCACATCACTGCTGGCTACTTTAGAATCCCAGTCACCCCAGACTAAACTGATTCCTTGAGACCAACAAAATCCTCTCTCCTCACCAAAGCGGCTTCCGGAAACGTTGCAATACCCTAGACCACTTAATTACGCTCGACTATCCGGGAATCCTTTGCAAAAAAGGAACACATCATTGCCATTTTTTTTCCACCACGAAGAAGCTTTCAATACTACTTGGAAATACGGCATTATCTGCAAACTTCACACCATCGGCCTCAGAGGCCATCTCCCATCTTTATTCAAAACTTCCTCTCACTTAGGCAGTTACAAGTACGTATTGGCCACACCCTTTCCAACCCCTACCCCCAAGAAGAAGAGTCCCCCGAAGCACTCTCTTCTTCAACCTAAGCATTAATGACATTGCGGACAACCTTGGCCCCAACATCTAACGTACCCTCTACGTGGACGACTTCACTATCTTCTACTCCTCCCCTAGCTTTCCTCTTGTTGATAATAGACTACAATTCAGCCTCAACCAGCTGCAAGTCTGGTGCAATAATAACGGTTTTAAATTCTCCAAAAAAATGACAGTCTGCATGCACTTCTGTCATTTCAACAACCACAACCTCCACCTCAACCCGCACCTCGTGCTTAATGGCAATCGCATCCCTAAAGTTAAAGACACGGAGTTCCTGGGTTTAACCTTAATCTACCACGCAGCAATAGTATCGCCGTTTTCACACCACCTTTTTCTAAAAATAAAATCGGGACTTTACCACAGTCCTATAAGAGTAATCTTGGTATTATTTTAAAGAACTCGGATATTTCTTTTACAAAATGAAACTTTTTCATAGAGGTCATATTACATAATTTATAGAAAAATTACATCTAAAAAGGGTAAAACTCAATAATTGCTAAAAATTTACAATTTTTTTTTTTCTCTTTACATTTACGATAATTTCAAGATCACATTTTTGCTTCAAAATCAAACACGCAAGTCCTAAGACATGATAGTATTGGTTTCTGGTATAATTTTTATAATCCCTACGTCCAATCTTTTGTTCTGGAGAAATTTCTTCAAAATTTCATGAATTTCTGCCATTTTTGACCGTTTTTTTTCTTCAAAAATCGCGTAACCCAAACCGTACATCACACATGCTTTATTGAACCGCCGTTCGAAAGCGCTTGAAATTTCCGTTCATTTGATATATAAATAAAGACATACCCCCCTCTATTTAGAACCTATCCTATAAGAATAAAATTACACCTATCCATTTTGAACGACTACGTGGTGCATAGGAAATGTACGCGACTAGCGTGCGAGCGCTCGGGGTTCGAGTCCCGTCGTAACCACTGCGTAATTATTTTTCTGCTGCAGCTTTCAGGGGACGTTTGACTTTTTATTATTTTTGATGTGTTTTCATCTTTCCTTTCTTTCTAAAAATTATAGATTAGTATCATTAGAAAGGAAATTTCAAAAACGAATCTAAATATGTAACACAAATCTCTGTTTTTAATACTGACAAGAAGTTATACTTCTGCAAAGATTGACCATTTGTTGACCAAATTTAGCCAAAAATTGCTTAATTTGCATAATTTTGTCCAATATTTCCTAAATTGGTTTTAATTACTCAAAAGATAAATATCTTAGCATCTATTCCAACCAAACTTGTAACGAAAGAAAATGAAAGGAAAGTTGTCAAAAATGCATATAAAAAAAAAGTTACGAAAATTGGGGTCGCTATTTTTAAAGCCCTGGTAGAGTAAGGGTTAACTCTAGACCCCAAACTCTACTACAAGCAACACATCCCCAACCTGAAACTAAAATGCAACAGCTCCCTCAGAATTCTCCGCCTCCTCTCCAACACCACTTGGGGTGCGAACCGACATGCTCTCCTCAAAATCTTTAGGCTCAACATTCGTGCCAAGCCCTCAGACTTTGTCTAGGTGCCTACAGGACCTCCCCAACCACCAGCCTTCATGTTGAAGCCAATGAACCCCCCTTTCTACTTAGATGTAGAAAGCTTAGCCTTTCCTATGCTTTTAGAGTCCTAACCAACACCCAGAACCCTGTTTACAACGTCATTAGGTACCCCAAATTCTCCACCCTCTTTGATGGGACTAAACCCTATCCCCCCCCCCCCCTCCTTTCCCTTTAGCTTACCCATTGAATCAGACCTCTCCCATTTCGGCATCAACACCACCACTCTCGGCACCTTCTCCTGGCCCACTTTTCCTCCTCGGGCCACCCTCCTCCCTTCTATCCACCTGGGCCTCTCCACTCATCACAAAACTCAAATCCACTCTAACCTCTTCATCAATCTCCACAACCAAATCAAAGACCAACTCCCAAACTACACCTATACTGATAGCTCTAAAGAAGGCAACAAGACAGCTGCTGCTGCAGTCATTCAAGACATCACCCTCAGTAACAGACTTCCCGACTACTCGTCCATCTTTTCAGCCAAGGCAAAGGTCATCTTCCTCGCCCACAACTTTATTGAGTACTCTCCGCTCAACCACTTTACCATTTTATCAGACTCAAAGGCTGTTCTTACTTCTTTGCTCAATTTTAAATGGGATAACTTCACATCCCACCTCCTCCAGAAACTCCTTTCGCCCACCATCTGCAGGAAAAGTTTTCTTTTCTTCTGGATACCCAGCCATGTTGGCATCCCTGGCATTGACAGGGCTGATGCAGCCGCTAAGCTTGCCCTCAACCTCCCCCTACCCTTTTCCCCCAAAACCCTCTCTGACATCAAACCGCTTATCGCTTCCCTTGTCCGTGACCACTGGCAAACCTCATGGAACTCCCAATTTAATAATAAACTCCACGTCATCCAGCCCATCATTCCAATCACACCTACCATCAACAACCTCTCTCGTATCGACAACATTCATATTACCTATCTTAGAATTGGTCACACCCACCTCACTCACTCCCACCTTCTTATTGGCTCACCCCAACCCCTCTGCAACAATTGCCATTGCACCCTCACAGTCCATCACGTTCTCCTTGCTTGTCCCCAGTACAACCTTCCCAGAGCTTCCCTCGCTCCCCACAACTCGATTGCTGAGTTTTTCCAGAAAAATCCTCTGGATAGAATTATCTCCTTCCTTTATCATGCTTCCCTCTACAACCATATTTAATTCTCTTCCACCCCCTCTCTACTTTGTTTTTGTGTCACCCACGCACCTTCTCTCTCGATCACAGCTTTCTGACTTTTTGTTCTTGAATTTTTCTCATTCTCTCCCTGTTTCCTTTTCTACCTACCTCTAGAATGATCTGACCTCTCAGCCGATATGACCGTCGTTGTCGTGGTGCAGTTAAGCCATAATCAAACAAACAAACAATCCACATGAAGTTATAGCAGTACTATTTGTTTTTAAAACTTTAAAGTATATAGTTTAAAAAAATCTCATCCCACTTTGCATTCTGTCAAACTTGAACCCAGTATATAGATAGTTAATAGTTTGAAATACCTACAGCATTTGAAGAACTTGTATATGCAATATTTTATAGCTGTTGCATTTGTTTCAGTATGCCATCAGACATTTGAGGGTACTTACTTTTCCGTGCCTACTTCAGGAAATACAAGAAGGTAGATTCCTTAAGTGCTTTGAGTCCTTGGCATGTATGTATATACACTACTTGTAATGAAGACTTCCCTTTTCCACATTTTGTTTTATATCTGATTTGGCTTGATGCCGTATCCTTTATTACCTTATTGCAACATATACATGTAGCATAATGGGTGGGTGGTTTGGGTGGTGGGTAAGGTGGGTGGGTTTGGGTGGTGGGTGGGTTTGGGTGGTGGGTGGGTTTGGGTGGTGGGTGGGTTTGGGTGGTGGGTGGGTTTGGGTGGTGGGTGGTTTGGGTGGTGGGTGGGTTTGGGTGGTGGGTGGGTTTGGGTGGTGGGTGGGTTTGGGTGGTGGGTGGGTTTGGGTGGTGGGTTTGGGTGGTGGTGGGTGGTGGGTGGGTTTGGGTGGTGGGTGGGTTTGGGTGGTGGGTGGGTTTGGGTGGTGGGTGGGTTTGGGTGGTGGGTGGGGTTGGGGTGGGTGGGTTGGGGTTGGGTGGTGGGTGGGTTGGGGTGGTGGGTGGGTTGGGGTGGTGGGTGGGTTGGGGTGGTGGGTGGAACAATATTAAGTGCAATTGGGTTGCTACTTAGTGGCTTGATGGTGTATAATGTAAAGTTATGTCTCTGAAAAGTTGTGACATATAGCTTAAAGGTCAATTTTGTACTGCATTTCATTGGACAAGCATAATTGCTATTTAATTGATCTTTGATGGGTTGGTGTCTAGAGTGTGTTAATTGGTAGGATGTGGAGGGTGATGCAAGGTTATGTTCCATGCATAATGCGTTATGTCATTTAAAGATCAAAGGTTAGAGGTCAAATAATTGATTTAAAAATGGTCAATTTTGTGTTGCGCTTTCTGGGATAACTGTAAGTGATATTGAGTTTGTACTTGGTGGGTTGATGGAAGGTTAAGGTAATGTAGGGTTATATTCCTTACAAAATGGGATAGATCATACAAAGGTCAGAGGTCAAATTGTTAGACTCAAATGGTAAATTTTGGTAGGTCGCATGTTATGGAAAAAACCTAAGTGCAATTGGGTTGTAACTTCGTGGGTTGATGAAGGATGATGTAAAGTTGTGTCTCAGGAATGATGTGACATGTCACTTCAAGGTCAAAGGTCTGGTCAAATAATAATGGTAAATTCTGTGCTGAATGTCATTGGAAAAATGTATTTGCTATTTTATACTGCACAAATTAGGCCAGGTCATTTAAAGGTCAGAGGTCAAATAATTGATATCAAATGGTAAATTTTGGTTGGTTGCCTGTTATGCAAAAATTGCAAGTGCAATTGGGTTGTTACTTGGTGGGTTAATGAAGGATGATGAAAGGTTGTGTCTCGGGAAAGATGTAACCTGTCGCTTAAAGGTCAGAGGTAAACTCAATGTTACTTGCTGGGTTGGTAGAAGGGAATGTAGTGTTGTGTCTCACACATAATGTCATTTAAAGGTTAAATGTCAGAGGTCAAGTAATTGATATGAAATGTTCCATATTATGTCTTGTTTCCTGAAAAAACATTTGATCATTTTCCGAATTACATGTGGCAGAGGCGATAAGGTCAGCAACTCCGTGGATTGCCATCTTGTTTGTGTTAGTTCTTTGGTTCTTATTACTTTTCATTTTGGAAGTCGTAACAGTGATATTTTTGTGGAATTTTCCATTTATTGGTTTTTTCCAATCTTTATTTGTTTGTCGCATGTTAATTTATTCCCACATTGTATCCAGTGTATGAACTGGTTGTATGAAATAAAATACCAAATCGTTGAACTTTATGAATCTGCATTTCAGCAATCTATCCAAGGTAAACTAATTTTGATAAATATTTTAAATGGCCAAAAAATTTTCGACCTTGGTCACTGGACTGAAAACTATGTCTTCTTCTTTTCTGTCTGTGTGGCTGCCATACAGAAAAAATATGCTCATGTTGTATGTATAGCTGGATGGTTTTTTTTGTCAGTTTTAATTGTATTTGTACTCATTGTTCATTTGAGATGGTCCTTAAAATGCTTGAACAAGGTTACCACAGTATGTCTGGGGAATCATTTATTCCCAAAGTCATTGCTAGAAAGCCAAGCTCTGCCTGACAATGACAATAGATGAGTGTATCATGCATGGCTTTCAATGTCCCTTGAGTGTTATTTTGTCACTGTTAAACCTGTTAAGAACCTGGGAAAATTTGTCCTCGGTTCCTTTGATAGAAGGTATGAAGTGCTAAAATTGTTGAATTGTAGATGGTATCATTACTTCCAAAATAGGGTGGTAAAAAATTCAAATTTTGGAGGATATGGGATATTATGTTATTCCAGTTTCACTAAATATTTCTGTTCTGATTTTAACAACAATTTTTATCAGAATTATCCATTTTGAGCTTGCAGAACTGTAATTGGAAATGATCAGCTCTTTGAAGACATGGAAAGGACATATAAAAAACTTTGACATACTTAGGAAATAGACCGAAATTACCTTTAAAAGTGATAAGTGTATATAATTTTTCCAATCAAATTAAGGGTGGGTCGTGATAATTCCACATAGCAATCTGTTGTGGCATAGCTTTCTTTTGAACATTAATTACTGGTGAGGTTTCCACTGCAATTTTGCAAATTGTGGGCCAAGTCCATCGTGTGGGAAATGAATGTTTTGCTTAAGTTAGAATTTGCTGTTATTTTCCATGTTTGCCAACAGCTACTTCATGAAGTTGATCGTTTTGTTCAGTTTAATCAAATACTAGGGAAATATGTTTATGTAATACTGGTCCATTTGGAGAGCAGAAATGTCTGTTGCCCTTTGTATCTTGCTTAGGATCGATTCCTTGCATGAGTGATTTGACAGATACCTTCATCTAAACCCCAACTTCCTACAGATGAAATCTTTTGAATGATTTCCTTCCGTCACAGGTACAAACCTCGCAAATGAATAATTATTACCAAATATTGCTTACAAAAGGACATGATACAGGTTTCCATTTTGCTGTGTCATGTTGTACAATTCTGTACTGCATTCTGCAGTGATGTACAGTCCAAATACAAAAAAATGGGTTTCTGAAAACAAAGAGACAAGCAAACGCAGGCAAAAACATAACCTCCATCCAACTTCGTTAGGGCAGGTAATAGGTTGACAAGCAAACGTAGGCGAAAATATAATCTCCGTCCAACTTCTTTGGTGGATGTAATAAGTATTGGTATAGTATATTCTGTTGGAATTAGGCTTTTGGTTTTGCTGTTGTTGTTGAGATAAACTCTTGGAATTTTGTTAAAGACTCCATAGTTCAAGAAGGTAAAATACTTTTTCCATCCCTTACCTCTATGGACTTAAAAAAATTCTGGTAGATCATTTGTTCTGTAAATAAAGCTTAAAGATTTTGGTACTGTATATGAAGAATTTTCAGTATTGTGATATAGAATACTACTAGGGAATACAGTATGTGTCTAATGCATGTCATTGTTGCTGGTACAGTTATTCATATATTATTAATGCTTATTGTTACCTGCTGTTGTCTGCAGCATGGTACTTAAGTACTGTGCTTCACTGTGAAGAAGCTTGAAGCACTGAATTGCATAATTTCAATTCATGCCCGTGTGCCTTCTGCATAGAACACACCTCTTTATTGTGAAGCTAAATTCTTATTTGAAATTGCTCCACAAATATATTAAAGTGGATTTCTGGAGTTGTTTTGCTGTATGTAACTGACACCAAACACAACTGACACCAACTATGTTTACATAATAGAGCATCATAGTGTTAATAGAACAAGTCTTTTAAAAACAGCTGATTTTTTCTGATATCGTTAAGAATTGCTAAACCAAAAAAATATAGCAAAGTAAATTGTACGGTGTAGTTATGCCAAAGATTTGTGTTAATTCATAAAAATGTGCTTCACATTCAGCTATTCATGTCTTCCGATACACCTTATGTATCAATTTGAAAGGGGTTGATTGGGAGGTTCATTTGTTTTATAGATAACCTAATCAGAAACAGCTAGAGGTCTTCAAATTGAATAATAAAATGGCACAATAGAATGGGAGCTAGGCCAATCAACTGATATCATCACAAGTTTGCATATTACCATTTAAAAAGGATAAATGATCTATGCTTTCAAAAAGCCTTTTGCATATTAAATGCCTATTGTTTTGCTATTGTTTTGTAACTTGTAAATCACCTCAAGCTGTTTTTTTCTTCTGACATTCATGAATAAATTGGCCTGTAAACTTATGAAAATGGGATCAAATTTAACTGATTTTTATATTTTCAAGTGAGGATGTGAGATTACTAAGGTAACTTAAATAAAGTGTGGTGTTCATATTAAGTTTAAGATTTGCATAACAACAGTCTTGTGAAACATGTTTAGCATGAGGTCAGATGTGTATGGTTGGGGGTTGTGTTGACATATTTATCACCTGGGTTAATATTTACAATTGTGAACAATTGCCATTAATGTCTGTTATTTGTAAAAGCATGAAAAAAATCAATAATATATGCTAGGCGAGACTTCCTAACTTGAAATTTCTAGTTGTTTCTTGAATTCCACCATGTTACGATCTCATTGCTTCGTTCTAGGTGTGGAAGATGCAGTTTCAACCTCAGATAATGTGAGCAATCTCTGTGCGTTATGTGGAGGTGACTGCAGCAGGCAAAGCATATATAGTGGATACTCAGGGGCATTCAGGTAGGTCAAGATTATGTAAGCTGGACACCAGTTTAAACTAAGAATAAGATATTAGGTATCAACTGATTATACTCAGGACTAGATAATAGCTTAGAGTTAGTTGATGTCAGTTGGAAATAACTATAAAATTTCCCACGGTTCTGAATAAAAGTTTTAAAAATCTTCCCATGAAAAATCGCGACAGTAATAATATTAATATAGTGAATACATCTTTATGTACTTCCCTCCCTCTTTCCCATTTTAATGTACTTTTTATCACACAATTACTTATATGGGGGACATTTTTAGATCATATATACCTCATATTCTGTTGTTTACTCAAGAAATCTATTTAAAAAAACAATAAAAAAAAAAACGTTTTCTTCCAGCGAATTCCCAATTTCGCCACGATTATAACCTACGGAACCATAACTTTTTCCAGTTCCGCGTATGGGCTAGCACAATTGCAATCATTTTATTCTAGTATGTTTATGTGAGGCATAAAAAAGCGGACTTGTGTCGGGCTATTGAATGTGAGTTAAGAAAACCTGTTGGGCTAATTATAGCACATCAGAGTGTACCATTTGCGTTTTATTAGATTAACCTCTCTGGTACTATTTGACCTTGTTGTGCATGTGCTGACATGTCTCGTCAATCAATCAACCCTACACTCAACAGGAAAGTAATCCCAAGCATTATTATCCCCTGGCCAACAAAGTTGGTTAAGATCAAATATAGCATCTTTACCGTTCGTCCGTCCACATTTATTGTCCATCCCAACCACATTTATTGTCCATCCGACCACATGCATTCTTCAGCTGCTGAGGTTCAAAGATTTCTGCCCTTCGAAAGAAATTCCAACTCATTTTTGGTTCCAATCAGGAACCTATGCAGTCATGATGGCGTGTGTGTGTGTGGGTGTATGTACGTGTGTTTGTAACGGCCAGCTCGTAAATGCGATATCTCAAGAATGATACACTGGATTCATGTCATATGTAGTACACATATAGCCCATGCTCCATAGATGTGCCAATTTGTTTTTGATGGTGATTTCATGCATATTAATGAGTAGGCAGTGCTTAATATTAAAATCTTGAAATGTTCATATTTTAACAACCGCATATCTGGTTTGTGTCATATGTGATATAATTATTATGTTAGCTGGTGTGTACATGTTGCTGATGTAAAACGTTGAATTTAATTTTTATGCGTAGTGGGCGGGGTTTAATATGATTTTGCTAAAAAGAGCTTGTAAACACGGTGTCCCAAGAACAGTTAAATGGATTAGGCTTGCACGGTCTACCCCTTTGTAAGTCGAACTGGTTTCGTTAAATTGCAGATTGGGTTTGATTCATGCTTGAAAGAAAGAAAAAATGAAAAACCGGAAGTACCGAAAAAACCAAATCACTGTAGAATTTTTTTTTGTTTAAAGATGGTAATAATTAGTTTTCTTTTAATAAAAAGAAAGTTCATGCTTTGTGTAAGAATGTATTTTGAAGTACCTTTTAAAATATGCAATATCTATGCAGATTAGAATAATTATACAATTGAGAAATGAGAATGCTTGGAAATGCATAGTCATAAATATTACATGTACCTGTAATAACGGGCTCGAATCCGCTCGATAATGTCTCTTTGTGTCTTGTTTCTGGGCAAATACTTCCACAAACACAACAACTGTACCTTCATTTCTTTATAGTCCCTTTAATTTTAATTCCTTAACATTCCTTAAACATCAACAAACCAAACCTTAACATTCTCTCCCGAGTCCTTTTGTCTTGTAAAATACTTTGTTAATCCATTATAAATCCCGGCGATAACAATATCGCAAATCGCAAGACCATGCATTAATAAATTCACAACCAACCCCGCCCTACATGCACTATGCAAGACTATATTAACTACAAGTTACACAACACATTGTGTATGGGCACGACGGCTCCTGGATATGAAACTTATGAATGTATATCATGACTCGGTAGCAAGACTTCTGCACGTAGTAACTCAGAAAGTGCCGTCATTGGTCAAAAAAGTTAACTTTATTCCCACTGTATGTAAATCAGCGCAAGGGGTGATTTTTTTCCCATGCACCAGTAACAACAAGTTAGCATGATTTTTATCTTTTTCACTTGCTAATAAAGGCCGATAATACGTTCCTTGAGGCTGTGTTTCATATTTTCGAAAGTTTTTAAAGTTTGAATTTGGGAAAAACTGTTGCTATATATAGCATGATTTAGAAGAGTGAAATTGCGTGATCGTTATGGACTAATACGATGCAAAAACGAAGATAAATTATCCCGTGCTATCAGTATCACTTACCCTGAAGCTGGTATAGTCACAAGTAGATCACAAGAGAAACCGTCCATTCATCCCCTCAAAAAGTTTCTATTTCTAAACTCATTTTCATGTGTAAAATATACTTTTGAACAACCGTCCTGGTCAAAACTGTTCAGATTGAAAAAGAACAAAGGATTTCATGCATTTTGTTTTGAAACATTTCTTCCGTACCTCTGTAATTATGTTTACTCATAATTGTACTAGCAATGGAATCTTTTGTACCAATTACGTGCGTATGTAATTGACCCATGTCACGTGTAATTCGCTTGGGGTTTACAAGCTCAAATGATTTCATTGGTTCGAAGTAGAGGGAGCTTATATATGTTTTTTGCGGACCCGTTAACATATCTTTTCACAAGTAGAAAGAACTAAACAGAATGTTCAAATACAGATGTGTTTTGCCATTTTTTATGATTCTGAATGACCAAAAATATTGCTTATCATTTTTAAATGTTTCAAATCAATGTAGAACTTAAAATATTATCTGCAGAGTGCCGAAGAATTGATTTTACTTGGGTGCGCGGCCTGTGTTATAAAAAGAAAATGTGTTCATAGCTCCTTGCTGAAACAAGGTCCGTTTTAACCATTACTCTACCAGGGCTTTGAAAAATGTGATCCCAATTTTGTATCTTTTTTTTCCATAGGCATTTTAGACAACATTCCTTTCATTTTCTTTCATAACAAGTTTGGTTGGAATGGAAGCTAAGATTATTATCTTATGAGTAATGAAAGCCAAATTAGGAAATATTGGACAAAAATATGGAAACTGACCGGTTTCACGTTGGGGCAAAACTGTGAAGCTTAAACTGGATTCATGTCATATGTGGTACACAAGATAGCACATGGTCTGTAGGTGTGGCCTATTCTTTTTGGTGGTGATATCTTGCAAATTATTGAGAAGACAGGGCTTAATATAAAAATCTTTAAATGCTCCTATTATGACAATCACATGTCTGTGTTGTTTTATATTTGTTATAAAAATGATGTTAGCTGGTGTGTACGGTTTCATTGTATATAAATGTTGACTTTCATTAATATGCGTAGTGAGCGTGACTTAATATTATTTTGTGAACAAAAAGCTTGTTAACACGATATTTCAAAAACTAAACTGGATTCACGACATGTTTGGTACACAGATAGCTCATGGTCGACATATGCCATAGCCCACATATGGCATATGTCGTACACAGATGGATCATGCAGGTGTGCCCTAATGTTTTTGGTGGTGATATGCGTATTAAAAAGTGGGCGAGACCTCTTGAGTAAACTTGTTGAAACAGCTGATAAATAGCAAGTGTATGTTAGTTTTGCGCTATATTGGGCATGATAATATTGTTGGTTATTGTGTGTACATGCTTATGTTATCAACAGATGTCATTACTATGCATGGTAGGCGTGGCTTAATGTGAAAGTGCCAAAGGAAACTCCATACTGTGTATCTCTTGAACAGCCCTCTTAAGCCTTCACCTTCCCACCCAAATACTCAGTTTTCTAAGGACAATTATAACATGTCAGATCCAACCATGGCTTAATGCTGCATCCACCTCTTCTTTGATCTAGCCCTAATCTTTATATTTTCTTGCATCATTCTTATTACCTTTCAGTCAATTCATTCATATCACAATTCTGTGTGACTGCTCCTGTGTGATTACTTTGCTGCTGTGTTGAATGGTGCCTTATATCAGTCATTGTCTATTTTTCAGATGTTTGATAGAGCAGAACGCTGATGTTGCATTCATAAAGCCTGTTACAGTTACTGAAAACACTGATAACAACAAACCAGATGAGGCTTGGACAGTTGGTTTGAACTCTGCTGATTTTGAAATTTTGTGTCCGGATGGAAGTCGTAACACATTGGCCAACCATGAAACCTGCCATTTTGCCAAAGTGAGTTTGCTTATCGTTTTTTATAGAATAAGCTATTTCTGAATTTTTTGGAAAGAGGATTTTTTCAGCACTTTCTGTTCCATTTGTACCAAAACAAGTTCGACTTTTATGAAAGCTAACATGTTGAACTTTCCAAAAATGTGCATATTTCCAAACTCAAATATGCAAATTAGGTCATAGAATTAGCATATTAGGTCTCCAAACATTCTATTTTTATGACACGCTTGTGCCTTGTGGCTAAATAGCACAAAAATATGGATAGAATTTCTGAATCGTCCTTGGAAAGACCTTTCATTTGATATTATTCATGGATTTTTAGGAATCAGAAGAAAAACAATGACGCAAATATGAAAAATTTGGTACATTTTGACCTAAAAATTATCCCCTGATTCTGTGAATAATCTATCTAATAGTGTATGGCACTAAATTTTCCAAAAAAAAATGCATTTTCCTCTTCTATAATGTCCAAAACTAATAGAATGCAGAAAAACAAGATGTTTACATCATCATTTGCACAATAATTTTTTAAATTATGCAAATGATATGCAAATTAGGTCATTTACCTTATTTATTATGCACGAAACTGTTTTTTGTTTATTTCTGACCCAAATTCAGTCATTACATGCTTCACAGCTACTTTTATGTTGATAGACTATGCTGATTATCTATTAGACACTTACTTCTGTTCATTCCACATAAAATTCATAAGAAATTTTTGCGGAAAAGGTCCAAATTTGTAAAGTCTTCTGCTATACCTTGTTGCTGCGAATAAAAAAAATATAAAAAAATTGCAACTATATTCATTCAACTTACTTTAGTTTGGTTTTCCCATAACCAGTTACCGAAGACCTCGTGTCGATCCCGGTCACTCTCCACCAGTACTTCCCACAGATGATAGTCTTTATCGGCTGCAGGGATGACCTTCGACGTTGTATCTCCTGCAGCCGAGCATTCTGCTCTTCCTCCCTGGTTTTGAAGGCAGCTTTTTCCGCTGCAGTCGGATTTTCTTTGAGTGGTGATGGTGGCGAGACTGCAGCGGAAGGCCTGGAAGAGGGGTCTGGGCTCATCTTCAACGGTCTGTCCCTCTTCCTCTTGGGTTGGGGAGTAGCGGGCAGCTCGTCCTCTTCAAGCATACGCATAACATGTTATCGCATAACATGTTATTGTGGTTTCTAGTAGCGGACGGCTCGTCCTCTTCAAGCATACGCATAAAATGTTATCGCATAACATGTTATTGTGGTTTCTAACCTGCCCCACAATTTTGTGGTAACCGTGGGGACAGACTTTTACAGCCGAGAAGCCCGGGGTTACATACAGGGGTCCAAAATGTTTGTTTTATCGATCTAGTCATCACCACAACAGTGGCATAGCCAGGGGGAGGGGAAAAGGATCATGGTCCCAAAAAATGGGGCATCAAAATAATGTACGGGTACTAGGCCTATATACAAGCATTTTCCTCTAAATGGGCCTGGGGCACCCCCAACATGTGTATTTTGCCCTAACATGGGACCCCTACTCCACTTTCCCCCATAAAATTGTGACTTCGGCCCCTGAAATAATGGAACTTGGATTTTGTGAAATTGGGAATACACATATTTCAGTAGGCCTCAATTTACAATTTTGCCATTGGGAAATACATATATTTCAGTCCATTTAGAAATCTTATTATTGGGGTTCAGCTTTCATTTGTTTCATCCGGGCTATTATAGAAAGGACCTAAATCCTTTTTTTTATATGTAATTTTAGTGTCCCTTTTACTTGTTTATCGTAACAAGCAAAAAATCCCCGCTAATTTATCATTAGAATTTTATAAGCCTTATTTTATTACTACACATTTACAATGTAGTACTTTCGCTATTTTTGGAAGAAAACACTCACCAACTCCGAAATTTGGAACAGATCGCTATCCATCTCAGCAGGCTCTATATTCTCCTCTTCCTCAATCTGGTGGAGTTCTGGTACATCTTCTTTATCAGAAGTACCTTCCGACCCCTCTGAATCATCATTATTTTGAAGAAAACATAGGGAGTCGGAATGCACGTTCGACGTTGTAACTCGCCATTTTGTTGTCTCGAATAAGCGAAAAATAGAAAAAAAAGACGCAAGTTGACGTCATCATCAGAGACCTTTTAGGCAAGTAGAGGGGGTGCATCTGTTATTGTAATAGTTCGTCTAAACGATCTATTTTTCCTCTATCCGTAGAGATTTTAAAAATTCCAATACAATATTTGGGCCGGTTTTCATGATTTTTTGATAAAAAAAAGTCAAAAATGGCCCAAAATCACAAATTTTGGCATATTTTCTTCAAAAAAACACAAACATTGACCAAGTACAAGTAAAAATCGTGTAGCAACCAACAATTCAAACTATCTTTATACTTTACCTGAAAAAAAAAAAAGAAAAAATATTAATGTATGACATTCGTCGTAATCTTCTTTCTTTTTTTTTTTTTATACCTTTTTTTTAAAAATGCACTTTTTTGTAACGATTTTACTCAATTGTTTTTAATCTAACCCCCCAACAAAATAACCATATTATGACAGATCTATTCAATCTGGTTTGAATGAACTTATTTGCAGCTTTATAGGATTTTGGTCACCGTGACGCTGGGAGAGTAAGGGTTAAACACCTAGGGATGTGTCTGTTGTGTAGAATGATACAGTTGAACATTGTTAATGGTAGGTAGGATAGGGCTGCTTTATAAGTTATTGCGTATCGAATTGTGGTAGCCATAGTTAATGCTAACCTTTTACAAAGTTTAGCAAAATAAAGGCAGACATTCAGAATAAGATTTATTTCTATGAAGAATTTGTAGAAGTCTGAATCATACTCACTCCATATTTACTCATATTCTCTCATATTCACTCCTCCGGCCTCAGAGTCCCCCTCCCCACCTTTATCCAGAACTTACTCCACTCCCGCCACTTCAGATTACGCATCGGAAACACTATGCCGAAAAATTTCTCTTTAAGCCTTTCCGCACCCGACACCTGAGTTAATCCTGAAAACTCAGGTATGGCAATTACCAACCCGACTTCCTGTTCAGTGTATTGTGTTTCCATTTAAACAATGATTGTTTATCTGCCATTCCCATGAATGCCACAGCCAAGTAGCCCAAGGCTATTAGTGTGTACAAGATTACAAAAAAACCAGAGCTGAATAAATCTGTGTTAATTGTCTTAGTGGGGAGGAGGGGGGGGGGGGGAGTTTGTTTGCAAACTGGTGATAAAAATAGTTGTGTATCATATGCCTAAGGTGATGTGTGCATTAATTGTAAATGATTGACGGACCATTTCTTTTAAGGGAAGATATTCATGCCTACTCTTAAAGGTACACAAAAAGTATACCCAACAACTGGGTGTCCACCAAGGCAGTATCCTCTCCCCCACTCTCTTCATCCTCAAATTGTAGAACTCTGAATCATACTCACCCCATATTCACTCCTCCAGCCTCAAAAGGCCCCCTCCCCACTTTCATCCAGAACTCCCGCCACTTCGAAATACGCACCGGAAACGTCGACTCCCAAAGGTATACCCAACAACTGGGTGTCCCCCAAGGCAGCATCCTCTCCCCCACTCTCTTCATTCTCAAAATTAAGAGCATAACCAAAACTCTCACCCTCAACATCAAAAGCTCCCTCTATGTCAACGATTTCACTATCTACTCATCCTCTCTGTGCTTCCATACTCTCTAAAATAAGCTACAACACTGTCTGGACAGTCTGGCTCACTGGAGCGACACAGAGCGGTTTCAACTTCTCAAAAGACAAAACTGTTCTCATCCATTTCAACAACAACAACTCTTTCCTCCTTCACCCCAATCTCTGTCTCAAAGATTCCATAATCCCCAGTAAAGACAGTTTTCGCTTCCTTGGAATCACTCTCGACTACAAACTTCCTATCTCCCCCACATTAACACTCTCAAAACCAAATGTTACAAAATCCTCAATTTTCTCAAGGTCCTCTCAAGTACTGACTGGGGAGCAAATCGTCTCACCCTGCTCACCTTATACCGCTCCCTCCTCAGATCCAGGCTGAACCATGGCAATTTCATCTTCGCCTCC
The DNA here is from genome assembly GCA_020152595.1 of Chiridota heheva. Classification (NCBI taxonomy): domain Eukaryota; kingdom Metazoa; phylum Echinodermata; class Holothuroidea; order Apodida; family Chiridotidae; genus Chiridota; species Chiridota heheva. The sequence goes on from JAIGNY010002074.1 coordinate 2,706,637, forward strand.
GCCCGCCCGCAATTTTTACTGGAAACACCTGTAGGTCACTGAGAACACTGCCCTAAGGCTTAATTTGCCTAGGCCCCACTCACAACTCCCACCAGTCTCCACGTCGAGGCCAACGAACTCCCCTGCGACCTCCGGTGCAGGAATGCCAGCCTCTCCTTTGCTCTCCGCATCCTCACCAATCCACAAAACTCTTGCTTCCATTTCATCCGCTCGCCCTCCTTCACCAACCCCTTCAATCTCAACAACGCATCCCCCCACCTTTCAGGATCTAGATGCACTCCCACTTCTCCAAAGCCAACATCAACATTTTCTCGATTACCAGACACACCATCCCACTTACACCCACCTGGACTATTCTCCCCCTCCCTCCAAGGTTTACCTTGGTCTTTCCTCCTTCACAAAAGTTCTCCACAGCCCAACCTTCTTCCACTCCAAATACTGCCAACTCAGTAGATATTTCCACGACTACTCCTTCCTCTTTACCGACGGCTTCACACCAGAAGGCTCCTCTGCAGACTCCACTGCCTGTCTTGGCCTCACTCTTTCCTCAATGTTACCCAACGGTACCCCTATTCACTCTTTTGAGGCGAAGGCCATCCTCCTAGCCTTAAACATCATAGAACTTTTTTTCCATCCCTGTTAGGCTTGGGCGATATTGAACATAATGCAATATCGATATATCGCCTGAAAAATATCGATAATATCGAAATATCGATATGCAAATTATAGGACGTCATACGTAAGCTGTATGTACTGTTCTGGGCAAGGTAATCTCGTCTCGGCTCAAAAAATGTCAAGTAAAACTTTTTGTACAAATTAACAGAAATCACTGCAAAATATATACATATGATCTTCAAATAAACACCCATTATGTTTAAAAATGTTCTTTACATGGTTTCTATCTCAAAAGATCAATCACAGAAACTTTGAAAAAGTTTAGGCCTCGGCATATTCTTAAAAAAAAAAAAATGTTGTGGAACTGGTATTAGGCCTACACTGTATGCCTTACAAAAATCGGCTCCAATTCTTCTTAAAATTTTATAACTCACTTACTTCTTATAAAAGCTGTACTAAAGAGGCATTATTTTGGTAGCATTATATGGACTTCTAGAAATTCAGAAGTCCATATATGATGCATATTATTGAATTTCTAGTCTGCTTCTATCATCGCACGAGTGTTGTCACTAAGAAGAAACAGTGGTAGATGGTATGTGTACATAGTAAAGTACTGTACAGTAGTGATACTGTGTGTGTATGTAGTTACTGCACTGTACAGTATCTGATCGATCTGGCAAGACCAGTTTGTCACTTTCACTTTGAACTTTCTAAACGAACAAAATAGTGAGAAAAACCTCATAATTTTGTTAGTAATTTGTCAATTAATGACTGTTTGATTTAAAAATTCAGATTCAGTATTCCTTTTGAGGCAACTTAACACGATGTTTGAGGATTCAACATCTTATGATTTTGTTGTCTGAACATCGTAAGCCATCAAGTATAAAGTTGAAGTATTGCGCAATGCCTCGTACTCCGCGAGTCAAGTGGTTTTTGTTTATGGAAGGATTTTTGGGTAATTGTTATCACAATATTAATGTTTTAATAAAGTTTTATCATAACTGACTGCCTGAAACTTTGATATAATTGAAATTTATTAACTTTTTGTGGCTGCTTAATAAAAAATAATTGGATGTTTGATAGTCATGTTTAGTTTTGTAATAGTTCATGTATTGTGTATTATTGAAAAAACATTATATCGATATGTCGATACGACCCTTGAACTCAATATCGGCCATATCGATATAGGTCAATATCGAAATATATCGAAATATCGATATATCGCCCAAGCCTAATCCCTGTTTCGTCATCTTTTCTGACTCTAAATCCATTCTCACTGGCATCCTCAACATGCTCTGGCCCACTCTCTCATTTTAAAAATCCTCAGCAAACTCAACACTCTTTCCTCCCTAGGAAAGAAAATTATCTTTTTTTCAATTCCCAGTCACGTTGGCATCCCTGGCAACAAGAGAGCCGACAACAAAGCTCTGTCAAATAATATCTCTCCTTTTCCTATTTCACACTCAGACCTCTGTCTGTCCATCTCCAGCTACATCAACAAAACCTGGCAAGACTCCTGGAATCACAAAACCAGTAACAAACTTCACACCATCAAACCCAGTCGGGACCAACACCCCTCTGCACAGTCGGAACTGCAGGGAAGACATCATTGTTACCTGCATCCGCCTTGGCCACTCCTCTCTTCTTATTCACTCCCATCTCTTGCAACACCGATTTCTCCATCAAGCATATTTTTTTAAGCTGTTTCCTATATGAGAACTCCAGATCTCTTCTCTCCTCATTCTCGGACCTATCTGAAAACAATTCTTCCTCAAACATCATCAACTTCCTCCGCAACAACAACCTCTTCCACCACATATAATCTCCCCACACTCCACTCCATTTCTACATCTAACCTTACACACCCCTTTCTTTTCTCTTAAATTTTTCTCCCACATTCAGCTTTTTCCCCTTAATCTCCCTTACAAACCTTCCATCTCCTCAATATTCTAACTCTTGCACCATAGTTGTTTATTAACACCCTTTTGGCACATTTGACTTGACTGTCGCGGTGCCGTTAAACATCAGTAAACCAAACCAAACCTGAATCATACTACATTGTCAGATAGCCAAATAGCTGGTAAAATATGTGAAAACCCACTTCAATTTTAGCAGATGGCATAGCTTCAAGTAAGTCGTCTTAAATGAAATCATATTGACCTGTGGTTTTACATTTCTTTTTCATATGATTTTAACTGTTGATATTATTTAACTGGAATATCTGCTATGCAAAAAGGGTAGTACAAGCAGTGTCTATAATTAGCATTTTAATTTGACTAGCCGGTCGGGCATCACTGCTCTATTTTCAGCTAGCCAGATTTACTTTTGTAATAGCCCAACTTTTTACAATATTATTTAATCTTGTGATTTTATTGTAAACATGTATGGTTGCCTTGTCATGCCACCCAGTTCAACAACGTCAACAGCCATTGTCACACCAGGCTATTTATTATATTTCACGCAAAATAAATAATACACCATTGACCACATTAAATGGAAATGGAAATTATTCAGATGTATTTTATACCTTAATTGCATTACTGAATAAATCAACCATGCAATTAAAGAATGTCTCATTAACAATGATTTGTTTATATCAATTTATTTACACAAAAGAGCTTAAACAATAAAGTATGGAAAATGTTGTTTTTAAATAATGTTCATGCTTCCCTTAAATATTCTTTTGCAGTCACCAAGCCATGCTGTTGTGACATCCAGTGCCAAATCTGATGAAGACATCAGCAGGTACCAGGATCTGCTGAAAGCTGCACAGGTGAGAGTTCTTAGTTCCTAGCCATCCCTCCCCTATTGAATTGGTATCAGAAGAGGACTGGGTGGTATTAAAAATGACTTGATTGATGTTATGAAGAAAGCTGCAGGAAATTCCTCAAAAGTTTTAAACAGTTTAGATTGAATGTTCTGGCTAAACGTTTATGCTAGCACTAGGAGTTACTCTATCAATTTGGATCTTGAATTAAAAGCTTTTTATGACTTTAATCCTTAGAGATCCAGTGGGTTCAAAATGTGACTGCAATTTTTCAGAACTTTTTTTTTCAAAATTAATTTTCATAAGTTTCTTTTCGTTTTCTATCACTACAAGTTTGGTGTATCTGAATGCTAAGACAATAAAGTTTTTAATAAGAAATTTAAACTTAAGAAAATATCAAAATTAGGTCAAAATTCTTTTGAGCTTGTAATATTTCTTGTGATTTTTTCATATCTTTTTACATAGTTAGACTGTTTGTGAAATTTTCTTTCCAGTGGTATACAGTCTAAATTATTTTCTCAGAGCAAAACATGCAAAAGCAATGAAAACTAAAATTATAGCACTCTGCAGAGCGCATACCTCCGCCCCTCTTCATTCTCCACCAGAATGCAATCTACCTCAACAACCCTCGACCCACCAAGTTGTAACCCCAAACAATATATTTATCACAGTTGATCTGTATTGCCATTTACATTCTAAACACTTAAGGATCATCACTTGTGATCATTGTTTTCAGTTAAATTCAGGCTAAGCATTCATTGTTTGAGCTTTATACAGGGTAGATTCACATTCCATCATTTTTATTACAATTGTTTTGATTTCTTTGATACTGTAGACCACTTCACTTGATTTTCTTTGAGTCCAGAAAATTCATTGTATGGTTCTTTCTGTTCTTTCATGGCATGAGTTAATTGTTCAGCACATTCCATTGAAAAGTTTCAACTAAGTGTTGATAAATGTTGCCCTGAAATATCCCCACCCCACCCCCCATTTTTGCCCTTCGCCTATTCCAATACATCCCAAATATTAATCATTTCTTCCTAAAGCAGAAACAAATAAACCACACACCAATTTTGATCCCAATCTTTTCTTCAGTTCTTCAGATATCTTGATGACCAACAAAATGTCCCCCCACCCCACCATTTGCACTCTTCCCCTGTTCCAATATCGCTCAAATTGTAACCACTTCTCTCTTAAGCAGGAACAAAACCATACACTAAATTTAATTAAAATCCACTAACTACTTCTTGAGATATGATGATGACAACCAAACTCATCCTATAACATTTCTACCCCTCCCTTTTTGCCCTTCCCCTACTCTAATACATCCCAAATTTAATCACTTTCTAAAGCAGAAACAAAACCACACCCCAAATTTGATTAGAATTCAATAATCAGTTCTTGAGATATCTTGATGACAGACAAAATGTCCCCATCCCCCATTTACACTCCTCTCGTTCCAATATCGCTCAAATTTTATTCACTTCTCCCTTAAGCAGGAGCAAAATCACACACCAAATTTGATCAGAATCCAATATTCAGTTCTTGAGATATCTTGATGACAATCAAACAAACGGAGGTAATAACATAACCTCTGTCCAACTTTGTTGGTGGAAGTAATAAACAACAAATAATCACCCCTGTGATTACTCACGAAAACGGAAGCTACGCATCCGGTTTGGTTTTTAAACCTGGGACCCCCTCACGTGAAGTCATGCACGCTAACCACTACACCAGGCTGTCTATAAGTAAATCATAGGTTTGTTTTATAACTTATATTTTGGTATGGATAAAGAAGGGGAAGTTAGTTGCTCTTTTTTATATCAATTGAAAATTTAGGAAATTCTGATTGCAGCGATATATTTTGCATTGGGCAATTGTATTGCGATCAGGAACACGAATTTCTTCAAATAATAGTCTCAAATATGGCTAAAAATGATGAAATCTTGCTCAAAAAATGGTGTTGATGATTGGGGCAGTCAAAATTCAACCAGAATTGGATGCATTGTTGTCATTGATAGTTTCTCAAAGGTTTTCAGGCAAAAGCAAGGTCTGGAAGTAATAGCAAGTAAGTTTTTGAAAAATAATTGAAATTTGACAAGATTTTGCAAAATTGGGCTTTTTACCCATTTTCAAACGAGTTTTACTCAACAATACTCAATATAACACTCATCAAAATGTTAATTTGTTTAAAAAACTATATCAAGCTCTAAAATTACAAAGGTTTATGTACATTAGCAATTTCTATATTTGTTAAAAGATTTCAATCGGAGCAGATAATTATTTTACATTAGCAATTTCTATATTTGTTAAAAGATTTCAATCGGAGCAGATAATTATTTTACTTATTGGTGCATCAAAAAGAAGAAAATACAACCAAAAGAAAATACATAAAATATATTAAAGACATGTAGGCCTTAACACAATTTATTGATGTTGCGATATGTTATTTTAGTCAAAGAAAAGTTTGGGTGAGTGCTTGTTAGAGCAGAGGTGCTTATACGTTGTATACCGTATGTGAACAAATCACCCAATGTGGAAGCAGTTAAGCATGTCTCTTTATTTCATTTTAGTGCCTTTCTTTTTCGTGTCTAAATTTGTTTTATTTTTAACCATAATTTTGATATTATTTCAACAAGTATTGCACAAACTAACATGTACAGCAAAAAATTTGACACCTAAGGAATTCCTGTGGGGGGAGTTAAAAAAATACAAAAAAGTCAATCGCTAAACTTGGAGAAGCCTAATTAGGTGTGGCGAGTACCACAGTATATTATAATATTTCTACTCGCCACAATTATTTTTGCGAGTGAAATTTCCAACCCTGCTGTGGGATATACCTGGTTATTTATACCTGCATAAAAAATGGAATAACTAGAGCATTGGTGCAATCAAGAAGACTTAAGAGGCTATTTTTGGTTCGTATGCGAAGCATTATGCGAACCTATGTAATGGCGATTACGTCCAGCCGTCTGTCTGTTGGGCCGTCCGTCTGTTCGGCCGTCCAGCCGTCCGGCCATCCACAGATTTGTCCTGAGATTTCCTTAGAAATGTTAAAGTTTTTTGAGAATTCCTCAGAAAATGTTAAAGTTTCTTCAGAGCTTCTTAAAAAAAGTTGAAGTTTCTTCAGATATCCTTGTGGAAGGTTAGAATTTCCTTATAAAATGTTAAAGTTTTTCAGAGATACTTAAGACAGGATTGAAGACTAGTTTCTTTAAAAAGTCTACAAAACATTTGATATTTTCTTAAAAGATAACTGTAAAATGATATAATTTTTCAATATTCTTCGTAGATCCTCCAGTCCTCTCTTAAAATTCTTTAATATATTTGGGCACCAACAGTTGTATCAGGCATGGTTATTAAGCTCCACCTTTATTATTGTGCCCATTTGCATAAAGTTGCTACAGTATATGACCTGACCAGACTTTTTTTCTTTAGTATGCTTAGTGAGGGAGTGTGACAAAATGTGATCATTAAGAATTATGGACATGGGGAGAGATGCCATGTGGGACATGATATAATTTTCCAATATTCTTCAGAGATCCTCAAGTCTCTCTTGTAGCACTTGAGATTTAAAATCCTTAAAATTCTTCAAAATATTTGGGCACCAACACTTATATCAGGCATGATTATTAAACTCTACCTTTATTATTGTGGTCATTTGCAAAAAGTTGCTACAGTATATGACCTGACCAGACTTTTTTATTTAGTATGCTTAGTGAGGGAGTGTGACAAGATGTGATTGCATATGGACATAGGGAGGGATGCCATGTGAGACATAGATGGGGGCCATGAGGGCCATATGATATAATATTTACCATGTTGTATACGCCAAGGGCTATATCAGGCATAATTATTTGACTCCACCTTCTTTTCTTATTCAACAACTCATTTGCATATTACTTATCATATGAACTGACACTCATACATAGTATGCTTAATCAGGGACTGTGATAGCTAGGATGAGACTTCTTATGGAGCCTATGGGACGTCATGTGAGACATACTGTAGGGTGGGATGCCATGTGGGACATGGGGTGGGATGCCATGTAGAACAGGGTGGAATGCCATGTAGGATATGTGGTGGAATGCCATGCAGGACATAGGTTGGAATGCCATGGGCTGGGATGTCATGTGGGACATGGCGTCCCCCCCCCCCTCCCCATTTCAACAAGTCATTTGCATATAAGTTATTATATGAACTGACACTTTTATACATAGTATGCTCAATCAGGGACTGTGATAGCTAGGATGAGACTTCTTATGGAGCCTTTGGGATTACATGTGGGACATGGGGTGGGATGCCATGTGGGACATGGGGTAGGATGCAATGTGGAACAGGGTAGAATGCCATGTGGGACATGGTGGGATGCCACGAGTAACACAGAGTGTGACATAGGTTGGGATGTCATGTGTGACATAAGGTAGGATGCCATGTGTGACATAAGGTAGGATGCCATGTGTGACATAGGGTAGGAGGCTATGTGGGACAGGGTAGGAGGCCATGGGGACGTGGGATGTGATGCCATGTTGGACATAAAGTAGGATGTCATTGGGACATTGGGAGGGATACCATGTGAAACATATGGTGGGATGCCATGTGGAACATCAGGTGGGAAGCCACTGATGCGGGACACAGGGAGGGATGCCATGTGGGACATAGGGAGGGATGTTATGTGGTACATATGGTTGGATTATTGTGGGACATACATGTAGGATGGGATCCATGTGGGTTATAGTGTGGGATGCCATGTGGGATGCCATGTGGGACATATGGTTGAATGCCATGTGGGACATATGGTTGAATGCCATGTGGGACATATGGTTGAATGCCATGTTAGACACTGTATGGTGGAATGCCATGTGGGAGATATGGTGGAATGCCATGTGGGAGATATGGTGGAATGCCATGTGGGACATGGGGTGGGATGCCATGGGATGCTATGTGGGACTTAGTGTGAGATGCCATTTTTATAATTGGCTGGGTCATAAGATATGGGTGTCAATTTGCATGGACATGCGAACCATGACCGTATTTACAGTTCTACTTATATTGATGTAATTTTTTTTTTCTTTTTTTCTAGGAAGTCTTCAGCAGTGATAAAAACAAAGACTTTACGATGTTTGATTCTGAAGCGTGGAATGGAGCTGATCTTCTCTTCAAAGACAGTACATCTAGTTTGAGCGCTCTCTCAACACAGACATATGAGCTTTTTCTCGGTGATTACTTTAAAAGTTTAGAAGGTAAGTGAAGTCTTCATTTTTAGCTTTGGTACGGTTGTCATAGATACAAGGCTGTGCATTCTTTCTCAAAGTTACTCCCGGAAATTGACAGGCATCACACACCATGAATTGAAATCATTACTGACATCTCTTCTGATGCATCCGAAAAGACTTAGTTAAATTATTGAAGTTTTGTGGGCCCAAATGGGTAATATTGATTCATCACTATTTTGAAGTTTTGTGGGCCCAAATGGGTAATATTGATTCATCACTATATAAGGAGTACAAAGGACAAAGCTGTGAAAAGGTTTGACATTAAGACAAATTAAATAATTTGTTAAAGTATGAATGAAACTAAAAAGAAATGTCAATATTTTGGTTGAAATGAATTGATAATTATTTCCTCATTAACAAAGTGAGTGAACTGTGATATCTTACTTCTTTGTTCATATTTGTTTCCCTAATTTCAATTTTTTGAAATAATGACAAATTGTTCTTGGATTTGTTCTTCCTTTGGTGGTTTTTAGCTCCACCCATTACACAGAGTGTAATGAGTGGAACTTACCAAGGTGTACGTGAGCTCCCATATGTGCCTGTTTAATGGTTGGCTTTAAAATGCATCTCCTCTTAGGTTTTAAGAGTTTTGCTCTTTAGATTATGGCTGAAATGAGATTTGTGTATGCTTCCATATAGTTTGTATTTTGCTAAGAGATATTCTATGTATTTAAAAAAAATTAAATCTCCCGAAAGGCTTTACTAAAGTATCAGAATTCTATGTAATGGTGCTAAATAGAAAGCTGTAGACATTATGCTCCATGTACCATACACTAGTATACATGGCTAGGTCCTCATTCAGTACATGTGTTTCCTATCAGCACTACGATATTTACTTCTTTTATTAAACATATCTAAAAGCTGGTATAATATTATTAATTGTGTAGTAGTACCTTTCATTTAAGACAAAATTATGAGATTTGAAGAATATTTTGAGTGAATTACAGGATGACAGAAAATGCTATATCGGAGACTTGAAGCCATGTGAATTTTTTGGGATGTGACTGTGTTATGTGCATGCAAAAAGCAATTGCTGGTGTACCTGTACACGTACACATATGTACGGTAATTGCAGTCGAATCTAATCTCAAGCTTTCTAATGATACCTCATTTCTAATGAGTTTTAAGTTTTCAATGATTTTCTTACAGATAAAAGTTAAAAACCATTTTTATTTTTGTTTTTAAGCATGCTTATTCAAATGCAATTGCGAAAACTGAAAGGTTGTTTGAGAGATCATTTTTTTTTGCAAATTGTATATTTGGGAAGTCCAAACAGCAAGCCATTAACATAATCTGGGCGCGGAGTGACGTAGGCGTTTATCAAAGTAGCATCAACATCCTCAAAAATGGACGAATACGTGCGATTTGCCGAAGGTGGGAATAACATGTCCTAACAACATTATTAACATGGGGAATCATTATTAACATGGGGAATCATTATTAACATGGGGAATCATTATTAACATGAGGAATCATCATTAACATAGGGAATCGTCATTAACATGGGGAATCATTGTTAACATGGGGAATCATTATTAACATGGGAAATCATTATTAACATGGGAATCATTATTAACATCAGGAATCATTATTAACATGGGGAATCATTATTAACATGGGGAATTATTATTAACATGGGGGAATCATTATTAACATGGGGAATTGTTATTAACATGGGGGAATCATTATTAACATGGGGAATTATTATGAACATGGGGAATTATTATTAACATGGGGAATCATTATTAACATGGAAATAGCCAAAAAGTTAATGAACACATTTTGTAACACCTCCAATCATACAGTGCTCAATCAATGAGGCAAACATTAACCTCCAACAGTTGGGATCACAATTTAACATCGATAAATTAACCAACATCATCAAGAATTGTCCACCTCTTGGAAAGGAACTCGTTGATAGAAGTGACATAAACAACATACTGCTCTCTCAATTTTGGCGTTATCTGTCTACGTCATAGAAATCAGCTAATTTGATCTATAATAAGACTCAACATGGAATCCAGCATATCAGCAAACATACCATCAGGGTCACACTCACCCACAATTGGGATTATTGTTCTCTAAGGCCATTACAAAACACATAGAAAGCTTGAAAATGTTGGAGTTTTAACATAATCAAAATTGCCAAAAAAATGAGTAGACTTCAAGAAGATCTTTAAATTACCTTTGAAAAGATAAGATATGACAAAAATAAAATCGCTTTTTAAATAAAACCAGTCAATTGGTTTTTGCACTGCTATGGGTTGAGCTATAACATTATTGATGTCTAGTTGCAATTTGTCCTCATGTATACAAATTAATAAGTGAGACTCTGGAATATTTTTTCGAATTCATAAAATATTCGTTTATCATATAGGTCTGCTACAATGCCCACCTGACACGTACCGCTTCTGTACCACCTCTGAGGAGGAACAAGCCAAATGCAAGCAGTTAGCGACAGCTATTCAAGGTCAACAAAGTTTGACCGAGTATGGAGTCCTCTCTTGCTTTCCCGCAAATAACCATTTGGAATGTGTGGAGTATATTGAGGGTACGTATATCAAGCTGACCATACTTTATTGATTAAAGAAGCATTGGCTCAGAATTGATGTTTTGTTTTTGTTGCAAATTCCATAGAGCATTAGTCTCTTCATCTCCTGCCATCTTGGTAATGTTGGGATATGTTCCGGAGCGATAGAAACTTGCAGAGTTATGTTTGACAGAGCTAATAATGTTACTCAGATTGATAATGGTTAGGTAAGTGATCAGTATTTAGCTTATCACAATGCTCAATGCATAAGCTGAGAAAAACTTGCAGGGAAATCAAAAGTTAATTCAGAATGCAAGAATATTTCAATGGGGAAAATTTGTATTTAAATTTGACCCCTTATTTCATTGAACTTATCTTGTATTCATAAAGATTAATAGAAAACATAACATTTGGGGCTGCAGAGAGATAGTAAAATATGATGTTTCTGGACGCTTCGCCTGAGAAGTCCTTTAATCCTCTGTTTTTATATCTTTTGCTTTGCTGTAAAGTGGGAACACTTTGCACATTTCAAATTAGAAATTAAATTATCTTCCAGCAATTCTTCAGCAAATCCAAAATGAAAAGTGTTCCTACTAGTAATTATTTGATAGAAAAGATTTATTAGATGGTTGGTTGATTTCTATGGTGTGGGATAGAATGCAGTCATGATATAATGAGAAGGAGTAGGAATCCTTCATTTGATTTAAGGTTAAATTGAAAACTCGTGACTGTAATTTTAGATGGTAATTGAGAACCATGATGAAATTTCTTAAATTGTGATCGAGTTTAAAACGTTTGAACTAAAATATAATCTCATGGGCAGCAAAGTAAAATATTTCCAGGAAATTTGTCACCCAAAATGGACTTGGGAATTAGTGTTGTTTTCTTTTGTTATTAAAATACAGATGACAATGCTGACCTTGTGACCTTAGATGGAGGTGACCTTTATACTGCAGGCAAAGACTTTGGCCTTATCCCCATCCTTAGTGAGAACTATGGGACAGGTGATGCTAGCTACTGGGCAGTTGCTGTTGTGAAAGCTGGCACTGGCTTTACCATCAATGATCTTAAGGTATGGAACATTTGTGGTTTTGAGGGTGGAGGAGGTGGAGGGGGGGGGAGGGGGGGAATGCAGGAAGTTTGGGGTTATAAGCGTTTTATCAAGTGTTTGATGCCCTTCCAGATAGCTTAAAATGTACAAAACAACAGTGGTTTGAATTGGTAGTATGTGTCGGTGGTTGAAACGACTTTCTTCCAAGGTTAAACAATTCCTTATTAAGTGTATGAAAATTATGAGGGTGGAACTGTTAAGCTTCTCTTTATCATATGTAGGATTATGTACATTAATATAATTAATTCAAAGTTTAAAGAAATATTGTGTATACTTCTATCTTGGGACAAAATTCCAAGGAATATAATGTATTTTCTTCTTCAGATATTAATGTATTGCTTATTAAAGTTTTTATGAAAAATGATATACATTGATTCATGGATTCTGTTTGTGAGATTGTGTTGGTCATGCAAATTTAGTTGTTCAATTGCTTTGTGGCTGTCCTCTATGCAGGGCAAGAAGTCATGCCACACTGGTATCATGAAGACTTCAGGCTGGATTATTCCTGTTGGCTATCTCATCAACAGCGGACAAATTACTTTGGCTGATGGGTCATGTGATGTTCCAGCGGCTGTAGGTAAGACTAACTCTTACTCTTATTGAGTACTCTCCGCTCAGCCACTTTGCTATCTTCTCTGACTCCAAGGCTATCCTTACTTCTTTACTTAATCTCAAATGGGATAACTCCACATCCTACCTCCTGAGAAAACTCCTTTTGCCCACCCTCTGCAGGAAAAGTATTCTTTTATTCTGGATACCCAGTCTTGTTGACATCCCTGGCAATGACAGGGCTGATGCAGCCGCTAAGCTTGCCCTCAACCTCCCCTTACCCCATTTCCCCAAAACCCTTTCTGACATCAAACCGCTTATCACTTCCATTGTTCGTGACTGCTGGCAAACCTTATGGGACTCCCAAATTGATAACAAACTCCATGTCATTCAGCCCACCATTCCAATCAAACCCACCATCAACAACCTCTCTCGTGTCGACAACGTTCATATTACCCATCTTAGAATAGGTCACACCCACCTCACTCACTCCCACCTCCTTATTAGCCCCAACCTTTCTGCAACAACTGCCATTGCACCCTCACAGTCTATCACATTCTCCTTGCTTTCCCCCTGTACAACCTTTCCAGAGCTTCCCTCGCTCTCAACAACTCAATTGCTGAGTTCTTCCAGAAAAACCCTCCGGATAAAATGATCTCCTTCCTTCACCATGCTTCCCTCTACAACCATATTCAGTCCTCCTCTCCCACCCCTCTCTCTCTACTTTTTTTTTCCCCCACCCATGCACCTCTTCTCTCGATCCCAGCTTTTTACCTTCTTTTTTTTGTATTTTTATCATTCCCCCTTGCTGTTGTGTTGCTGTTAAGCCCTCATCAAAGAAACAAACAAACAAACTTACTGTGCACATGTTAAAAGAATATTAGATGTGTTCACCATTCATGAAATACATTTTTGATATCTTGCAAAAGAAACGAACAGGCATTCATGCAGAAAATAATATTTTTGTTTTGTTCAATTTTATTGCACAAACTGGATATTTTGTATGTCTCCATTTTATGAACAGGAACATTCTTGGAGCATAGTGGCTATTAACTGCTAGTAGGGTTACAAATAAACTTTTATGAGGCACAAAAAAAGGGAATGTAGATTGTAAGCGTATAATTTGGCAGAGAATCCTATTCGTCTCTGTACTACCATGTATCATTGGAGTAAGAGATGTGCATTCCTCAGCTATAGTGCATGCAGTGGTGAGCTATTTATAAGGACTCAATGAATTTGGAGAAAAAAAATCAATCAAAATCCAAGTAAATAAAGGTAAAAATTTATGTGCCAGTTTCTTGTTAAAACTATCAGACTCAAAGTGGTCATATTATTGCAATAAAACTCCAGCGAGAACACATTTGTATAAAAGAGGTTAATAATAATAATACTACATTTTTATATAGCGCATTATACCAAACGGTCTCAATGCGCTTTACATAAACAAATATAAGATGAGAAAACCTTAAGATACAAACAGTAAGAGAACAAAAAAAAAACTTAAAAATGACACTTAGTGTCTACTTAGATATCTTGTTTTGTGAAAGGTAAATGGACAGGTAGAGATTTTGCCATAAATATGTTCCTTTTAATATTCTGAACATTTCATTATTACATATCTATCATAAATTTCCATTCGTTTGTGAGGTATGTGCAAAAAAGTGACAAAATAAACCCCATGAAACAGCTGGACTCCCACTATTAAAAAAGTGTGTGACGTAAGAATAAGTAAGACGCATCGAGGCCTACAATGCATAGCTCTCACTGTGTCAAACATAAATTTGCTAATTATCATGTAACATTTTCTTGTGGATAAAGAGGAAATATCGGCTCAAGTTCAACTCAATTATATCTTTATGACTGCTGGACTCCACTTGTTACGTTAGGCTGTAAGTATTACTGTATGGTTAACTGTAAGATTCACATAATGCTAGTGTTGTATTGTCTTATCTGTACATCACAAAAAAAACAATATGTTATGAGCACACGTTTGAAGACCTTAAAACAAGCCAGATTTTTTACATTTTGGGATCGATTTTGTAAGATAGTGTTTTTAGTGAATGTTTATGAAGGGCATTTGCATCAATTTATGCAAAGTGGTTGTTACCTGTCCATATACCTTTAAGGAGAATTTTGAAAGTAACAAGTAAGCATGAAAATGACCAGAGAGAAGTCTACTGTAAGGTAAGGGTTTAATACTCTTAACTTCAAAGTATTTGAAGTACATACTCAAAAGGCTTTGAGTATGTGATCTCACAACTAGTTATTTCTACACAAATCAGAACTTAATATATCTTTAGCAGAATACAATATATGAACATATATGACACTTGAACTAATCATATTACCTTTGTAACATGTGGCGTATAATATACATTGGTGTCTGATTATTGATGATTTGTTTATTTTATTAATAAGTCTACTTAGCCATGTTACATTTAGACAGCGTAAACTTGTACATCATGGGGGTGACAGGTGTACATGACACAGACTATGAGCTCACTAGTTACAGACTATGAGCTCACTAGTTACAGACTATGAGCTTACTAGTTACAGACTGAGCTCACTAGTTACAGACTATGAGCTCACTACTTACAGACTATGAGCTCACTAGTTACAGACTGAGCTCACTAGTTACAGACTATGAGCTCACTACTTACAGACTATGAGCTCACTAGTTACAGACTATGAGCTCACTTGTTACAGACTATGAGCTCACTAGTTACAGACTATGAGCTCACTAGTTAAAGACTATGAGCTCACTAGTTCATGACTATGAGCTCACTAGTTACAGACTATGAGCTCACTAGTTACAGACTATTAGCTCACTAGTTACAGACTATGAGCTTACTAGTTACAGACTATGAGCTCACTAGTTACAGACTATTAGCTCACTAGTTACAGACTATGAGCTTACTAGTTACAGACTATGAGCTCACTAAGTACAAACTATGAGCTCACTAGTTACAGACTATGAGCTCACTAGTTCATGACTATGAGCTCACTAGTTACAGACTATGAGCTCACTAGTTACAGACTATGAGCTCACTAAATACTGACTATGAGCTCACTAGTTCATGACTATGAGCTCACTAGACTATGAGCTCACTAGTTACAGACTATGAGCTCACTAGTTACAGACTGAGCTCACTAGGTACAGACTATGAGCTCACTAGTTACAGACTGAGCTCACTAATTACACCTATGAGCTTACTAGTTACAGACTATGAGCTCATTAGTTCATGACTATGAGCTCACTAGTTCATGACTATGAGCTCACTAATTCATGACTATGAGCTCACTAGTTCATGACTATGAGCTCACTAGTTCATGACTATGAGCTCACTAGTTCATGACTATAACCAGTTCATGACTATGAGCTCACTAGTTACAGACTATAAGCTCACTAGTTACAGACTATAGGCTCACTAGTTACAGACTATGAGCTCACTAGTTACAGACTATGAGCTCACGCAGTGAGTTAACGCAGTGAGTTCAAGCAGTGATTTCACGCAGTGAGTTCACGCAGTGAGTTCAAGCAGTGAGTTCACGCAGTGAGTTCACGCAGTGAGTTCACGCAGTGAGTTCACGCAGTGAGTTCACGCAGTGAGTTCACGCAGTGAGTTCACGCAGTGAGTTCACGCAGTGAGTTCACGCAGTGAGTTCACGCAGTGAGTTCACGCAGTGAGTTCACGCAGTGAGTCACGCAGTGAGGTCACGCAGTGAGTCACGCAGTGAGTCAGTTCACGCGGTGAGTCACGCAGTGAGCTCGCTAGTTCACGCAGTGAGCTCGCTAGTTCACGCAGTGAGCTACACGCGCAGTTCACGCGGTGAGCGCGCAGTGAGCTGACTTCACGCAGTGAGCTCACGCGCTACTTCACGCGGTGAGCTCGCCACTTCACGCGGTGAGTTCACGCGGTGAGCTCGCTCAGTTCACGCAGTGAGCTCGCTAGTTCACGCAGTGAGCTCGCTAGTTCACGCAGTGAGCTCGCTAGTTCACGCAGTGAGCTCGCTAGTTCACGCAGTGAGCTCGCTAGTTCACGCAGTGAGCTCGCTAGTTCACGCAGTGAGCTCGCTAGTTCATGCAGTGGTAAGAGGTGAACCTTATGAACTAATGGCTTTCACTATTCCCTGGCAAATTTCAGACAATTGGATGTTGATTATTCCATTTTCATTTTACCGTATTTAATGTAAAAAGTGTCTGGGGGCATACAAAAATAAAATTGCACCACTTTTTAGGCCCAAAGTTTCTTCCTGATAAACGCCCATGCTCGGGTCCACATATAGTGTGCTATTTGAACTGCACTGTGAACTGGTTATATACTAGCCCCACACTAAGCAAGACAAAAACATCTTGAGCGTCACATGCAAAATAAGCAAAAAATGTAACAACTTACTTGGGTATTTTCTCTTAAGTCAAGAGTAATTATAGTCTTCAAATTAATCAAATGACTTATGCTATCAGTCAAACAATGTTGGGTGGATGCTTATTAAAGAAAGCCGGGGGCATTTAATATGTCAAATACGGTAATATTAGTTTTTTGTTGTGTGTGAACAAGCTATTAGGTTAATATGATAAATTTATCAGATGTTTTCGTACTGTACTTCATTTCAAATCTTTCTAGGAGAGTTCTTTGGGGGTAGTTGCGTTCCCGGTGCCAAGCAGGCTAGTTATGACCCCGGCGCTTCCAATCCAGAGAGTTTGTGCTCTCTTTGCTCAGGGATAGGGAGTGACAACTGTGTACGTAGCAGTGCTGAGCCTTACTACGATTACTCTGGTGCATTGAAGTAAGTGTTTCTCCTAATGTTTAGAGTGTACTAGATGCTTGGCTTTTTTGTTGACTGTTCAGCCTTCATTAATGACTGCCGGTTACTGAAGGTCAAATTATTAAAGGTCTAAAGGCATCTATAGTTAAATAGCTTATCATAATTTTTTGTTGAAATTTTGGTTTATAAAATAGCGCTTATTTTCACATTTACCCCTGAAAAGATGTAAAGCTTTTCATAGTATTCGAGAATATTTTTGCGGAGTGTCCTAGGGAAATGCAGGGGCGAGTCACTTTTTTCTAAACATTTAAGAAATAGTCTGGTCTATTTTAAAGTTTAAAAAACCTATTAAACTTCATTGAGCAATCTTCAAAACACAACATGTCACCACATGAAATTAGAAAATACTCTTTGATTCATTGATATTTTCCTCTTTTTTTTTCTTTCTTTTTTTTTAAACACATTTTAAGCTGATTTTGCCCAGTATTCATTAAAAAATTCAATGAATTTTCTGAAGACTTTGTAACAAATTTACTATCTTATTGCTTCCATTTTAGATGTCTTGTAGATGATGCTGGAGAAGTTGCATTTGTAAAACACGCCACCGTACCCGCCTACCTCGCTGAGAATCCATCTGAGGCTGAATCTGACTATGAGCTGTTGTGTCCGGATGGAACCCGCAAACCTGTAAGTGAATACATGCAGTGTAATCTAGCCAAGGTCTCCTCCCATGCCGTCGTTACAGATGGAGAAAAAGGCTTTGGCTGATGTAGAGAACATGCAGCAACTATTGCACAAAGCTGGGGTAAGTTGAGATACTTTTTGTGTGATCTTTGATACAAGTAAGTAAAGTATGATAAATGAAATTTGTTGACCACTGGTACTATGCTAATTTTAGCTGTACTGTGAAAGGTTATTCCCAACTCATATTGGTGTCCTTTTTCTTTACAAATTCTGCCATTTCTTGATGATGGAGATCATATTTTAAATTTGTTGACCTTATTTTGCCGAAATTTATCAGTGTTTCTGTGAAATGAATTTCTATAACCATCAATTTAATTTAGCAACAAGTAGAACAATTGATTGGTGTCTTTGGAACAATTCTGCATATAAATCGGAATACAAATCTCAATGGTTTTCAAAAAAATGAGTAAACTGAAGTAGTTGTTAAATTGTATTTACTCTATCATTAATTATATACATATAGCAAAACTAAATAGTCTCTGTATTTCTAGATTTTGGGTGTGCACCAATTGACTCTTCTAACTTTATGGTCTCAAATTGCCCTTGATGCCTTATAAGTGCCCCTTTTGGTTGGAGAGAACCTGTTGCCCCATTCTGAACCAATCTAGGGGTTTGCTTAACCCTTACTCTACCAGGGCTTTAAAAAGAGCGACCCCAATTTTCGTAACTTTTTTTTCATATGCATTTTTGACAACTTTCCTTTCATTTTCTTTTGTTACAAGTTTGGTTGGAATAGATGCTAAGATATTTATCTTTTGAGTAATTAAAGCCAATTTAGGAAATATTGGACAAAATTATGCAAATTAAGCAATTTTTGGCTAAATTTGGTCAACAAATGGTCAATCTTTGCAGAAGTATAACTTCATGTCAGTATTGAAAACAGAGATTTGTGTTACATATCAAGATTCTTTTTGAAATTTCCTTTCCAATGATACTAATCTATAATTTTTAGAAAGAAAGGAAAGATGAAAACACATCAAAAATGATAAAAGTCAAACGTCCCCTGAAAGCTGCAGCAGAAAAATAATTACGCAGTGGTCACGGCGGGACTCGAACCCGGAGCGCTTGCTTACATTTCCTCTGCACCACGTAGTCGTTCAAAATGGAGAGGTGTATTTTTATTCTTATAGGATAGGTTCTAAATAGAGGGGGGTATGCCTTTATTTATATATTAAATGAAAAGAAATTTCAAGCGCTTTCGAACGGCGGTTTAACAAAGCATGCGTGATGTACAGTTTGGGTTACAAGATTGTTTGAAAAAAACAGGTCAAAAATGGCAGAAATTCATGAAATTTGGAAGAAATCTCTCCAGAACAAAAGATTGGACGTAAGGATTATAAAAATTATACCAGAGACCAATACTATCATGTCTTAGGACTTGCGTGTTTGATTTTGAAGCAAAAATGTGATCTTGAAATTATCGTTAGATGTAAAAAATGAAAATAAAAAAATTGTAAATATTTTAGCAATTATTGAGTTTTACCCTTTTTCGATGTACTTTTTCTAAAAATTATGTAATATGATCCCTATAAATAAGTTTCATTTTGTGAAAGAAATATCCGAGTACTTTAAAATGATACCAAGATTACTCTTATAGGACTGTGGTAAAGTACCAAATTTATTTTTAGAAAAAGGTGGTTTGAAAACGGCGATACTATCGCCGCGTGGTAGAGTAAGGGTTAAAGGAATATTCCCATGTTTTTTCGTAACCTTTTACAAGAAAGAGAAAAATTTTAGAAACAAATTTAATAAAAAAATCTTGTTGATATGTTATAGCATTGTGCGGTAGTCACGTTTTTGGTAGTGTTGCTTACTAACTACTGGTAGTGGTGCCACTACCGGGATTCCCGTAACGTATATTCCTTACTGCACTGTCACTGTTCTATGTTAGTACACAAGGCCAAATTCACATCTAAACATGTATTTAAATACCTCAATAACATCCTTATAAATAACGTGGTACTTACAAAGAGCATGAAAATAATGTCTTTGAAAAACTCAATTCTATCTGAAAAATCCCATAACTTTCAAAAAAGTCCCGAAAAAAATGCTTCCTAGAATCACAACCCATGGAAGAATTTAGGCTGTCACTTAACCTTAAAACCTTAAATATATTCTGTAATTATTTTGAAATGTCTTCCCCAATTTACTTATTAGTCAGCCCTTCTTGAATAAGAAGTCTCTATTTTGATTTTTATCGCATAAGTTTTCATGGTTGAATTTGAGATTTGGAACTCGAATGTTCCCAATTTTTATTGACAGAGGTATTTTTGAAACATTTTGAGATGATTTCATACCATGTGAATTTTTTGTTTTGTTTTTGTTGTGAGAACTTGGGCCTAGTGTTATGTTAATGTAGTGGACTAGTGTGTATGAGTGTGTTGATGCTGATATGTGAATTTGCTTTTGGCATCAAAAAGCCAATATGAAATGACACTTTTATTTGAGGGTTTTGATCGTTGAATGACTAAAAGAATGACTAAAAAGAATGTGTAGTGTATCCTTCTGTACATAAGAACTTGCTCAGATATAAGAGAATTATGTAATTTGGTATCCAAAAACTTTGCGAAACTTTGGTCTTTTTTTACCATCAGACGATTGAAAGTTTGTTATAACTGACTTCGGTACTTGTCAAATGTCGAAATAGACTAGAATTTTGTAAAATTAAGTTGTTTTTAAATAAAAAAAATTAAAAAAAGGAAGACACAAAACATGATTTTTTGACATATGTTTACTTAAATTTTCTTTCAAAAAACCGGGAAAGGTGGTTTTTTTCAACAGTTTTGATCACTCCCGGGATTCCCGGTTGTAGTTACGAATCCTTACGTGGTCGGGATCGCGCAATACAGGGATCAGGATACCGGGACTTACGTGACTACCAGGATCCAGCACAACGCTAATATGTTATTCCTACCAGGAGATATTCAAATTTTAAGGTTCACAAAAAATGCCAATAAACAAATGGGAAAAGGCTCAGTATGACATCACAGCAACACATTCTCACACAAAGTTTATGTATTTTATTAAAATCTATGTTCTTTTTTTATCAGTAAAACCTGCTAGAAAAATAAAATGATGAAATTTGGTTGATTATAAACATTGCCAAATATAACTTTTGGAAAATTGTTTCTAATTATACAGAAACAACCAATTAAAGTTCAAATCAATGTATAAACATTTGCAATGAAATTGCGTCTAGGACATCATCAAACATAAATTCATCATACTGTACAAAAACTTTTTAATGCAATTGGGAAATCTTCTAAAAATCTATATCTCCTGAACGGAATATGATATCAACCTAATTTTTGTACCAAATTGGCTGTAAAAGTATGCCCTTCCAAATAGAATTTTACAAAAAAAACGTGGGAATATTCCTTTAAATTAAATATCATGATTTCTAGAACTACACAGTCATATTTTAACAATCGCATGTTTGTTTTGTTTCATATCTGATATAATCATATAAAAATGTTTAATTTCATTAATACGTATTTTTGATGTCATGCATATAAATGCGTCAACGGGCTTAATGTAAAAATCTTGAAATGCTCATATTGTAACAGTCATGTCTGTTTTAATTCATATTCGGTATAGGTATGTTGTTAGCTAGTGTATACGTGTTCAAAATTATTTAATTTTAGTAATATGCATGGGCGGAGCTTAATATGATTTTGCGGAAAACAACTTGTACACACGATTTCTCAAGAAGGATAGTTCATATCATTTTTGCATCATAGTTGCTATGATAATGTTATTACTTATCGTGCACATGCATGTTATGCTAATGTTGTCAACATTTGTATTGATCTGCATGGTGGGTGTGGATATGAATAAATATTACGGAACAAATATTCATGATATGCAATGATGTGACAGTTAATACAAATCTTATCAGGAACCACAAAACCTGGTTGTGTTACTATTGCTTAAGTAACAGTAGATTACATTTCAGAGAATGAAATGACAGATTATCCTTTATCTTTAAGTAAGATTTACTGTTATGGACTGAGATAGTTGCTGATGATGTATGTTTATATTAAATTTTATTATATGAACTGATTTTGATATGTCATTTGTCCTTTCCCTTCTCCAGATGGTCTTTAGTGATGCAGGCAGTAATTTCCAGATATTCAATTCAGAAAACTTTGCTGGGCGTAACCTGCTGTTCAAGGACTCCACTGAAAGTCTAGTCAACGTTCAATCCAAGAAAACCTATGACACATATCTCAGCTCTGAATACATTAAGGATATCAACGCTCTTCAGTGCAACAACATCGGCGCACTTTCAGGATCCCACATTTTAGTGATTCTGTTTGCCATCGTTGGAGTTGTGCTGCAGCAGCTCATGGCAGATGTGTGATTTGATACTTGACTCCAGGGGGAGAGTTGAAAGAATGTCGGCGCAAGAAGCGTCACAAAATGATGACAGGTCCTGTCGGCGCGAGTGTGTGTCACTAACCTGCGTTGAAACCCTCCTCAGCAGTCCAGAAATATGATGGTGATTTTTTATCTTAATTTTTTTTTTAAATTCCCACATGGTCTTTTTTTAATGGTGGTTGGTTCCATCAATTCTATGCATAATGTAAATCAATGTCTTTATTATTAATCTCTCTGCATCTTTCTATCATTGTTTAATCTTAAAATTCTGTCGGTATTGAAATCTGAACATTTGAAATCTGAACATAAACATAAGCAAGTGGATTTTGGATTCTTGATCAAATTCGAGAACATTTTTTCTGTCCTCCATAATTTTACATGGATGAGATGTTTTGTATAATTTAAATAATAGGTTATTGTTTTGATTGGTTCTTAATGTGAAGATGCTAATCATCAGGTTATCTGTGTGTAACCTTTATCTTTTCTATCATATATAGTATCGTAAACTTAATTTTCCCTAAGAATAGATGATGGGACACTGATTGCTTTTGTGATTTTTCTTCTGCCTGAATAGTTTAAAACTATCATAGGCATGTATTCATTTATTGCAATAGTGTACAATTCATGTTTTGTGATAGTTTTCATTCTTTTCTCCTCCTGTATGTGTGATTTCCTGCAGTCTTGCAAGTCTGTATATGTTGTTTGCTTCTCTCATATCTCATTTGCATATCATTTAACATCTTTATCTCTAACCATATAATTACATAGCATTGTAACCTTTTTAAAGGGGAACATTTTATTTAATTTATTTATTATTATTTTTTTGAGCCAGAGGGATTGTTTTGGTGCAGCGAGGTCAGGTATGCGCTTCAAGAAGCGGCCGATCTGAGGTAGATCGTGGTTTTCCGGACCCTCAACAGTTGGAGGTGTCCCTGAGACAGGGAAGTCCCTGTTTGAGGGAAGGATTTTCCCATTGTTGTAATGGAAGATGTAAGAGTCAAGTCTTACAGTTCTGTAGTGGATTGTTTTTTTAACATCTCAAAAAACTAACTGCAGAAAGGTGGTGGGTGTCTTGATATCCTTAGTGGTGGATATTATGTGTAGGTAATAATTAGACAAGTTTTTTTTGTTTTTGCTTTGTCTTTGGAATTTGAGGATAATGCTAATTATCTTGTTGTAGTTAGGCTGTTTGTAGTTAGGTTGTTTGTGGTTAGGCTGTTTGTAGTTAGGCTGTTTGTAGTTAGGCTGTTTGTAGTTAGGTTGTTTGTAGTTGGGCTATTAATTATGTTTCAAATGTATCAGATTATGATTAAAATATTGTGTAAATAAGGTGATGGTTAATTTCATTAGTACCCTAGGATATCAAGATTTGTTACATTACGCCAATATCTTTTCAATCTGATTGGAACTATTTACAATGTCAATGAAAAAGGAATCCACAAATAGGTATTTTCTAGAGAAGTATTCTGGAATTGTTAAAGGCCAGATGCTGTTTTAATATGGAGAGTAATATACAATAAAAGTAAACATTTTTGATTGGTCATACCCAAATGCCGACAACCAATTAATAACCACCACAGAGTGACTAGCACATTGTACATACACAATGGGTACAATATGTATAAGCTTGGGCGATATTGATCATTATACAAAAGTGATATATCGTCTAAAAAAATTTGATATAATCGAAATATCGATATTCAAATTATATGACATCATACCTTAATCATAGCTACTGTTCTTTACAAGGCCATCTCATCTCAATACAAAAATAGTCAAATAAACTTTTTGGTGTAAATTAATAGAAATCATTGCAAAGTATTGTACATAAACCTTCAAATAAACATCCATTATCTGTTGACATGGTTTCTTTGATATTAGTCCATGTATCATGTATTATCTTCTGAGTTCGAACATAATATCAATATGACCCTTGAATTCAGTATCGGCCATTTTGATATGGATCAATATTGAAATATATCAATATGTTGCCCAAGCCTAAAGTTACGTACTTAACTAGAAAAGTTTTACAACCAGATGTAGCATGAAAGATGTTAGCATTGCATTTTACCGAAAGGAGATTCCCTCTTTATATAAACCGTGATGATATGAAATTTTATCAGTAATATGTATTTAATATTTCTTTAAAAGCTCACATTTGTCAGGAGTTAAAAGTTCCTGCAGCCAGGTTAAGCTCAGTTCCTGAATGAATCTACATTGGACCATCTACCTGATCAATTTAGAACCTTGCATCATGGGTATTTAATCAGATGTGATGTAAAAGATATCAACATTGCGATTTTAACAAATTTGACAGCTGAATTCCCCTTTTTTTTTCTTTTTTTTAATGTGATGATATGAAATTTTATCAGTGAGATGTAACTGGATTAATATTTCTTTGGAAGCTCACATTTGTCAGGAGTTAAGTTCCTGCAGCCAGGTGAAGCTCAGTTCCCGAATGAATTTTCATTGGGCAGTTCCTGAACGAATCTATATTTGGCCATTCTACTGTATCAATTTAGAACCTTGCATCATGGGTATTTTTAAGCTGACACAAAACTAAAAGCTACTCATTTTCGAAACTAAATGGAATAAATTCCCCATCAGTTTTGAAATTAAGAAACATCGAAAATCAAGATTTGATTTCTGTGAGATTTATTGCTTTTGTATCTATCAAATGCTTTGGGTTGTCCTGTCTTTCAGAAACTAAGTGGGACCAAATATAAATGCCCATTCTTGTAGTCATCAGAACAAACTCAAATTAAGAGGGTCTAATTAGTGTGTGGAATTGCGGTTTAACAAATCGGTATCTTTGTTATTGCTAATTGTAATATGCTATTGGTAACTCTTATGCAAGATTTAGATTAGTTATGATGTGACTTAATACTTTCTATTATTTAAAATGAATTTTAGAGTGTATAACAATTATCATTCAAGCTGTGTTAGATTTTATCATGGGTTAAGAAATGTTTTAATAGCAGTGATTTTATATTGTAGTTTTCAGATCACGTAGTATTTTCAGAGCAAGTATTAAATAGAATATTTTCAAATGGTGTATGTTGTATTTCTCAAAGTGTAGCTGAAAAAAAATGTAAAAGTGCATGTAAGTTTGTTTTATTTATTGTGCCAAGTACCTGGTCACACCTAGGCAGACAAATTATACCTCTTTCCCTTTAAATACCTTGAAACACATTTGCATTTGTTCTTAGTTTCTGTTCATGTGTAGGAAAATACTGGTTGCATGGTAAAATCTTCCAGGCCCCTTTCCTGCTCACATGCAGTGGCAATGCCAGGATTGTGGGTCATAGAGAAGAGAGGAGGAGGGGGGGGGACAGGAGCAAGTCTATAAATCAGACAATATGTCACTTTGAAAATCTCTGGGAGGTGGACAAGTAGTGGAGGCAAAGATGATCTCGTGGGGGACCCCCTCCCCCCACCCCATAACGTAGTGAAATATATGGGTTAATTTTTCATGAACAACATGTTTGACTCGATTAACATTATGGTAAATCCTGTTCTTGAATTTATTCCCTCGCGTGCCCTTTTTGTGGACAGGCATAACTGTAAATGCTCTTGAAATGGTTTGCAAGGATGTTACTTACCATGAGGACAACTCGACAATTATTTTAAAAAACATTAAAACTTATGAATCGTGCATAGATTTCAAGGAAAATGTTGCAAAGAACATTTAAGATGTTTGCCGAGTTGGAATTATTTGTACATATTTTCCCAATTTTGTAGGCGAAAAATACCCCCAAAGATTCAAGGGCCATTGCTCCCTGAACCCCCAGAATTATACTTCAGCGCCCTACTTTTTCATAGAAATTTCTTCTTTTTTTTTTGCTTCCATAAAATAATCATCAATGGGCTACTTCAACGATCCATCAGGCAATTTCTGTAGAATAATAAAACAATTAAATCTCCTCAAGAAAAAAAGTAGCCTTTGATAAGACTTTTAGTGCTTCTCCCCTTGGACCCCTAGAAATATAATTGTCATTTCATAGAAAATATTATTTTTATTGAATTAATTTGGCATCTACTTAAAAAACAATGCAAATATTGAGAAATTATAACCGGCGACAACCTACTGATTATTTTCTTGGCACATACAATTTTCTGACTGTATATATTTATTGAAAAGGGCCAGAGCTGGGATGCTGAAACTGTCAGCTCCAAACCGATTTCTTTCCTACACCTGTATGGAAGAATACACGCATGGTTTGAAATGATATTGAAAATAATATATACTGTTTTTCCCCCATGTGTTCCAATTTGTGGGTACAGGCCCTAAGCTTAGGGCAGTTGTGTGATCGAGAGAGGGGGAGTTCGTACCGACACTTTTTCACCACCCTCTACTAAAAAGTGCAGTTTTAATTATAAAACAAAAGTGCATAAGTTTTGTCCAGAGAGGTGGGAAGGGGGTGCCCACTTTTAGAGAGAAAAGTGTCCCACTTCACTGGAGGAATAGGCTCTTTTTTAGTGGGAATTGATGGTCCAACATTGATTGATTCAGACATTCAAGCACACTTTGATACAGAGTACAGATATAGGCTATACAGCTATACAACATGATACATACAATGAAACAAAGTTATTGATTTTTACATTCATTAATTACAAAAGTGGCTTAGGATCGAGTGCCACACAGGAAGTTAGAGTAACTTATAAATGTGTGGCCTCCAGAACACATAAACGAACACCCACCCACACACATACCTGTATACCATATATGACCGAGAACTTCAACAAAAACGTCTGAATAAAAAAGTTTCAAAAAAGACCTCGGCTTAAATTACATCAGAATCTTCTTCTGAAGTTTCTGATACATTTCCATGCAAATTCTTCCTAGGACCCATATTGAAAGTCCTCAGTCAGTTTTCAAGTACACAGCCTGTTTGTAAGTCCTCAGTCGATCAATGGTTTAAATGGTTCAGGTTAATTCTGAAATTCAAGATGCTTGTGAGGACTTGACCAGACACGTGTCTTACCACCATCACATAGATTCTTACATCTGGGGCATGTTGAACGATGACCTGTTTTAGATTACGTTAGACCTCCCCTTCCTTCCTCCCTACCCTCTCTGATGTTTCTAATGCATTTGCATACAAATTCTTCCGAGGACCCGTATTTGAGTCCTTGGACGGAAACATAGTCCTTGGTTGTTCGAGGTTAAACAGGTTCAGGTCCTCTGAAATGTATGGCATACAAACGCACGCGCACACACAAATAGTTATGACAATGACTGTAACACCAGTCGTATTTAGATCAATTTTGGCAAAAATGTGATAAGATAGAGAAGAAAAACAAAACTTTCCAGTTTCAAGAACTATATCTGATCTGTTCACTGTAAGTAAGACCAATATCAACTGTTTCAAAGCTAAACTTACTAACACCTGTATTGCTAACTAGTTTTTTTTTTATATTATTTTTTACTCATACTATTTACGCTCGGTTGGCGTTCATGTCCTCTTGAAGGATTTTTGCCGACTTAACCGATTCAGATTCAGATATCGCCCTCTTTTTTCTCATACAGAATAGTAGAACAAGCCTTCACGCCTGCCTTCTTTTTGTTTACCCTGCCTATAATTTGCAAAAGCAGGGCTTGCCAGAGTGCGCAAGTCACCCCATGTCTTATAATTTGGAGCCCAGAGCAAAACCAATGACGTGGACCTGGGCCTGTGTCAAAAAGTGACAGGCTCATGTCATAAACTGATACACCTTTCCCCACCTTTGCAAAGTTCCAAGTACCCCATTACAGAAAACTTATGAAGTGTGATTTAAATTATTAAAAACAGGTCTCAACCAGTTAACTGATCTTTTCATTGGAGAAATTGACACAAAGATTGTTCTTATAAAAACAAATCGTACCTTGATTTTGACTTTTGCGCGCGTACAAATTCAATTTCGATATCTCGAAATCCTGATTAAAATTTAAAACGGCCTTCCATGTGGGGGCACCTTTATTTTGGGGCTCGGTGCTCAAAACGAAAAAAAATCAAAATCTCTATACAAAAAAATGAAATGTCCCGGATTTCTTCGATTACTTGCGGTCATGGGGCTAAAACGAGAAGGCCACTTACTAGGCCTCTAGATACCTTTACATTAAGATTGAAGGAAAATCGCACTGATTTTGAGTTCAAGTAATTGGAACATAAAAATGTCATCTCCTATAGGATATTTCGGGCTACTTCAATATGTTTGAAGGGATCTTTTACACTGCCAGAGCCACGGTGCAGGTGCTGATGTGTATTGCAAGTGGAAGAGAGTATGCAACTTTCGCTGACTTAGGGCTCAAAAGGGCACCAAAATTTCAGGTGGATCAAAAACTACAATTTTCAACTGAAGCATCTGCAATTTTAGACCACAACTCTTCAATATTTGACCAAAAATTATCAACATAATTGGACCAAACGGCCAAAAGTCATTAAAAAATACTCAATTTGGAAAGAAAAAAACTTTTGCATTTTGGACGCACTCCACCACTTATTGTTCACATCCTTACCCATGTACCTGTCTGTATACATAATCTATACGCACATAGCACACCGTAAGAAAGAACTCCAAATATCCCGGTTACAATGGAAAATTGCGCTTGTAAATAAGGTTTCCATCAAAAAGCTACTGCTAATCGGGATATTTTCGGAATATCCTCAATCTAGAAAAATCACCGACCTTTAATTTTCCACTTAAAAGAATTTTCTTTAAGTTTACATATTTTATTTTAATAGTTTCCCAAGTTACCTCCCAGTCTGGAAAAAAGCTTGCTATTGGGATTGGGTGAAATCATCTCCTCTACTCATGCGCCCCTAACGGACAAATTACGCATCAACTGATTAAACATTGCCAGGCAGGCCTCTGGTTTGGTGCCACAGTGGCTTGGCCCCTGTACAACAGGTCTGCAGCTATAGGAATAACGGTTGTTTTTTAATATTTTAATTATTATTAATATTATTTATTATTGTTGTTGTTGCTGCTGCTGCTACTGCTGTTGTCATTTATCCACCATATTAACCACCACCCCTCCCCTCGCCCTGGATCCACCACTGCTAATGAAAATAATTGGGGCACTTTTCCCCCTCTCTTCCCGCTACACCCCGCCACTGGACTATCCGCATATCGTTGTAAGAGCTATACTCTGATCTCGAAGCTTTTGGGTTCTTAAAAAAGTATATTGCAATAAAATATATAGTTCTACCCACCTCTGATTCTGAGACATGAAACTGATTTGTGTCATGGCCGTTTAAGACCCTTTTTTTTTTTTTTCAGGGGGTGGTGACTTTTTGTCCAACTTGAAAACTACGAAGGGGAAATCACAATGATTCTCCCTTACAAAAATTCCAGATCTGGCCCAAATATCAATTCCAGATCTGGCCCAGATATAAATTCAAGATCTGGCCCAAATGTAAATTTCCAGAAGTGGGATTTATATCAAATCCAGATCTGGCCAGATTAAGAATTTGGCGGATATAAATTCAAATATTATCTGGCCAGATCAAAGTTGATCTGGCCAGATCAAACTTGATCTGGAATTTCCAGATCTGGAATTCTTTATCTGACCAGATCTGGGTTTTATATAAATCCCAGATCTGAAATTTATATCTGGGCCAGATCAAATTTGATGTGGCTCACAACAAACTTGATCTGAAATTTCCAGATCAAACTTTATTTGTATATCAAGCTTTTAAAAAATGTCCCGGTTCCCGTGAAAATTGCACTGCTAGTGCTTAAGTTTTCCAAGTTGTTGCTATTCGAAAACATTTCTTAATTTCCGGGCAATTTTTTTCAATTTCGGGCAGTCCTTCGATTTTTGAGAATTTTCTTTGATTGGGAAATCTAGCCAAGCTGCCAAGTCGGGCATGATTCCGATAAATCACTGATTTGAAAAGTACATCTCATTCTGACATTTTACATCTCTGCCTAACGTGCCCAAGTACTTCTCGTGGCTGTAATTCTCATCCGGAAAGTAGGTATAGGGGAGGGGCATGGCCTGTTATGGGTGGGGAATGGCCTCTCATCCAAAAAGTAGAAGGGGGACAAGAGGCAAATTTTCCCTAAAATGTACTGATTCTTCGGAACATTAGGGGACATGTCCCTCCGGGGAATTACGGCCCTGCCCAAGTGTCATATGTCATCATCATGCAGAGTCGGAGGGCATGACCTAGATATCGAGTCGGGGGGTATCCGGCCGACAAAAGGGGCCGCCCCCAGCCCCAGACGGCCATGCATATGAATGCTTAGGCCTATATAACTATAGATTTAGATGCAGAGAGGTGTTCCCCCTTTTACTTCGTGATTTTGTGACCCCATCCCCCACCCCTCCACACACACACACACACACACACACTTTTGACTTTCCCCCAATTTCGGTAGGCAAATTCCGCCTATGGGTTCAAAGCTTGGGTAGCCAGGACAAATGTTAACAATTACCTATCGTGATCAAGTAAAAGGCTTGTTTTGAAAATTGCTGTTTAGAAAATTATTGGGGACATGCCTTCCCACACCACGGCCCTCGGTGTTGGTGCCCCTGGTGAAATGACATGTTCTAAATATGTCAAATACTATACGAAATGTATGTGACAACCTCTATGTATTATGTAATATTTGTGAGTGAATGGATTTCAATTTGTTTTCAAGCTTCAAAAATGACCTAGAATAATTTCAAATAAGTTTCAAAAGGGCAGACTGGTCCTAACCGGTCCGCCCTTAACTTTCAAGGGCACCTCCTGCCCCCGTCTGCATAATTTCAAAAGGGCACCTTCGACCCCCGTCCGCATAATTTCAAAAGGGCACCTTCTGCCCCCATATTCTAGGGCTAAGGGCAGTTCTCCCTACCCCCTCCCTCTTGCTGCCGTGGTTCCAACATCGATGCATAGGCCAAAATTCCTACGGGCCCCCAGGACTAATTGCCCCACTACATATGGGAGCTATAATATCGTTTGAATATGTGAAAACTGTTTTTCAAGTAAGCCTAAAATCTTAAGCCTCAACAGCAATATGATGCAAATTGTATTAACAATGTTTGCTTTTAAGTAAAATAGAAATGATTAACAGACAAATACTAACAGCAAATTACTTATGTATAAAATCAAGATGGGTTTTACATCCTTGCAACAAAAGATAATTTTAACAATGGTATATTTTCCTCATTTTGCTAATATATTAGCCACAAATAATTAATTATCGCAAGTAATGAATCACGGTCAATCGATAATAGTATCCCACAAATACACTTCTAAATGACTATCATTATTATGAAATATAACTAAAACAAGTCCTCTTTAGTATAAGGCGGACTTGACCCTGAACTAAAGTTTAGGACGCTTCAGTTACTAATGGACACGCAGGTTTCTATTATCTCAGTGCACGCAGACCATGTGTGTGTGATTTAGGCCTAAAAGGTTTTTTTTTTTTTTTTTTTTATCCACTTTGTCAAGGTGATTTTATACTCAATTGCGCTATTGGTTTAAATAGCATAATCAGGCCATTTTTGAGCTTTTATAAGCTTTTAACCCAAGTGATAGTATGGACACTGCTTAAAAACATGTTGTGCAAATTTCAGACTAGAAATTTACGCATCATTCCACAAGAATAACATTGCTTTAAATGACATTTCATACTCCTTGGGAGATGCTGCTCCTCTTAATAAAAACTCCTTTGTGTTGGGTGGAAAACTTTTGGTAGTTTTTAGCAGAACCCGGCAGTCACCTCTGGTGACTGATGGGAAAATGCAGGTAACTACCGCGTCTGTCCGTTAATGTTGTGTATTCAATTGTTGTTGGTGGTGGTGGAAATCAAGCACATGGTTCATTGAACAGCTTGTATGGAGTGTTGAACAGATCACAGTTTTGTGGTTTGGGGAATTAAAGAAAAAGATAACTTTTACTTCAACCAGCCCTGCCCTTTATGAGGGCCGGTCGAAGTGTTCCTAGTATTAAGCAGAGCCATTTCTAATAATAATGATAACAATAAATACTTGTTATGCGCCGGTATCCATCAAAAGTGATGCTCATGGCGCAGCTACATAACAATCAATGCAAAACAATGTGGAAAAAAAAAATAGTTCAGAATACTGCAAAATACATACATACAAAAACAAATATAAACTTAAAATTGAACAGAATCAGAACACATGAGGAATGTCTTTAATGATGATTTAAAAGAATTCAGGGAAGGTCTAAGTTTGATGTTGTCTGGAAGTCTGTTCCATAAAAAGGGGGCAACAGGAGAAAATGAACGTTTACCTCATGTTCTAGAGGTACGTGGAATAGCTAATTGAAGTTTGAAATTAGAATGCATGAACTGGCGGGGAGACTTATATGGAATTAAAAGATCAGAAATATATGTGGGAGACAATTCATGAGTAGAACTATACACAAAAACAAGTATTTTAAAAACAATTCTATGATGAATGGGTAGCCAGTGTAAATTCCACCAAATGGGAGTAACGTCTTTATTTGGTTTACTTAAGGTAACAATCCTGGCAGCAGTATTTTGTAAGTGGGAGAGACGTTTGATTTGATTGGCTGGGAGACCATATAAAAAAAGAGTTACCCCACCGAGTAGACTCCCCTGCGGCACACCATATACAAGCTTAGATCAAAGAGCTTCTGCTTAGATGGTGAAGAAGTGTTATCATTAATTTGTACACATTGTGATCTGTTAGTTAGATAGGACATAAACCATTGTAATATAGTTCCAATAAAACCAATATTTTGAAGATGATTGATTAACAGGCAATGATCCACAGTGTCGAAGGCAGCGGATAAATCAAGAAGGACAAGGGCAACAAGTGGAACGAGAGCTATTAAATACACGTGTTATGCCCCCAATTTGACTACACATTGGGAGAAACATATATGCCAGACGGTATTTTAACGCTCCAGCCAATGAAAACAGTTTTCTTTCAATCTGAGACATTCGGTGGTATTTTCCGAGCCAATGTTGAATTCACCTTGAACGCCACCCTCGCAGCATGCATGGGGCTATTAACTGAATTTTGTTCATTGGCTGAGCAGTAGACAAAACGACACATATTTATGAGTACGTGGTGACGCACAAATATTGAAACGTCACTCACTATAATGAATATTCAATACGTCCCTATATCACTTCCATTTATAGACAGTTTAGAGTTTAGACGGCCTGATATGGCCAGCAACAAACTAAGACCACTTTGCACGTATTACGTTTCAGCTCCGCATCATGAGGTAGCACGGAACTAATAATTTGCCTCATTGAAAGCTATGATGAAAGAGTCAAGTTCAGGGCCTTTTTGTACCAGAACGCAAACGAGTTGGGATATTTCGTGATGTTTACAAAAAAGGACTATCTTATATCTCTCGAATGAGGATAGTCTCAATAGGGGTCACCGGATGTTTTGGGCAGCCGATGTGAAGAAGTGTTGTACACACCAAATTTTGGTATGGGTCCACGGTAAAATAGCTCCCCAATTACCTGTTTCTGAAGCAGATCTCGTCAAGTTTGGATATGCATAGTCAATACCTATATATTCTCTAAAATTTTCCACTTCTCAGCTTCCTTTCTCATGAAATGAGACTTCGAAAATATTTCTATTAGCTTTTTATCACAGGGTTCTCATTAGAGCTGGCGCAGAAATACCTAATTAGTACTGTGCTACCATCTAAACATGCTGCTGCAGACACGCCTGTACACGCCTGCAAGCTGTGCGGATATACACCGGGACGATCGTACGATACAATCGATTGAGCGTGTAATTTTAAATTAGGTTTCACTCTATCACTACACGCGTTTCAGTTCACTACACTACTAAACGTCGAATCTCGTTCCACTGATTTTGGATTTTCATAAGCGGATAAAAAAAAGCTGAAAATTACGATGAAACAGCCCTCGACGTCAGGCCTAAATCAGTGGCCAGCGCTTCTTTGCATACTTATAATTGCGACGCTAGCAGATAAAAGCAAAGGGCAGTCTGTTGGTAAGTAATGCCATTATTGTGTTCAGAATCAGATTACGAACTACTACTAGGCCTGGGGGCCTTATGTTAATATGCGTTTTGGTGGACTACAGCACAACTGTTCCTAGCTATGGCAACCTTATTATATTCACTTATGATATACACTTGTATTGCTGACTAGTTTTTTAAATATTTGTTTAATACTTTTTACGCTCGGTTGGCGTTCATGTCCTCTTGAAGGATTTTTGCTGACTTAACCGATTCAGATTCACCCTCTACCGTAACTTTCGAACCGTAGGCCTAGGCCTAGTGTATACAAAAATTACGGGCCTAATTTTTTTCTTTTAACTCAACTCACATTTGCCGAAGACTCCCTTCGTTTATATTATAAGCCATCGTTTGTGCATCGCGGTGGCATTTTCAATCATATTGAAGCCCCAAAGGGTTCTGCCCTAGGCCTATAGCCTTTTAAAAACATGGTATTTGCCAAAAGTGCGAGAACGGTGGTGCACAAAAAAGAAAATGCCGACCCCTGGGAGGCACTTCATACTAAAAGTTGTAAGGGTGTGCAGCGCACCAACCGATTAAGAAACCCGTATGACAGATTTTTGGTAACTGCTGTGTGAAATTGTACAATTTTGATACCCGCAGTATGAAAGAAGTCAATTTTGATACCTGCAGTATGAGTGTATTCAACGAAAATATTGTAAAAATGGACCAGCAGTACAAAACTAACACAGTAAAACCTTCACTACGAAAATGATGCAAAAAAGACAATCTTTTTTAAAGTAAAAAAAGACCCCTGCACTACGAAAATGGTGCAAAAAAGGCACCTGCTCTGGCGGCATATATACATAATACCTCACATATGGAAGCCCCCTTCTCTCCCAATGCTCACTAATGAAAAGTAGTGCCCCACTCTTACCAAATTCATATTTTCTTCAAAATGAAAATAATAAAAGTGTATCAGGGCCTACTTGCAATCTCTATATGAATAATGCGATACATCATTTTTTTATTGAAAATTAAACTGATTTACATTGTATTCCGTACTTGAACCGGACCTTGTTTTAGCAAGGAGCTATGAACACATTTTACTTTTACAACACAGGCAACACACATACACCCAAATAAAATCAATTCTTCGGCAGTCTGCAGATAAGATTTTCAGTTCTACATTGATTTGAAATATTTAAGTATGATATGCAGTATTTTTAGTCACTCAGATTTGTATAAAACGGCAAAACACATCTGTATTTGTACATTCTGTTTGTTCTTTTTACTTGTGAAAGGATATGTAGGGCGGAATGCAGAGATGATATTATTAATCGATGCATGATACCCACAAGGCTATCACTTAACGAGTCCGCAAAAAACAAAAACTCGCTTTACTTTGAGCCAATGAAATCATTTGAGCTTGTACCCTCAAGCGAATCACATGTGCCAATGACATACACAAGTGATTGGAACAGAAGATTCCATCACTAGTGCTTTATGAGTAAACATAATTACAGGGAACGGAAGAAATCTTTCAAAACAAAATGCATGAGATCCTTCATTGTTTTTAAATCTGAACAATTTTGACCAGTACAGTTGTTCAAAAGTATATTTTACACATGAAAATGAGATCGGAAAGAAATACAAAAAAATTGATGGGATGAGTGGCTATTTCCTCTTGCGATCTACAGTAATTGTGAATCATATACCAGCTTCCTGGCTGCCTGGTGTGTGATACTGATAGCACGGGGGTAATTTATTTTCATTTTGCATCGTGTTATTCTATAACGATCGCGCAATTTACCATGCTATTTATAGCGATAGTTTTCCCATATTTATACTTTATAAACTTTTAAAAATATAATACACAGCGTCAAGAAACAAATTGTTGGCCCTTATATCGCTTATCGGTGGGCAAGTGAAAAATATATAAATCGCGCTTACTTGTTGTTACTGTACTGGCGCTATGGGCTTGCTTAGAAAAAATCATCCCTTGCTTATCTGTTTTATCGCATACGGTGGGGGATCGGTGGGAAGTTAACTTTTTGACCTAAATTACTGGCGCACTTGAAAACAAGTCATGCTTGTGAGCCATGATATGTATTGACAAATTTCATATCCAGGGGCCGTCACGCGCCTGTACACAATGTGATGTAAATTGAGTTAATGTACTATGTAGTCATGTACAGTGCATGTAGGGCTGGGTTGGTTGTGAAATTACGGGTGAATGGGTCTTGTGATTTGCGATAATGTTATTGCCGGGATTTATAGACAATTATTTTAAGCAAAGTACTTTACAAGACAAAAGGACTCGGGAGATAATGTTAAAGACTTAAAATATAAAGAAATAAAGGTACAGTTGTTGTGTTCCTGGAAATATTAGCCCAGAAAGAAGACACAAAGGGACAGACCCAGAAAACACAAAAGGGATAGACCTTTGTGATGTAGTGGTTAGTGCTATGTCCGTACGTCCTGGGTTCGAATGCCGGTGGTTCTGCAACCAGTGAGTTCACAACTGGTTATCAAAGGCCCTGGCCGTCTTGATATAATGTCAGTACTGGATGCTTTCGGGACGTTAAAGTTTGCTATACTATGCTAATATCGAGCGGATTTGAGCCTGTTATTACAGCACATTTAATATTTATGACTGTATTTCCAAACATTCTCATTCCTCAATCGTATTATTAATTTAATCTGCGTGAATATCACATATTTTCACAAATATATCAAAAGATACTTCAAAATACATTCTTACACAAACTTTCTTTTTATTGAAATAAAACTAATTTTTACTATCTTTTTGATTTTTTTTTCCTACAGTGATTTTGTTTTTTCGGTACTTCCAGTTTTTTTAAAACATGAATTGATGAAAATTGTAATGTTCATTTAAAACTTATACAGTACCGATACGAGCAGTTTGACAATTGCGCCGGTAATTTTACCGCGGGTAAAGCGCCGATAATGCCGCAGGTAAAGCGCCGAGAAGAAAAAAAAC
Source organism: Chiridota heheva (assembly GCA_020152595.1). Lineage (NCBI taxonomy): Eukaryota > Metazoa > Echinodermata > Holothuroidea > Apodida > Chiridotidae > Chiridota > Chiridota heheva. The sequence goes on from JAIGNY010002074.1 coordinate 2,744,303, forward strand.
CCGTCCTTGAAGCCAAAAACGTGGTATTAGTTTTCATGGAACTTGCGATTTAATTTTCAAATACAAAGATACTATCACGAGCATTATTTTTCAATCACAACTCTTTATTTCTTTCAGCGAGGAAAGTCATCGGTCTGCTGTGTGTAATATTTAACGTCTGCACACGTACCGAACCTGCAAATATCTTTAGTTCGGATACGTTTAAACTGATGCAAATTGCCGTTTTAAGCAAAATTGAGTATTGAGAGAGAGTTGAACACATTTCATTTCGTATTCGGTTATGATAGTGTCTTAATTTTCAAAGACGGACGGACAGATCATCGCCAAGTCATTGTAATTTCCCGTGTCTTTTCAAAGGGCACAGATCAGCCCATGGTAACGACAATGCAGAGTGTACAACAGAGATTTACGATCATTATTTATTTTCAATAAGTTTAACAAAAAATTACAACTTGAAAAGTAAGGAAACATGGCAACGCAACTTGTGTCTGCACTATCAGGGCGGGCACGGCCATTTAAAAAAATATAAATCATAAAATGAAAATTGAATAAAATATCATAAACTAAAACTAAAATGATAATCGAAATAAAAAGGATCGGCGCAATAGAAATAAACAAGTTTAACTTACTGAGATTTCCAGGTTTTATTCCGAAATATATAGTATTCCAAATAGTCGAGTAAAGTTACTCGTGAAATATTTTCACCAAAATATTAAGAAACGTTTTCAAAAACTTTTTAATATGTAGTTCCATATACAGTAAAAGTGAAAGTAAAAGAAAAAAATAGTAAAATCTAATAAAAAGAGAACAAATACAATTCTGAACTAAGCACTCTTTGCTCAGTGTAGAAAAGAATGTTGAAAAGAATGCATCAAAATCTGTCCCGAAAGTTCGAAATCAGCGACGTAACTAAACAGAAACATACGTGTTGCTCCCACTATTTGATAAGCCCAGGTGCTAAATTATTTATTTATAAATTAGATCCTGCAAAAATGTCTTCCCTTCCAACAGATATATTCAAATTCTTACTCGACACTTTAAAACATTAAACGCCATTAACGTTAGTCCCTATAAAAGACATACCGCAAAAACACGGCAAACTTCTAAAGAATCTTAAATAATGCCGCGGCCCCATTCCCAGCACCTTTGACAGGTTTGTTTACAAATTGACGCCAGCTGCGTCTGGACTTTGGCCTAGCGTGGCCCAATTAATTAAGATTGGCACATTTAAAGGGAAATAATTACGATTTTCACATTTAAAGGGAAATACTTACAAAGGTATGTGCCCCCTCCCGATTTTCATGTTGTCTTCCAAATATTTGAAGTCTACAGACATCAACTTGAGTTTGGTGGTTATGGGTAAGGGACCGGAGATCACAGCGGTTAATAGCGATTTGGAGACTCCAGAGTGATTCCTTCTTCTTCTACATGTTTAGTTTAATATTATGAGGCTATCGAATTTAGGGTGGGGGCATTCTCCTTTATGAAAATATACAGTAATTTGGTAGATTATCTCGTCCCCTCTCTAATTTTCTTCAATTTTTTTTTTTTTTTTAAAGTATTACGACAGCAAGAAAGGGGCGAGGGCGGCGGGGAGTGGATTTTTGTTAGGATCTAGCTCGTTTGCAAGTTGAAGCGACAAACTGGGATCGTTGAAGTATTGATTTTGGGGTGGGGACATTTTCTTTTATGAAAACGTAGTTTTGTAGATCGTATCGTTCCCTCCCCGATTTTCTTAAATTTCTCCACAAAAAATGGAAGTATTACGAATAGGAAGAAGGGGTGGATAGGGGCGGGATGGGGGCAGCTGTGCCATGGTTCTTTGTTAAGATCTCCCCGTTTGCAGGTTTTAAACGGCAAATTTGATCACCAAACATTGAATATGAGGTGGGGGAAATCTCTTTACTGTGAAAACATACTTGGTATATGATATTGTCCTTTCCCCTCCCCATTTTCATTTGTTTTCCTGAATGAAAATAAGGCGATGCTTCCATCATCCCTCTCCAGTGCTCAGATAAGGCGATGCTTCCATCATCCCTCTCCCGTGCTCAGTGAATTTCCTCATAATTCTCACTTCACAAAATGCTAGATGTCCACTCCCCCTCCCGGTTTAGGTATTGTTAGGTGTGTGTGTGTTTTTCTTCTTCAAGGCTTTCCTCCTTTTTGAATGTTTACGTCAAAGTGTCAAGCATGCAGTATGTCTTTCAACAAATTAGCGCCGCGTGGCCGGGGAGTCCGAGAAAACCGTGTAGCCAGGTTATAAACCACCCAGAAGTAGTAACGTGTGAAGGAGGGTACGCGGGCGGCATATCATTCAACGAGATATTTCTTTGTTTTTCTGACACAGTTCTTATGACTGGTTAAAAAGTAGAATTTAAACTAATGCGATGTGTGGTAATAATTTGCTATACTTAAACTTGGCGGCCATTAACTGGGGCGACAGCTCCCTGCTCGGAAGGAATGTACCACTAGGTTAATGGAGAAAAAAAATCATTCTTTGTTATGTGCAAAAATGAAAGTAGAACACCGTGTTCAAAACAATGAAATAACATTGTTTGCAGTTTTACAGCTTTTATATTTTTTGTTATCTTTTATTTTCTATCATGGAGAAGTTTCAATAAAATTTTCTTTTATCTTTGGAAATTTGTTTTGTTAAAGTTTTGAGTATTTGTTTCGGACCAGGACTTTATTATTCGGAATATAAATATCTGAGTAAGTTGATGTTGTTAATTTCATGTATTCTCCCAGACTTTTTTAAGTGCGATTTGTACATATTTTCCCGTAATTTTAAGGTCCTAACAAAACAAGTTGCCGTTAGCTACAATAAACTTTGCGCAGCTTTTTCTGTCTCGTCTAAGGGATTGCGTTTTTTGGATTGAAAAACAGTTTTGTTAACCTTTTTTAACTTGACATGCTTTCGAAATATTCCATGGATCAGTTTTATGGCAAAAATTGTTTGCTTAGAATTGTTGGTTATAACTTGTACATGTATCTATTTTACCGAGATTGAATTTACATGCACAAATGAATCTGAAATCTGAATCTGAAAAGGTTAAGTCGGCAAAAATCCTTCAAGAGGACATGAACGCCAACCGAGCGTAAAAAGTATGAGTAAAAAATAATATAAAAAAAACTAGTTAGCAATACAGGTGTTAGTAAGTTTAGCTTTGAAACAATTGAGACTTAGTGCATGAACAATGTCTGACGGTAAAGCATTCCAATCCTTTAGTGTGTGAGGGAAGAAAGAGTGTTTATATACATTCTTTTTAGCATAGGGAACCTGGAAATTAAGGTCATGATTATTTCTTGTATTAGTTCTAACGGTGGGGATAAGTTCATCTTTATTGATGGCGACAAGATTGTTATTGATTTTATATAGCATATGTAGCCGGGTGTTGTATCGTCTTGTTTTAAGCAGGGGCCAATCTAATTTATAAAGCATGTTTTTTACACTAGATTTATAAGAGTAGTCTGCCATACAGAACCTGGCTGCTCTCCTTTGAATAGATTCAAGTTTATCCACATCGCACTGGTGATGGGGGTCCCAGACTGCAGATGCGCACTCAAGTACTGGCCTGACTAGAGCTTTATAAGCAGTGGATTTAACGTCGGTGGGACAGTTTGAGAGGTTACGTTTTAAAAGGCCAAGTATAGAGTTAGCTTTCTTGGTTATGTTATGTATATGTTTATCCCATCTAAGTTTATTATCAATTTCAACACCTAGGTATGGGTGGGAGTTGACATGTTTTAGTGGCTGGTTGCATAAGGTATAAACAGGTGATTTAAAGCATTTCTTAGAGGAAATTGACAAGATGTAGCATTTGGAGGGGTTGAAATTCATTTGCCATTTGTTTTGCCATTGTTCAAGTTTGTTAAGATCATCTTGGAGGATTTGTTGGTCAGAGGGGTTATCAATTGTTCTGTACACAAGGCAGTCATCAGCAAACAGTCTGACTGTGCTGTTTATATTATCAGGGATGTCATTTATATATAAGAGGAAAAGTAAAGGACCCAAGACAGTACCTTGTGGTACACCGGATAAAACATGTTTAGAATCAGAGATTTCACCTATCGCAAACAACACGCTGGATGCGGTTGTTGAGGAATGATGCAAACCAGGCCAGAAGATTTCCATCAATGCCATAGGCAGAAAGTTTGGATAACAAGCGCTGGTGGGGACTTTATCAAAGGCTTTTGAGAAGTCAAGAATAGCCATAGAGACGTTACTGTTTTGGTCAATTTGTTTAGAGATATCATTTATTGTTAAGAGGAGTTGTGTTTCAGTCGATCTTTTTGCACGGAAGCCATGTTGTAAATCAGTTAAGATATTATGCTCATCAAGGAATTTCATCACATGTGAGTGGATTATATGCTCAAGGATTTTACTACAAACGCAGGTGAGGGAAATAGGTCTATAATTAGCTGGGTTTTGTTTATCACCTTTTTAAAAAACACTACATATGTTTGCTTCTTTCCACTTGTTAGGGATAGTACCATTATCGACAGAGGTTTGAAAGAGATCAGTTAGAATTTCATAGAGGTCATCAGCATGTGCTTTTAGAAACCATGGTGGTATTTGGTCAGGACCTGAGGCTTTGTTGGGGTCTAGGTTATGCAGTTGCTTTTTGACACCTTCTGGGGTAATTATAAGTTGGTTTATTTTGCTGTTGGTAAGTGGTTTAGTTACAGGAATTTGGGAGGTGTTTTCTACTGTGAAAGCACTGAAAAACTGGTCATTTAGAATGTTAGCTTTAGTTTTACTGTCACTGCAGAGTTTACCGTTATTTAGTAGATCAGACACACCTACAGAGTTACTTCTTAATCTTTTGATATAGGACCAAAATGCCTTTGGGTTTTCGTTAAGTGAGTTTTTAAGTTTATCACAGATGAAGGTGTTTCTAGCAAATGTAGGTTACAAAATGTCGGAATTAAAAATAACAGAAAAGGAAAAAAGTTCAAGCAATATTGCACTAGCGACTAAAAATAATCTGCACATTGAAAAGGAAAACACTAAAGTCGAAGGAGAGTAGAAACTTTATTTCCAGTTACAACTTGTCGTTATTAAATTCTTGAATGAATTTATTTATTTTGATGTAATGTTCTAATAATATTCCGATGTGAATAATCCGATGTGATGTTCACATACTATTAATGTAGGCCCAAATATTACTCCGATATGATGTTTTAAACTCCCATTGCGTTTCTGACATGGCTCACTTTACGTTTACTTTTTCTTTTCATTGATTATTTAACTGAGAGGGGGTCACTGACACGTTTTCCATTGTATTTTGAATATTTATTGTACATTCACAATATTTTGTTTTTCTAGCAGTGGTGATGGCTAAATAAAAAACTAAAAATTCTCCTGACAATTTTGTCATTCTCAAAGTGGACTAAATCTGAAAAGCCACTGGGAGGGGTCTAGTAGGAAACCCAGGATTGTCACTGGAGCCCGGCAAAAACTTGTCAAACTAGAACCCTGGTTGGTACTGTACCTTTTAATGGGCTTAACACCCCATTTTTTGCCCTTTTTGTCTCTTTATTCCTTTCTTCTCCAGGGCATTATGTTGAACTTCATCTAAGCTTTCAAAATGTTGTTGGCTTTGGTCTACAGTTTGGGCTTGTCTGCTGATTTGGGTTCTGGTTATTAACGTTAGGCATGTTTTCATTCTCCAGATCCTTGAAAGGATTAAAATTGAGGTCAAAAGTTATCAGATCAATGTAATCGGACATTTTAACACAGCAGGCCGTTCTAGGCAACAACAATAAAATTCAGTCAGGCAACAATCTCCTCTAGGGGCAACAATCTCCTCTATGGGCAACAATCTCCTCTATGGGCAACAATCTCCTCTTGGGGCAACAATCTTCTCTAGGGGCAACAATCTCCTCTAATGGCAACAATCTTAATGGGTAACAATCTTCTTTAGGGGCAAAGTTATTATGGTTAAACATTTTAAAACAAAAATATATTCCCCTTACCCCTAAATACAAATGGTTAATAAAAATGTTTTTATATGTATAGGACAAATGTTTAATTCAGCATGTAAAAGGACATTGGAACTGTGAAATGACAATAGATTTGGGAAAACAGTGTAATATACACCAAGTTTAAGAAATTTTCTAGACAGCTTGAAAATAAGCAATTTAAGAGGAATTTTTTACAAACAAACTTAATTATGTGGTCCGTCAGTACAACCAAAGGTGTGGCAGGCACATCCAAGATCCTTTTATTTTATCTATTTAGCACTAACTGAAATGAAAGCTCAATTTACTTTGTTTCTGTAGTTAAAGTTAAATGCCGTATATTCCCTATTAAATGCTGCGGGGGTATCACCTTTTCAAAACTAGGGCATTTATTTGAGGTTAAATTTCAATTGTACTTATGGAACTGCAGGTGAAATCGCGGAACTAGTATATAAAGTGTATGGACCCCTTTGGCTGAAATACTTCAATTTGGCTTTCTAATCCATGACAAATTATTTCTTCAGTATGATTGATCCTGATCATTTTCATGAAAAAAATGTAAAGAATCATTGTCTAGGAGTAAGAAATGATACACTTATTATTATTATGCCCAATATTACAAATGTTCAGTCTTTTCACCCACAAGAACCTTCTCACCACAATAAAAGACATCGTTAACCACCTCGCTGCCTATTTCAGCAACATCTCATCCTCGGCCAACTACTCCAATACTTTCAAAGCCAAAAAAGCTCATGATGAAACCCAGAGTATCACCTTTCCCTCCGACAAGACCGAGAGCTATAACACCCCTCTCATCCTTTCTGAATTAAATCAAGCCATCCATAATGCTAGCTGCACCTTCAAGGGCCCAGATAACATTCTTTAGATATTCCTGAAACACCTCCCCAACAAGGCCACCACTACTTTACTCACCATCCTTAACCACATCTGGTCCTCACACCCCTTTCCTCCTATCTGGAGGACAACTATTGTCACTTTCGTTGCCAAACTGGGAAAGAACAGTACCAACCCCTCCAGCTACTGCCCCATCGTCCTCACCTGCCGTCTCTGTAAAATTATGGAAAGGATCATTACCCAGAGACTAAATTGGCTCGTTGAGACCAATAGAATCTCTCTCCTCACCAAAGTGGCTTTCGGAAACGTTGCAATACCCTGGACCAGTTAATTACACTCAACACTGCTATCTGGGAATCCTTTGCAAAAAAGGAGCACCTCATTGCTATCTTTTTTTGACCTTTAAAAAACTTTTGATACTAAATGGAAATACGGCATTATCTGCAAACTTTACACCATTGGCCTCAGAGGCCACCTCCCCACCTTAATTCAAAACTTCCTCTCTCAGGACACCCAGGCAGTTCCAAATTCGTATTGGCCACACCATCTCCAACCCCAACCCCCAATAAAAGGGCGTCCTCCAAGGCAGCATCCACTCTCCCACTCTCTTCAACCTGAGCATTAACAACATCGCGGACAGCCTTGGCCCCAACATCAAACATGCCCTCTACGTGGACGACTTCACCATCTTCTACTCCTGCCCAAGCTTTCCTCTTGTTGAAAATGGGCTTCAACTTAACCGGCTGCAAGCCTGATGCTACAACAACTGTTTTAAATTCTCTAAAGACAAGACAGTCTGCATGCACTTCTGTCATTTCAACAACCTCCACCCCAACCCGAACCTCATGCCTAATAGCAATCGCATCCCTAAAGTTGACCACACTAAGTTCCTGGGTTTAACCCTAGACCACAAGCTTTCCTACAAACAACACATCACCAACCTGAAACAGAATTGCAAGAGCTTCCTCAACATTCCCCGCCTCCTCTCCAACACCACTGCTTGGGGTACCAGCAAGCTCTCCTCAAAATCTTCAGGCTTACCATTCGTGCCAAGCTCGACTACCGCAATATTGTCTACTGTGTCGCTTACAATTCTTACCTCAATCACATCAGCACCATCCAAAATGAAGACCTCGGGCTTTGTGTGGGTGCCTACAGGACTATCCTAATCACCAGCCTTTATGTTAAAGCCAACAAACCCCTGTTCCTGCTAAGGTGTAGAAAGCTTAGCCTTTCCTATGCTTTTAGAGCCCTCACTAACACCCAGAACCCCGTTTACAACCTCATTAGATACCCCAATCTCTCTACCCTCTTTGATAGGAAAAAAAACCTTATCCCCTTCCTTCAGCTTACGCATCAAATCAGACCTTCTCCATCTCGGCATCGATCCCACCACTCTCAGCACTTTCTCCTGTCCCACTTTTCCTCCCTGGGCCACCCCCTTTCTACTATACACCTGGACCTCTCCACTCATCAGAAAGCCCAAACCCACCCTAACCTCTTTATCAACCTCCACAATCAAATCAAAGACCAACTCTCAAACTATACCTCCATCTATACTGATGGCTTCAAGGAAGGCGACAAGACAGCTGCTGCTGCCGTCATCCAAGACATCACCCTCAGTAGCAGGCTTCCCGACTACTAATCCATCTTCTCGGCCGAGGCCAAGGCCATCCTCCTCGCCCTCAACTTTTTTTAATACTCTCCGCTAGCCACTTTGCCATCTTCTCTGACTCCAAGGCTGTCCTTACTTCATTACTCAATGTTAAATGGGATATCCCCACATCTCACCTCATCCTCCGTAAATTCCCCCCCCCCCCTACCCTCCCTCCGTAGGAAACATTCTTTTCTTCTGGATACCCAGCCATGTTGGCATCCCTGGCAATGACAGGGCTGACACAGCTGCTAAGCTTGCCCTTACCTTCCCCCTACCCCTTTTCCCAAAACCCTTTCTGAACTCAAATTGCTTATCGCTTCCCTTGTTCGTGGCCGCTGGCAAACTTCATGAGACTCCCAAATTAGAAAACAATCTTGACGTCATCCATCCCACCATTCCGATCAAACCCACTACTCACAACCTATCCCGTGTCGACAAAGTCCACATTACCCACCTTAGAATAGGTCACACCCACCTCACTCACTCTTGCCTCCTTACTGATTCCCCACCCCTCTGCAACAATTGCCATTGCACCCTCACAGTCCATCACATTATCCTTGCTTGCCCCCTGTACAACCTTCCCAGAGCTTCCCTCGCTGCCCACAACTCAGAAGCCCAGCTCTTCCAAAAAAAAAAAAAGCTCTGGATAAAATAATCTCCTTCCTTCATCATGCTTCCCTCTACAACCATATTTCATCCTCCTTCCACACCCCTTCTCTCTCTACATTATTTTTCCACCCATACACCTCCTCTCTCGATTTCAGCTTTCTGGCTTTTAGTTCTCGTATTTTCTCAATCTCTCCTTGTTTACTCTCCTTTCTACCTCTGGAATGATCTAACCTCTCAGGCACAATTTCACCCTTGCTGTTGCGGCGCTGTTAAATTCTCATCAAACAAACAAACAAACAAGAACCTTTCATTTTGGTAGGTATGACTTTTAGACTGCTAGAAGTAATTAAGAAATCCATCTCTGATAGTTCAGTGATTTTACGCATCAGTAATTACACTCCCAATCATCTATATGCACACATGGAACTTATTTTGAAAGCCCAGGTATTGTAGATTTGGTTACTGCAGGGCCAAGTCATTGGTGTAATGTGGTGCTAATGTGGTTTTCATTAGTGAGTTATAAACACTAGTGAGTTTGGATGCATTGAACTGAAAATCAATAACCAGAGTTATCAATAAACCCACATCTCCTGGAGTATTTTGCCATGAGCCAGAACTAGAGCTTCATTTTGAAAGTAATTACCTGCCTCTTTGAAATGGCCACAATTGGTTCATAAATACGCTGAACTTCTTCTCTTGAAAGATTCTACTCACTTTATTTTCTGTTTAGTCCCCCTACGATTTTTGGCACGATTAATTTTGCTTATAAGTAATTTTTCAGTCAGTTCTTGTGTGTGTAGCAAGTTCAACTCTTTTGACTGTGTATTTTTGGGCAGTTTTACAGTTTTTAAACGTGTTTTTGCTGAAGCCTAATGTTAAATCACACTGTGTATGCCCTTACAGAAAAAAGTTTGAAACTTGTTGATTGTTCATCTTTACTTGTCATCGTTATCTTATTCCACACGTTGAATGGATAATACAGTTATCAAGGGTAGAACAATTCATGACATTGCATAAACGACCTGCGAGAAGAAATTTTGATCTAATCACAAAAATAAAGAATGGAAGAAAATAATGTAAAATTCTTTCTAACCTTGAATTGTAACAAAGCTTATTTTAAATCATCAAATGCATTTTTTATTCTTATAACAAAAATAAAATTTTAATAATGTCACGGGACATTGTAAAATTTTAGATCTTAAATTTCATACACCAACTGCAGATTACAGTATTTTCCACCACAAAAATGTAAAATACAAACAAGATACAGCCTTTGGCTTCGTAGTTGCATAATGTTGATTTGGGCAAATAACCCTTACAAAAATGGCAAGTCGCCGCAAGCCTTTATTTTACAAGCTTGTCTAAATGTTAAAAAGAGCTACAACGGGCTTGCAATTGGAAGCTTTACAAGCTTGTCAAAATTCCTTGACGAGCTTGTTTTTAGCCGAAATGAGCTCGTCAAAATGGCGAGTCTCAAAATGGCAAGCTTGTCAAAATGACGAGCTCGTCAAAATGGCGAGCTGTTCAAAATAGCGAGCTCATCAAAATGGTGAGTTTGTCAGAATGGCGAGATCATGAAAATAGCGAGCTCGTCACAGGATCCAAAAGGAAAATGAGATAGTCGCGAGCTTGTTTCCCTGACGAGCTCGCAAGGAGCTCGCAATTTGAACCTTTATGAGCTTGTCATATATTGAAGAGCTCGTCATATATTGACGAACTCGTCACAAGATTGAGAAAAGATGCTCTTCAGAATTCTTCCAGTTGGCGCGAACTTGTGTCTCTGAGCTCGTCGTGAGCTCGTCTCTGACAAGCTCACAACGTGTTACGCCGCGAGCTCCTCCCTCTGAAGAGCTCATGTAAGAGAATTAGATGAGCCACTTTGACAAGCTACTGTAGTTTCTTGTGACAAAGCAGCTAACAGTTTGTCTAATTGTTGACGGAGCTCGCCAAGAGCTTGTCAGATTGTTGATGAGCTCGCTACGAGCTTGTCAGATTTTTGAAGAGCTCGTAATAAGCTGATTTGATTATTGATGATCACGTCACCAGCTTCTCCAATTGTTGACGAGCTGGGACAAGTTCGTCTTTTTTTTGACAAGCTCATCAACAATCTGACGAGTTTGACACAATCTTGCCCAGTTGTTGACGAACTCATGGGGAGCTCATCTTTTTTTTGATGAGCTCATGGCGAGCTCGTCTATTTTTTGACGAGTTTGTGGTGAGCTCGTCTATTTTTTGACAGTTTGTGGTGAGCTCATTTTTCTGTAAGAGAAGGTATACCATGATGCAAAATAATTGATTCAAGAAGTTGAAGTTTTTAATTCTACTTTACTAGTCATTCTTTTCATGAAACAGATTTAATCCTACAAAATTTGATGAAAAAAATTTGAGGTTTGTATGATATTTTAGAGGGAGGGCAGGGTATGAAAATCTTGGAAGGTTGAAATTGAAAGAAAAAAACTATTAGAAATACTGTAAAATGCAGGCAAGACGAGCAGATGATGTATCTAAGCTCTTCTATGTAGCAATATCAAAAACTTAAATTCTATCAAGTTCCATCACATCCAGCTCAATTAGTCCGCTATTCTACAATTCAAACGTCTAAACTTAGCACATTTGCTACTTCACTTATACTCCTGTCACAGAGCCCCTTATATTCTCCATCAGCTTAAATAAATTCATGTCTTATTTTGAGAGCTACACAGGATGGCACACTTTTTATATTTCTTCCCAAGGCGTGTCCATGCAGTAATTCTTCTTTAGGCGATGTATCTATGCTGTGTGAAGAACAAAATATGTTATAATACCAGGAAGCATACAAACCCATTATTACATAATGATGAAGCAATTTTGTAGTAATCAACTACAAAATATATTTTCCTACATAGAGTATATAACCAAGGCTGTGTATCTTCTGTCAATAACAAAATGATATGTTTAGTTAATTGCAACAGAGAAAAGATATGGCTTTTTGTGTTCGAAATATAATATTAAAACTGTGTCAAATAGATTGCAGTATTTTTAGATGTTTCTAAGAATCGGCATGTTTTGAGGAAAGATTGGAAAATACTACGTTGTTTAAAATTTAGTATTATTAGTTTTGGTAGTAAGGTTTTGAAATTCAAATATGCAAAATCATTTAATAACATGGGATGACTTTAATCATGCCTTTAAATCAATTGCGTAATTTTCAAATTGTGTTGGTCAGTAGGAATGGCAAAGGGATACCAAACTTGGATTTATATATATAATTTTAAAAGGTATTAAATGTTATAGGGCTCACCCGAAATGAAAATCCATATCCAGTACTATCGTTACAGTCAATAGGAGAAAACATGATTTTTCATGATTTCTACAAAAATTGCACATACCTCAACTAAAATTTCCCAGAAATTATTAACCGATTTGTTGTGATACTTTACCCCCTCCCTTCCTCCCCCCCTTCCTCCCCCTTCCCGAAAAAAAAATCCATATCCGGGAATGGCTGAAAACGAGGAAAAACGTCTCGCTATGAAAATACCTATCATGCGAAAATACCTTTTTTGCGCATTAGGTACTCCCATAGCGTAACGTTAAGACCTACTTTTGTCTACAAAAATACCTCGTTTTTGGCCATTCCGGGGTGCAGGATTTTTTTTTCTTTTGCTGACAAATCAGACAATAATTACATTTCTGGGAGTTTTCAGTTGAGGTATGTACAATTGTTGTCAAAATCGTGTTTTCTTCTATTGACCGTAGCGATAGTGCCCCTATTAATTCTTATTTCAGGTGAGCCTTATAACCTACTTGTTTTCAATAATGGCTGAAACCGTTGTATAATCACCTCTCACATGCCGCTGCATTGTCAGACTTGAAGCACAGCACGATCATTCAGACACTGAATTATAAAATCTGGGTGAGCTGTAATGCAAACATTATCATCACTTATTTGGTCCAACAATGAATTAAGAGCTGTTATGCACTTGTCAATTGTGTGACACCCCCCCCCTCCTTTCTCCCCCCCCTCCTTCTTCCCGGGCAAAATGAGTCATTGCACTAAAGTGAACAAAACATGTACATTGATGCATCCCTCAGTCACTTGGGTAACTGACAATTTTTTGCATGCTGTGTACGACGACGACGAGTGAACACACATTTACAATGACGGGGTCGTTGCCTGCGTATTCGGTTATGATAGTAACAATGCTATCACGAAACGCTTAATACGACCCAGACGAGAACACAGGTACTGGCGTACGGACAGACATAACATCGGCAACCAAGTCAATGTCCACGGCCTTTGATAACCAGTTGTGGTACACTGGCGTGTCTACCCAACCCAGGCTTGAACCCAGGGCCTCGTGGTCTGTAGACATGTATGATAACCGCTACACCACAGTTGGTAGACAACCTGCCCTTACATGCTGTGTAATTACCGTTACTTCTTAATCTTGCTCCATGTCGAAAACCACAACCATTTGTGTGATACTAGCCCTGTCTGAACTCTCCGCTCCGCTGATTCAATGAGAGGATTTATTGTTAACCAGCAAATGCAGTGAATTTGCTTGCCTTATTAATTCAGGGTAATGAAACAGAGGGCTTACTGAGCACAATAGCTGGCTGTTTAAAACATTTAGAGCTAAGTGATTTGTCTGGAGAGAGCATGCATGACCAACTTTTGTTGTAATTGATTTTTTTAAATTTTTTTCCAGACTAGTTTTTTTAGAAATATTTTCAGCACAGAGCCTAATGGCCTTTACTCCTCATGGTGAAATGACTTATCTCAAATCAATCACCTCTATACAAAATTATTGTGTCTGAAATAAATTGACCCACCCCAGAGTCACTCTGGTGACTGACAATTTGGTACAATGACGCACATGTGAGTCACTATTTTATAATCAATGACTCACCTTTGACTGACATTGCCGGGGTATTAGGGGTGTCATACAACTGACAAGTGCGTTATTTCTAAACAACAAAGACATTTCTCATAAAGTTGGCATTGGTAAACATCCTCCTAGTCACACCAGTTCACTGCCAGAACTGTCTTGAAATCTCCTCCGAACTGGTTTAAAATTGTAGGGTGTAGGACCTCCGACATTGAAAAATACCAACAAAAAGTGTCTGTCTTAGTAGTGGAAGTGGCACACGAGATCAACAAATATATGTTTCCACAGAATGAAACACATTTCAGCTACAATTAAGGGTGTGCACAAAATAGCAGAACTCTTGAATTTATACTGTAGGTTTCATCCCCGGGCACTTCCATATGTAAGGTATACATATATTCCGGAAATTGACGCCGAAACAGGTGTCTTTTTGTTTTATCATTTTCATTGTGCAGGTCCCCAAAATACCCAGTTCAATACTGCATTTATCAAAGTGTGTACAAAATTAATTTTCATACTGCAAGTATCAAAATTGTATAATTTTATAATGCAGGTATCAAAAAATGCATACTGCAGTGCAGGTTCGATTTTCAGTAGGTTAATGTGTTGCACACCCCTACCACTTTAGTGTAAAAGTGCCCCCCCCCCCCCTCCCTTTCCCATACTTATTTCAGAGTACCACCTATATGGAGGCAATGACAAACTTAAGTTATCATTTTTATTGTGCAGGTCCCCAAAATACCCAGTTCAATACTGCATTTATCAAAGTATGTACAAAATTAATTTTCATACTGCAAGTATCAAAATTGTATAATTTTATAATGCAGGTATCAAAAAATGCATACTGCAGTGCAGGTTCGATTTTCAGTAGGTTAATGTGTTGCACACCCCTACCACTTTAGTGTAAAATTCCCCCCCTCTCTTTCCCATCAGAATCCTACCATACTTATTTCAGAGTACCACCTATATGGAAGGCAGTGACAAACTTAAGTTAAGAGATGAACTTCAATACCCATCAGGCCCACTGTGCTTGGAGGAGGGGGAACATGCCCCCTTCAAAAATTTGCTGCGCAGTGTTTGTTTTTAAAGCATTTGTTCAACATTCCACATGGTACTGACCCCAATACCACATAGTACTCACCTGAATTCCATGTGGTACTGATCACAATACCTAAACCGTGTCTAGTCCTACATTGGGTAGCGTATAGGCATGTGCCCCAACTTTCTGACCCCATACTTGGATTCCCTTCATTGCCTCCACTTTGATCACTTACTGAAGGCAAGACAGTACTTTAGGGATTCTTTTAAGAAACCATTCTTCTTGCTTTGAATACCCTTATTTATCATTAACCTACTGTATTATATGATTTCTCCTATTGCAGCAAGATGGTGCACTATATCATCAGCTGAGCAGTCCAAGTGTGCAGCAATGAGCACAGCGTTTGCCGATGATTCCTCACTCAACTCGATCCAAATAATTTGTGTCTCGAAGTCTTCACCAGAGGTGAGGTCATTTGTATTGGCCAACAATGGGAAATTGTTTGCTTGCTTTCATTCTTCTGACCTAACAACATTCCTACATGCTTGATCAAGTAACGTTTCTTTTGGTGTTAAATGCCAATGAGTGCTGTTAAGGTAGAATTTGTTTGAGCAAGGTGTATTCTAGCAAACAAAACATGTTTTATGAATAAATCACATTTGGGGGTGATCTGATTGGCCTGCTTACAAAAATTCAAAGTGGCTTCAAAATTTTTGTTAGAAAGAACAAGAAAAGGAAATAAACGTCATAATTTTATGTATTCCAACATATATCCAAGAATATTTGTTTTGATATATTCTAGCAAATGTGGGACATTTTTGACACTAGCTTCTCACAAATTCTATCAATTAGAGCCCTCTTTAATGCTTTCTTTCTGACTAATAAAGTAGTTTAATAACAAGTTGGTTTTATAAAAAGTTCAAGACTTTAGAAAGGCCACTTTTAAGGTTGAATGTCAGTGAGCATTTTGATATTTTAAACACAGGAATGTATGTCTGCGATATCCACCGGACAAGCTGACCTCATCACATTGGATGGAGGAGATATATTTTCTGGAGGAAAGAAGTACAAGCTGAAGCCTATCATGGAAGAAATATATGAAGGAGGTTAGTAAATCAAGTTTATTAGAATGCATACATGTAGCCTACAGTATCATCTTTTGTCATCTTTCAATTTTGAACAAAACAACGGTTTGCCGATCATATCAGGCCGATTATGGCTGATCGGCAGCATAATCATGATCAGTGAAATGCCCATGGATTGCCGATCCGATTATTGCAATTTTTTCCTTCATTATTATTTTTTAAATTTTTTTTTGACCTATTAAAACATAAAAAAAAGGTGAGAAATAAAAAAGCAAAAATACAATGTTGATGACAAATGTATTTTTTCTTTTACTTTTCGACATGTATTCTCCTCATTATTATCTTATACCTCCATGTTTATTTAATTAATTCTCCATGATCACTTGCATGTTTATCACAGCATGTTTATCACAATTACTACTATCACAAAAAGTATTTGGGTCGGGCTGATCATGACAAAATATGATCAGTAATCAGCAGAACCCATTACAGTGTAATCGTTGGAACACTAGTCGATCTGCTCTGCATCACATCTTTTCATATATTTTGAAGGTTACAAAGGATACAACGCTATTGCCGTCGCAAAGAAATCCAATCCTGGAGTGAATCTTAGAAACCTTGAGGGAAAGAAAAGTTGTCATACTGGGTACGGTCGGACAGCAGGATGGAACCTTCCAGTTGGGTTTCTGCTTGATGAGGGGTTGATGACGCCTGTGGGGTGCTTGGAGTCGGCAGATTCAGCTGCTGCTTTCTTCTCAGAGAGTTGTGCTCCAGGTAAGAAACCTTGCTCTTGCTCATTCTAAACTCTTAGAACCATGGTACAGACAGAGACCATGGTACAGACAGAGACCAGCTTGGTAAAAATTGTCTGAAGGTGGGTCTGGGATTCATGGCATGTTATTCAATTAGCTCTGACTTGCCTTGTTGAAATTATTGATGGAAATCCTAAGTAAGAATCATTTGCTTCAAACATTTTTTCTTCTAATTAGCAGTGGGGAAAAGAACATAAATGTACCCAAACTTATAATAAATTGATAGATAGACTTGGAGTCATGCGTCAAACCCTAGCATGAAAGATCTGCAATTTTCAGTATTTTCTGAGGCATTTTAATAAAGAAATTTATGTTGTGTGTAATTTATTTTGATGTCTCAAATATTAAGGTAAATTCCTGCATCTTTCTCTTTCCCATGATGTAAGTTGCTGTAGAAGACCTTGACAAATTGGCACTTAAATTCTTCAAGGGATATAGTAAATGAGATTAATTTTTCACCCAAAATGTTGTACTTTAAAAGGATTCTGTATTTTCTTTTTCCAATTCCATCATGCCTTGGGCAACATGCACCTTTACATGTATGTGTGTACACCTTTTACATAAGTATATTTAATTCAGAACCGTTGAGCTGCTAGTATTCCTGTCAAGCATACTTTACAGGTTTTGTAAACCCCATGAATCTAGTTTGAGATTTTAAGTAAATAGATTCTCAGACAAATTTGAAGTACGCATTTACCAGTTTGGACTTGTCTGTGGGGAATGTACATGCACAGCCTGAGTTGTGTGTCATGTTTGCTGTTTGTCTTCCGTGTGTGCTTTTCTAATTGATAAGCTTTACAAGGAACTCTTGCACTATTTTTTTAACACCCTCTTGGCATATTTGACTAATGACTGTCACAGTGCCATTAAATGTTAACAAACAAAACAATTATAAGCTTTAGATAACATTGGCTAATAATTAAGAGCCCAGTAAACATCGAACCTTGGTCCGACGTCGGTTCATGATCCACAACGTCGGATTGGCATCAGCGTCGAATGTCGACGTTGATCCGACGACCTCTGGGCGTCACTACAACCATGTACAGTATCGATGCGAGCAGTTTGACACCGGCGAGCTTTTTCAGCGTTTTATCAACGTCTTTTCGGCGCTTTACCGGTGGCTTAACCCGCACTTTACAGGCACGTTACAGGCGAGTTTCAAAATGACAAAAGCAGGAAATATTTTGTTCAGTTTCACAAGCCATCGCCACTGCGAAACAAATTACATTAGTGTCTTTAAAACATAGTGTCATTATAACATCAAAATATTGTCGTGCTCGTTCAGTTAAGTAATCAATGAAAGGTCTGAATTAAGTGAAAATGCGACAATATCAGAAACGCAATGGGAGTTTGAAATATCATATCGAAGTATTATTAGGGCCTACATTAATAGTATGTGAACATCACATCGGTTTATTCACATCGGAATATTATTAGAACATCACATCAAAATATTTAAATTCATTTATAAATTTAATAATGAAAAGTTGTAACTGGAAATAAAGTTTCTACTCTCCTTCGAGTTTAGTGTTTTCCTTTTCAATGTGCAGATTATTTTTAGTCGCTAGTGCAATATTGCTTGTACTTTTTTCCTTTTCTGTTATTTTAAATTCCAACATTTTGTAACCTACATTTGTGTATGTAAATTCAATCTCAGTGAAATAGATACATGTATAACCAACAATTTTAAGCAAACAATTTTTGCCATATAATTGATCCATGGAATATTTCGAAAGTATGCAAGTTAAAAAAGGTTAGCATAATTGTTTTCCAACCTCAAAAAAATGCAATTTCTTAGACGAGACAGAAAAAGCTGCACAATGTTTATTGCAACGAACTGCAACTTGTTGGGACTTATTTTATTGAAACTTCTCCATCATAGAAAATGAAAGAAAACCAAAAATATGAAAGCTGTAAAACTGCAAACAAATGCTATTTCTTTGTTTTGAAAACGTATGTTCTATTTCCATCTTTGCACATAACAAAGAATGACAAAAACTTTAATAAACCAGTGGTACATTCCTTCCGAGCAGGGAGCTGTCGCCCCAGTTAATGGCTGCCAAGCTAAAGTATAGCAAATCATTATCACACATCACATTAGTATAAATTCTACTTTTTAATGCAAAATCATTAGAACTGTGTCAGAAAAACAACAAAATATCTCGTTCAATGATATGCCACCTACGTCCCCCTTCAAATTACTACTTCTGGGTGGTTTAAAACCTGGCGACAGATTTCCTCGAACTCCTCGCCATGCGGCGCTAAGTTGTTGAAAGACACTGCATGCGTGACACTTTTATGTAAATATTCAAAATGGAGGAAAGCCATAAAAAAAAATATATAAAAAAAGACAACAATACCAAAACCGGGAGGGGGAGTGGACATCTAGCATTTTGTGAAGTGAGAAATATCAGGAAATTTGCTGAGCACGGGAGAGGGATGATGGAAGCATCGTCTTATCTTCATTCGGGAAAACAAATGAAAATGGGGAGGGGGAAGGACAATATCATATACCACGTATGTTTTCACAGTAAAAAGAATTCCCCCACAAATTCAATGTTGGGTGATCAGATTTGCTGTATGAAAACTGAAACGGGGAGATCTTAACAAAGAACCATGGCACAGCAGCCGCCACCTCTCAACTATCCACACCCTTCTTCCTATTCGTAATACTTTCATTTTTTGTGGAGAAATTTAAGAAAATTGGGGAGGGGACAATACAATCTACAACATTATGTTTTCATGAAAGAGAATGCCCCCACCCCAAATTCAATAGTTTAACGATCCCAGTTTGTCGCTTCAACTTGCAAACGAGCTAGGAGATCATAACAAAGATCCACTCTCCCACCGCCCTCGCCTTCCTCGCCCCCATTTTCCCCCTTCTTGTTGTCGTATTACTTTAATTTTTGTAGAGAAATTGAAGAAAATTGGAGAGGGGAGGGACAAGATAGTCTATCAAATTACTGTATGTTTTCATAAAGGAAAATGCCCCCACCCTAAATTCGATAGCCTGATAATAATAAATTAAACATGTAGAAGAAGGAATCACTCTAGAGTACCCCTCCAAATTGCTGTGTTTCCCGGTCCCTAACCCATAACCACCAAACTCAATTTATGTCTTTAGACTTCAAATTTTTGGAAGACCACATGAAAATGAAAATCGGGAGGGGCATATATATACCTTTGTAAGTATTTCTCTTTAAGTGTGAAAAGTAAGTATTCTCCTTCAAATGTGCCAATCTGGATTAATTGGACCGCGCTAGGCCAAAGTCCAGCCGCAGCTGGCATCAATTTGTAAACAAATCTGTCAAAGGTGCTGGGAATGGGGCAGCGGCATTATTTATGATTCTTTAGAAGTTTGCCGTGTTTTTGCGGTATGTCTTTCGTAGAGACTATTGTTAATGGAGTTTAATGTTCGTAAGTTTCGGGTAAGAATTAGAATATATCTGTTGGAAAAAAGACATTTTCGCAGGATCTAATTTATAAAGAAATAATTTTGCACCTGGGCTTATCAAATAGTGGGAGCAACACGTATGTTTCTGTTTACTTATGTCGCTGATTTCGAACTTTCGGACATAGATTTTGATGCATTCTTTTCAACATGGAGGTATACACTGAGCAAAGAGTGCTGAGTTTAGAATTTATTTGTTCTTATTTTATCATTTTTTCTATTCTTTTTGTTCGCATTTCACTTTTACTGTATATGGAACTACATTTTTTAAAAAGTTTTTGACAACATTTCTTAATGTTTTGGTAAAAATATTTCACGAGTTAAAATTTTACTCTATTATTTGGAATACTATATATTTAAGAATAAAACATGGAAATCTCAGTAAGTTAAACTTGTTTATTTGTATTGCGCCGATCTTTTTTATTTCGCTACATACTATAAGACCTGTTTAAATTCTCGTTTGTGAAGGTGGAGGGGGGGGTGACCTTACTAATGAACGGTTAATGGGGCAAGTAAATCAACAAAATAACAGAAGGGCATGAAAGTGAAATTCACTTTTCTTGTTTACAAATCTTAAGGTTTATATTAGAGCCATTCATATAAAAAAAGTGGGAGGGGATGGGGGTGAACGGGTTGGGGATGATCGTTTAATTATAAAGTGAGAGTTTTGCGGCATGGGGTCCAGGCGTCCGCTTAAGGATCCTGGTAGGGGTCCATGGGAAGAAGCCCTTGTAGGGTTCCATGTGGCAAAATCCATGGAAGTCCCCGAATTGTACATTTTGAGCCACAAAATTGGGCCTATGGAGCTTGACAATAATATATATTTTAAGGGCATGGTGATACTAGTCGAGCAGTTATGTCATGAATATTAAACTGCACATTGTGCAAAACTGAAGATTGCGAAATAACATTAGAAATGCTTTAACATTGTTAAGTTGCAGGGGGCAACATATCTTCTGCGAAGTGCGAGTTTTTCAGTGTGGGTCTTTTTTAAACTAAACGTGTATCGATGGGTGTTTGGGTGAGGTATAGGTATGGTGTCATGTCAGGCTTGCGCACCCTTCATGGCACTCGCCTCGTTCAATTATAAGCACGCAACTTGCGTGAATTTAGCACTATATAAGAACACAGTATTATTATCATATTTTTTGTTTACTACCAATCAGCCAATGATGTGGTGAGCTAAAATGTACCGGTTATTTCAATTTTCTATAAACTGATAGTATGCAACAACGCAATTGTTACATCTTGTAATGAATGCGCATGGTGATTTTTATTTGCTCGACTATTCAAAGAATAGTAGAGCGTCGGTGTCCGGTTAAAGTTTTTGGTTAAAGTTTTCATAACTTAGGGTATGAATGGTGTACATTCATGTGATTTGGTATAGGGGTAGAGGACATGGGTACTGTTCAAATGAGCATGCTTGTGGGGTTGTGTGTGCATACTAATTAGCTTATTTGCATAACAGTGGAAATATTTGTCAGGTAAAAGTTTTGGTTAAAGTTTTTGGTTAAAGTTTGTATAACTTATGAATGGTGTACATTCATGTGATTTGGCATAGGCGTAGAGAACATGGGACTGTTCAAATGAGCATGCTTGTGGGGTTGTGTGTGCATACTAATTAGCTTATTGCATAACAATGAAAATATTTGTCAGGTAAAAGTTTTGGTTAAGGTTTTTGGTTGAAGTTTTCATAACTTATGAATGGTTTACATTCATGTGATTTGGCATAGGGGTAGAGGACATGGGTACTGTTCAAATGAGCATGCTTGGGGTTGTGTGTGCATACTAATTAGCTTATTGCATAACATTAAAAATATTTGTCAGGTTAAAGTTTTGGTTAAGGCTTTTGGTTGAAGTGTTCATAACTTATGAATGGTTTACATTCATGTGATTTGGCACAGGAATAGAGGACATGGGGACTGTTCAAATGAGCATGCTTGGGGAGTTGTGTGTGTATATTAATTAGCTTATTTGCATAACAATGAAAATATTTGTCATGTTCAAGTTTTGTTTAAAGTCTTTGGTTAAAGTGTTTATAACTTGAGTTATGAATGGTGTACATTCATGTAACTTGGCATAGGGGTACTGTTCAAGTGAGCATGATTAGGGGTTGTGTGTGTGTATACTAATTAACTTACAGTATGTGCATAACAATGCAAATATTTGTATCTATGATATCTCTTAAATTAAAGTGGATGTGGGGATTTTGTTTGCACAAATAATCATATATGTAAAGAGCATTGTCTACACTTAATGGTGAGTTAAAGTGTGCATATTAATTAGGTTATTTGCATAACAGACTTTTGTACAAAATGTTTAACATTCATGAGCGTATAACCTTAGTTATGAATGGTGTACATTCATGTAACTTGACACGGGTAGAGGACATGAGTACTCTTCAAATGAGCATGATTGGGGGTTGTGTGTGCATACTAAATGGCTTATTTGCATAACAATGAAAATATTTGTATCTATGATGTCTTAAAATAAAGCGGTAGTGGGGATTTTGTTTACACAAATGATGATAGATGTGAAGAGCATTGTCTACACTTAAGGGTGAGGTGTAATGCGCATATTAATTGGGTTATTTGCATAACATTAGACTTTTGTAGAAAACATCTAACCTGAGATGATAGCTTGGTAATTGATACAGTTGTAGGTGGCATTGCTACTGTTTAGTTAAGCATGATTGGGAGGGGGGGGGGGGTTGTGTGTACATACTAGTTAGCTCATTTGCATAACATTGAAAATATTTGTATCTATGATATATCTTAATATAAAGTAGGTGTGGGGATTTTGTTTACACAAATGATCATATATGTTTAAGAGCATTGTCTACACTCAGTGGTGAGGTGTAGTATGCATGTTAATTAGGTTATTTGCATAACAATAGACTTTTGTACAAAATTAACCTGAGATAATATCTTGATCCAATGGTAAAGGGCATTGGTACTGTTCAGTTGGGCTTGATTGGGGATTGTATGTGCATACTAATTAGCTTATTTGCATAGCAATGAAAATATTTTATCTATTGAATTAAATGGGTGTGGTGATTTTGCTTAAGCAAATGATCATAAAGTATATGGGAAGAGCATTGTTTACACTTAATGGTGAGGTATAGTGTGCATATTAATTAGGTTATTTGCATAAAAATATACTGCTGCAAAATGTTCGACCCGAGATCAAAATATATTGGCAGGCGAGACTTAATAACTTCACATTTCTAGTTTTGTTATAATATTGACATTCCTAACATGAATAGGAATCAAAAATGTTTGTCATGCCATAAATAAAGAAGCAAATTAAAGTCTCCTTACTTTTGAAGAATTTTGAATTAGGGATTTGGGAAATATAAACAATAAGTGGAATGTGGGGTAGAAGATGACCTGATGATAAAGTACTGTGGCTGATGGATTTGAGATGAGGGTGGGATTTCATGTGGGACAGGTTGAAATTGTATGTAGGGCAGGGTGGGGTATGATGTTGGCCAGGATGCGTTGGCATGTTAGACAGGGTGGGTTGGCGTGTAGAACAGCGTGGGGTTGACATATGGAACAGGGTGGGTTGGCATGTGGAACAGGGTGGGTTGGCATGTGGAACAGGGTGGGTTGGCATGTGGAACAGGTTGGGTCGACATGTGGGACAGGGTGGAATAGATTTCATTTGTGATGGCATGTGGTGGTGGAATGGTAGGACAGTATCTGGTTTTCAGATATGATTGCATGGAGTATAGGCGTGCGATGACATTTGGGACACGTTGGGATGGAATGTGGGACAGTCTGGAATATGCATTATTAGCAGTAAGAGGATTTGACATATTTGACAATTAGGCCACGCTTGGCCTACTAGTTGGTATATTGGAATTATTTGATTACAGTTCAGCTTTTTAAATGGTTTTTTAGCACTGATTTAGCTTTTTCATAACTGATTTGGCTTTTTTCTGCTTGGGACAATCTTGACATAAGACAGTTCTTTGTTCAAATTTTGTTTGGAAAAAATAATTGCTGTTTGTGGGAGAATTTTCATTATGTGAATTACATATTCTCCCTAAGCAGCAAAGTGTTTTGCCGAATACTACTCAACAGACTGCCATCAGTAGTAGAACAGCAAATCAGAAGTGGACAAGCAGGTTTCGACGGGGCAGATCTTGCACAGACCAAATATTTGTACTTTCTCTACATTATATCTCATTTTTGTCGACTTCCGAAAAGGCATTCGACAGTATCCACCATAATACATTGTGGACAATCATCCATTTTTATGGCATCCCTGCAAAAATGGTCAATATCATCAAGCTACTATATGAAGATTGAAGAAAGGCTGGAAGAAAGACTTTAGATTATAGCTGTGGAAAACCCTCGTGGATGCCTTATATGCCACCTTGGCAGGAAGAGCCACCTCGGCAGGAAGAGCCACCTCGGCAGGAAGAGCCTTTGAGTGGGTGGGTGGGTGACTTACAGATTATTAGTTTTAAGGTGTTGAAAGGAAAAATTTACTTCTAAATATGCAACACTGTTGTGAATTTGCAACATTTATTTTGACTCGAGCAATTCTCAGATGAGCGTAAATGCATACATGTCTTTTCAAAGAATTATATTCTTATGAAATTTTCTTGTTATGATAGTACTAAAAATTGCAGGCATATTTTTTGAGTCGGGTCTGCAAACTTTACACAAAAGTTGCAATCAGTACTTTTCCGCTCTGTACTAACGATACTGTGAATATGCAATCTAGCATATTTACGAAACTACTAGTACACTATAACTAGGCCAGCTCAGTGATACTGAAAGTTTGAGGAGTAACATGAATATTTAAGAACTTCACAAGTTTTGCGACCATGTCTTTCCATAAATGTTACTTATGAAATTTGTAGGTGATGTACCATATTTTTGCCAATTTTTAGTGATTTAAAGGTATTTTTATAATTTATTCTTGCAAGTACCGACACTGACGGCACTTTGGTATTTTTTATTTTGTGGTATCGTACCGTACTAGCAACGTTAAGTACCATTACTTTCCTTAGTACCGGTATGCCATGCAACATTAATAGGTTTTACATGACGACTTTTAATCAACACTAAAACATGCAAAGATAGTTATCACCAATATGATCGTTTTTCTGTTAAGTTAATGTTACATGTAGTTTTGTTTGTCTTTGCAAGATGAAAAATGAGGTTTATTGAAATTGTTTGTGTATGGAAGAGTCTTGATTTTGTTGTGTTCTGAATGATTCTTTATAAATCATATCTTTTGGAGTGCTAGGTGTATAAATCATATATCTGGAGGTGTTCAATGTCATCTTTTATGGGAATTTACATTTGTTATGAGTTGGAAGTTATATTAAAGTTGAATTAGTTTGTTTCATGGTCATGGCTCCAGAATTTTCAAATCATGATTCTGGAAGTTTGTTGAGTTATTAATGTCACTAATGTACATCCAAGAATTGAGTGACGTCAGCCTTTGAATATTTATTCTTAGTTTGTGGGGTTTTGCATGATGTCCACATGTTGATCACATGCCTTAGGCTTTATTTACATACTTAGATACTTTTGTCCAATGGTTATATAAATAAGCTGGGTTAATCATGGGACCTTTGATATCCAATCACCTATAAGTGCTTGAAGTACATTTTGTGATACTTTCTTCCAATTAGAAGGTTTGAATCTGATCAGGTGTTCAGGTTTTCAATCAGGAAAGTTGTTTTTATGGAAGATATGAGAGGTGCAAAAAATGTTATCCACGTGTGGGCAGTCACGTTTGTACCATCGTCCTGCCAAGTCCTGTGTTGTGGTTTCTGTGAATCATTGGTAGCTTCTGTTAATATTCTTTGCCAGAACAAATGTGATTCATTTGCAGAACCTTTGGAATATTGCATGATTTTTTATGAAGATTATTTTGCCATTGTTTAATTTTATCTATTATGAGAGGTGAACAAAAATGTTATCGCCTGAAAAATATCGATAATATCGAAATATCGATATGCAAATTGTGGGCAGTATTCTGGGCAAGGTAACGTAAAACTTTTTGTACAGAAATCACTGCAAAATATATACATATCACCTTCAAATAAACACCCATTATGTTTTAAAATGTTATTTACATGGTTTCTATCTCAAAAGATCAATCACAAAAATATGAAAAAGTCCTTAAAATAAAAAAATGTTGTGGAACTGGTATTGTGCCTACACTGTATGCCTTCAAAAATCGGCTCCAATTCTTCTTAAAATTTTATAACTCATTGTTGTAGAAAAGGCATTATTTTGATAGCATTATATGGACTTCTAGACATTCAGAAGTCCATATTAATATTATCCATTTTATAGTCTGCTTCAATCATCACACCACTTTTGAGTGTTGTTGCCAAGAAACAGTGGTAGCCTAGATAGTATGTGTGTACATAGCAAAGTACTGTATAGTTACTGCACTGTACATTATTTGCAAGACCAGAACTTTCTGAACGAACAAAATTGAGAAGTTTTGTCAGTAATTTGTCAATTAATGATTGTTTGATATAAAACTTCAAATTCAGTATTTAATCAACTCAACATCTTATGATTTTTGTTGTCTGAACAGGAGCCATCAAGTATGAAGTTGAAAGATTATTTTGCCAGTGGTTTTTTGTTCATGGAAGGATTTTTGATTTTATCAATATCAATGTTTTAATAAGTTTGATCATAACTGACTGCCTGAAACTTTGATATAAATGAAATTTATTAACTTTTTTTGTTTTAAAAAATACTTGGATGTTTGATAGTCATGTTTAGCTTTTTAATAGTTCATGTATTGTGTATTATTGTCATATCGATATGACCCTTGAACTCAATATCGGCCAATCTTAGGTCAATCGAAATATATCGATATATCGCCCAAGCCTAGCTGTGTTGACTTTGTTATAATCAGATTGTGAACATATACAGTATAATCAGTGAACTCTGTGCACATGTAGGTTATAACCATTGTTAATATGCCACTATATTTTCCATTTTTAGTGAATACATCTGAGTAAACTGAGAGAGAATCACACATGATGTTTGCTAAATTCATGAAGAGATAAGTGAGTCAGGTTGCTTCATTGTTTGATGAAATAGATATGTGTGGTGTAATGTCAATTTCAAAACTACTGTAGATGTTGTTTGTTCAGTTTTGTATTTCAAAATTTTATCACCGAGTCCAAATTTAAAAAATTGAAAAATATCAAATAAATATGTGGTTATATTGTAAGAAAAGTACAATACAATTTCAAAAACTTTGCACTTTTAAAAGCTGGAAAAAGGTCTAGAGATACGGCTGAAACCAAAAGTGATTATTTTTAGAAGCTGGATGAGACTGTAGGGTGCAAGGAATGGGTGGGAAATTGCCCCAAGATAGTATGTTAAGAAATGAAATGCCTCTGTCCTTTGCCATGATACTCTTGGTTGGTAACTCTCAGCTTTTCTGCAAATTTGATTCTTTAAATTTTCATTTCTTTAAAGGTGTTAAGGATGCTGCAGTAGGTAATGTAGACAATCTTTGTGCATTGTGCGATGGAGACTGTGGGCGCTCTACGAGTATCTATCAGGGCTATGCTGGAGCATTTCGGTGAGTATTGTCAGGAAGATAATAATTGTGCCATTAGATAAAGAACCAAAGGAACAGGATATGAGCAAAGTTCAGTGTACTATTTGTGGGAAATAATACTGCATGGAACTTCAACTATAGTGTATTATATTGACATCATTTGCATGCTCACGAACCAAGCATGCTTGGTCCACACCCTCTGTAAATGTTGGTTACCACGTCTACATTTTGTGACATTGTCAGAGTCATCAGTGTGGGTGGGGTGGGGGAGGCATAACCATTAGGAAAGAAAGGCTCACAGTCCTACATCCACTGAGGAATGTACATGATGGGTTAGGGGAAACCTGCCCTTACATGCTGTGTAATTACCATTACTACAGTTTATCAAAATATCCACTGTACCGCGGATTTCAGAAAGCTTTATCTTGCTACTTGTCAAAAACCACAACCATTTGTGTGATACTAGCCCTGTCTGAACTTTCCGCTCTGCTGATTCAAGGAAAGGATCTATTGTTAACCAGCAAGTGCAGTGTATTTGCTTGCCTTATTAGTTTAGGGTGGTGAGACTAGGGAGGTATTAAGAACAACTCCCTGGTGAGACAGAGAGCTTACTGAGCAACAATAGTTGGCTGTTTAAAGCATTTAGAGCTAAGTGATTTGTCTGGAGAGAGCATGCATAATTGATTTTTTTAGTTGTTTTTCAGACTAGTTTTTCAGACTAGTTTTTCAGACTAGTTTTTCAGACTAGTTTTTCAGACTAGTTTTTCAGACTAGTTTTTCAGACTAGTTTTTTTAGAAATATTTTCAGCACACAGTCTAATGGCCTTTACTCCTTATGACAGCAGCTTTCTGAAGATGCTAGAAATCTGACATTACATGGAAATGATTGGGAAGATTGGAGTCATGAGGGTTGAGAGTCTAATGTTAAGAACTATAATCACATGTTTGCATACAAGACAAAAATTTCTCATTTTTAAACAATTTTGATAAAATTTCTTCTTTATGGTTTTCAAAAGGCAGTGAAGCAATTGATCTCTTGTTTCCTGTATGTGTCCATATACATTTCTTAAACAACAATAAATTCTTATTAAACTCTGGGATTCTTTAAAATCTTAAAACAGACATGCCATGGGATAAGAATAATTCCCCCTACTTTTAAATAAACCAATTTCACCCCCAACCCCTTAAAATTTCCACTTATAATTATTTATACATTCTTCCAAAGAATATGCTGTAAAATTAATTTAAGTAATTGCTGGCTGTCAACCTTTCAATCATAAAAACCTTCCCGGAGAACTGCTGCAAAAGTGCAAAGCCAGAAATTACAAATAAAATTTGGATTAGTTTGATACTAAGCAGGAAGAGTTTTCTGGCTGTCACTCAGTTTGATGTAATGATATGCAAATAAGATAAAGCACTTCCAAACACTTCACAAACATAACCGTGCATATTTTGTCCCTCACAGATGTTTGGTTGAAACGGATGCAGATGTAGCATTCATAAAGCCTGCCACCGTTACTGACTACACTGATGGAAATAGTCAAGAAGGGTGGGCACAGAATTTAACCTCAACTGACTTTGAGATTTTGTGCCGCGATGGAAGCCGCAGACCATTGGCTGACCATGAAGACTGCCATATTGCAAAAGTTAGTTTTTTGAAATATTTTCAGACAAGGGGGATATATTATTCCTACCCAATAAGTGTGCAATTTTAGTAATATATAGGGACCTAAATAACATGACTAAAACTTGGCTTAATTTGTTTCCTTCTTAAATTTTCAACTGGCTATGACCCTATGTGGATGTAGTTTTGCACATTTGAGTGGTATATTTTACTTTTATTTGAACGTATGTTGATTTTTATTGTTGAAAGAAAATGAATATTAAAAGAAAAATTGTATTTAAACCAGAATGGCAACCACACTAAATTACTTTATATAGGTAATTGGGATAATATGGTGCATTACTTTTAAAGCCTAGAAAATAGTACGTTCAATTTTTTTTATTGACCGCTAGTTTACTTTGGAATTGGGAGTTTACAATATTACAACATGTAAGACCAACATATGTCATAGGTTCTGAAAATTACATTAGAAAACAGGGTTGTCAGTTTTTGCAATGCAGATATATTAAACAGTTCTTAACATGGTGAGGTAAATCCTGTATACGAAATGACTGGGACGGGAAGACATCCATTATTCATGATAGCCAAACAAGGTTTGTATTGCTATTTCTAACCTCATCAAGGCTTTGAAATAGAAATTTAATCCATGAAGGACACTTGTTGCCCTGTTGCCACTATGGAATGGAGAAGATTTGTTCCTCATGTGGTGATTGGCAAGGGGAGGGGGTGCAATCTCTCCACGGTTTATATGTCTTTGTTCTTACATGCATATTCTACTGTTTTGCTTGTAGTCTCCAAGTCATGCTGTTGTAACCTCTGAGGATAAATCTAACACCGAGGTCAAAAGTTTCCAGACGTTGCTGAGTAATGCTCAGGTAATGGAAAAGATTACATTCAGAGTTTTCTCTAATTACAATTTTATTTTTCACTTTCGGTCACATGTCACAAATTGATGGGACATCTGTCAAGAAAGATGTTTGATTGATCATTGCAGCTTTTATGTTCAAATTCTAATTCTGTAATGGATTGCACAGGGTTGCACATGGGTGGTAATCATCTTTTAAAGAGGTTTCAAATGGTTAAGTAATAACAACTCCCCCTGCCCCATTTGAAAATTAATTTGCTCTATTGATTGTTCGTTACGGTGGGATTAGTTTACTTATTTAAAGGTAATCAGGTATAGATTGATTGATAATCTGATCAGAATTTGAAGAAGCAAACTGCAATTTGAGGAGGTAAAAGATCTCCAGTCAGTTATACACAAGCCTGCAGTGCTTTTCTTGTGTAGTTATTTTATGATTTAGGGGTAGAATTTAAAGAAAACTTTCCACATTTACCCCTTGACCATGTCCTTTAATATCATTCCCTTGAAATATTAAAAGGGTAGATAAGGAGGATATAGATGGCCCACATTTAATATTTATGTATCACTTACAA
The DNA here is from genome assembly GCA_020152595.1 of Chiridota heheva. Lineage (NCBI taxonomy): Eukaryota > Metazoa > Echinodermata > Holothuroidea > Apodida > Chiridotidae > Chiridota > Chiridota heheva. The sequence goes on from JAIGNY010002074.1 coordinate 2,775,264, forward strand.
ACTTTAGACTGGAATTTTAAGGGTTTTTTCAGTAGTGGTTAAATTATACTTTTATATTCCCATTGGCTATTAACAGATCAAATTTGGAAATGATGAAAACATGGTATTTACCATGTTCGATTCTTCGGCATGGAATGGTGCTGACCTTTTATTCAAAGACACCACGTCGCAGCTGAGCTCTCTAACAACAGAAGACTACAAAGATTTCTTGGGTGATGGTTACTTTAACAGTCTCCAAGGTAACATCTTTTTTTATTTAGAGGTTATCGTCTTGTCCAGAATTGCATGAACACGTTGTTTATTATTTTTAGTTCCAATACCCGAGACCTCTTTGTCTTTGACATAAGAAACAATGGATGACCCACTACAAAAGTGGAGAGGTGCATGTGTGGAGAGGGTAAAGGATGCTTTGGTTTACAGGGAAATATCAAGCACCCTAGCTTGAACCAAAAAGGGGACAGGTAGGATGGACAAAAGGTGCATGTACAAGGTGGCAATGGCCTTGCAGCATGAATTTTGGGGCACTTCAAATATAAATTAGAGAGGAATCAATGAATAAGTACTTTAACTGCATCTTTTGTGGAACTGTATGGGGAACTAGTGTATTGGAAAACTAGTGTATTGGAGAACTAGTGTATTGGGGAACTAGTGTATTGGGGAACTAGTGTATTGGGGAACTAGTGTATTGGAGAAGTAGTGTATTGGGGAACTGTAAACAGCATCAAATGATCATAAGGCAATTATCAAAATGAAATTGTCTTGAAAAAATTGAGATGATTTATGAAACAAGGGGCAGCTAGAGTGGAGGAAAATATGGACAGGTTGGAGCACCCCTCTGAAAAGGCCTAACTAGGGGCCTGGATTTGAAGTGAAATAAGTTAAAAAAAGAAAATGTATCATTTATCTTGATATGAAGGTGGTTCATTATATCATTTTCATATTGATAATCTCAGCAGACCTTGAATTCAAAAGATCAAAGGGGTTAAATATGCTACAATTTGGACCTTCATGTGTAAGGATAATGTGAACTTCCAGAACGTCCTTGGGGGTAAAATGCACATTTGATTAAGATACAGAATTTAGCAACCTATGCTGTAAAGTGGTACATTTCAAGGTAAAAGAAAAAGGATTTTCATCTTGTTTATCGTTTAATGCAGCACAAAGATCTTATAAATTTATAATTATATTATGAAATTAAGGCAGAATTGCTTTATTTGTTTTATACTTATTTTGTTCAATATATTGTTGTTTATTTTGTCAACATTTTCTCTAAAAACATTTTCTCCAGGTCTGCTCAAGTGCCCAGACGGCACCTATCGATTTTGCACCACATCCGAACTGGAACAACAAAAGTGTAAAGATATGGTGGCGGCTGTTGCAGGAGATGTTACGCTGACGGAGTTGGGGGCACTCTCCTGTTTCCCTGCAACAAGTCATTATGAATGTGTTGAATACATTGAAAGTACGTTAATTTTTTTGTCTTCTGTTATGTAGCTTCAAGTATCGGTATATGGATCTACTAGTCTTTTACTCTGAAGTATTTTTTCTTTTATTCGCTTTTGTATTTTTTCTTGATTTTGGAAAACCTAAATTGAACAAGTTATGATAATAATTTGATGTGTTGTGAATGATATTACACCCCCCTTTCCCACTACCTTTCCCCTTTCCCACTACCTTTCCCCTTCCCCACTACCTTTCCCCTCCTCCCACACACACACACACAACCTGGAAATGCATACTCAATTATTGAAATACAATTTACATTTACTATTGATAAAAGTTAAAAAACAGGAATAAGTTTTTCCTCAGTATAATACAATACATGTATTGGTGTGTCATATTTGTAGTAACACATTAAAGGAGTTACATCTTTCATACAAAACATTTAGATATTGAAAATTCCAACAAGATTTAAAAATAAGGAATTTAAAGTTTTGGTAGAAAGCATTGAAAGTTGTAGAAAGGAAGGGAAGATCACTCACATGGAGAGGGAATTTCTCCCTTTTGGGGTACTCTTCCCTTTTTGGGTACATTTAACCTTATTTGATTTTGAATCAACTTAATATAGCATAGCATAGCAAGGTTTAACGTCCCGAAAGCATCCAGCGCTGGACATTATATCAAGACGGCCACGACCTTTGATAACCAGTTGTGAACCCACTGGTTGCAGACCCACCGAGATTCGAACCCGGGACATGCGGGTAAAGACAAAGCACTAACCATTACACCACGGAGGTCTTGTCTTCCATTGTACAGAGAGAAAGTGATCCTGGGTCTTCTGGATTGCACCCAATGGTCATGAAATCTGAAGGAAGCTTTTAAGTATCATATCAACTACAAAATTGATTTCAACTACAGGTATGAATGCTGACCTTGTGACTTTGGATGGAGGTGACCTTTATACTGCAGGCAAAGACTTAGACCTTATCCCCATCCTTAGTGAGAACTATGGGACAGGTGATGCTAGCTACTGGGCAGTTGCTGTTGTGAAAGCTGGCACTAGTTTTTCCATCAATGATCTTCAAGTGAGTAACCTCTAGCTATTTCTCCACCCATAGGGAATAGGGATGAAGTATAGGAGGGGGACAGGAAATAAGTAGACTAATTTCAAATGTATTGCCTATTTGATCAATAGAAAGTTTTTTGGTTTTGACTATCTATGACAGTATGGAACAAAAAGAGAATTAAACAGAAAACTCTCAATGTTGCTTTATTAATTTCTGAATTAGTAAGTTTATTTTTCAATTATGTTTTGTTGATTTTAGAATTAAAATGATTGGAGAATATTTATAACTGGCAAAAAATTGCATTCATCTCGGGAAAGTAAAAGAAGATCCATCCCTGTTATTAAATAATTGCACAGAAATGCAAGGTAATTTGCATTAAAAAGTGGTGCCTGGAAGGTGGGGGGTAGAGAAAAGGCAAGTTTATTTATTGTTCGAAAGTTTATTTTTCTGAGGTTGCGCTCTTATGTGTAAATGTTGTGAGTATTATATTAAGTGCCAAAGATTTAACATTCATCTGCAGCAAATCAAAATGGCATTTATTTTATAAATCTTGATCATTTTTTCTACAGAACAAGAAATCATGCCACACTGGAATAATGAAGACATCTGGTTGGATCATTCCAGTTGGTCACCTGATCAACACTGGGCAAATCCCAGTGACTGAAGATTCATGTGATGTGCCAGCAGCTGTTGGTAAGATTTCTTTTAGTAGAGCTGACGGTGGATAGAAGGGAAAGGAATAGAAATGGCAATTATTCATTTAGCCTCAAATGAGCTTATCTTGTTTTGCTAGCTCATAAAGGGTCCAAACATGAGCTTATTTGAAATTTACAAGTCTGTAAAGGATGTTTCCAGTTGTGGGCTAGTTTAGAGTTTGCGGTGAGCTTAAATTGTAGTAAGCTTGAATTGTAGTGAGCTTAAACTGTAGTGAGCTTGAATTGTAGTGAGCCAAATTGTAGTGAGCTTAAATTGTAGTGAGCTTGAATTGTAGTGAGCTTGAATTGTAGTGAGCTTAAATTGTAGTGAGCTTGAATTGTAGTGAGCTTAAATTGTAAGGAGCTTAAATTGTAATGAGCTTGAATTGTAGTGAGCGTAGATTGTAGTGAGCTTAAATTGTAAGGAGCCTAAATTGTAGTTAGCTTAAATTGTAGTGAGCTTGAATTGTAGTGAGCTTAAATTGTATTGAGCTTGAATTATCATTTTTTTATAAGTGTGTGGTGACACATACTGGCATGTTTTCTTATATTAGATTGTTGAAGAAGGAACAAGCATTTTTGATGAAGTACGAATGAGTCAAAAGGTTTTGAGCCCAGGCTAGAAAGAACCTTTGCAGCTTGCACAACCTAATGACAAGTACACAGAAGCAAAGGGACCACAGCTTTCTTCAAGGTATTACCTTTGCTAAAGAAAAACAATAGCCCGCTTGACAAAGGAAAAACATCTATGTGTATTTTTCAAAGAAATAAAACTTTAATTATTCTTTTATACAAAACTCATAAACTTGGATGTGCGCAAAGTAACCTTTAAAATCATTTTCTTTTCTACCTGCAGGGATGTTTTTTAGTGAAAGTTGCGTTCCTGGAGCCAAGCAGAACCAGTATGACCCTGCAGGGACCAATCCAGATAGTTTGTGCAGTCTGTGTATAGGTGAAGAGAATGACTACTGTGTGCGTAACAGTGCTGAGCCTTACTATGACTATCCTGGTGCATTCAGGTAAGTTTAAAGAATAGTTTGCACGCTAAAGTTTTGAGAAATGAATTAAAGGGGCAAAGTTCTCTGATTTTGTCCAAGGTAAAAATGACAAATTACAGAAACTGTTTTTGAATTTTCACACACCTTATTGTATATTTTACTTCTTTTCTGATCACTATAGACATGACATCATAGAGGAATTATCTGATATATGATTACCATGGTACTGGGTACAGTCCAAACAATCAGTTGGCAAACAATCATGGTGTTTGCAATTATTGAAATACTGACTTAAAAAGAGATGGCTTGGATCATAATTCTAAGTGGTGATGTTAAGTTATGTAGTTGGTAGTATTGTGGGGGTAATTAGTCTCAAATGTGTACCTGTTGATTGGTTGATGTAGATTAAATTATTTTCTCTCAATAGTAACTTTTCACATTTCCAATGTGTATTGTACATGTTTTGTAGATTATGCTTGTAATCTAACGAGGCTTTGAAGTTAAGGGGGAGTTTAATTTTAACCAACCTTTGTTAAAAAGGTGTAAAATCTTAAATTTGGATAAAACAACATGATACAAGTTTTTTTTTTTTTTTTAAGTTGACAGGATAGTTACACCTTTTTTGTGATTATTTAAGCTCAACTTTTTTTATCACAGAATTCCTGACCAAAATCCTGATACTCTTTGCTGTGGTGGAATGTGCACTGTTCAACCTAATATAGAGGCCTTACATTTTAAATCAGAGTTAAAAATGTTTCAGTAGAGATCTTTGAATAATTTTACATTATTTGTTTCTGTAATGATACACATGATAGACCACTGTTTTCTTCAGTTAGTGATCATAGCCAATGGTATGGTATCAGGGATTTGATCAGAGGTGGCAGAGGAAACAGCCCCCAATTGACAAGTCTTGCCCCAAATGCTTGTGCCATAAAACTGTTAAAACTGATACCACCCCCAAGGTGAGAATTTACCCCTAATTGAAACTTTGCCCCTCTAAGAATTGTGATGCTGATGATAGTATTTATTTTTTAGGTGTCTTGCAGATGGTGCAGGTGATGTAGCTTTTGTCAAACATGCAACAGCAATTGAGGAAACTGCAGATAATCCAGACTGGAACAAGGAGGACTTTGAATTGCTTTGTCAGGATGGAACACGAAAGCCAATCGAGAGCTACCTGGAGTGCAATTTGGCCAAGGTGTCTTCCCATGCTGTTGTTACAGATGGGAGAATGAGTCTAGCAGACATTGAGGCTATGCAGGAATTGTTGTATCAAACAGGGGTAAGGCCCCAACTTGTCTATTTTCTGTCATGTTTCCTATCATATAAATTAATACTGTACATGGAACTTATCCTATGCAAGTTGGGTACACAGAACAAGGTAAATGCTAGAAACATATATTTGCCACTTGGACACTGTCTGGTGAGTAAACAAATTGGAAAATATAGTACTGATAATTGTTTTTAATTCACATGCTTTTTAGATATTTCAGCACTGATTTTCACTGTAATACTTTTGACCAAAGCAGTCAGTGTCTTCCCATTTCTGTCATATTTTCAGATCTGCTTAATTAGGGAGAGAAAACTGACTCTATAATACCTGTGGGGTATGACAACGGAATTTAAGGATTTTGTTAGTTTTTAGTGAATATTTTGACTAGTGGATAGGGTCATGGATAAATATTCACAATAATTATCCTGTGAGTAGGTGCGGGTGGGTGTATGTGTGTGTCTGGGGAGGTGTGTTTGGGTGTAAGTGTGTGTTTGGGGAGGGGAGGGGGACTGATATATATATATTCAGCAGATTTGTTCTTGTAATCTTTCCTATAATTTTGTAAAGAAAAAAAGAGGGAACACTTCTTGAAAAGTCAGGGCCATGGTTCATAATTTCCATCCACTTTTGGACTACTGCACTGTCAATTATAAAAACAATTCATAGCATTACTATCTAAATTAAAGGTATATGGACAGGTAGAGATTTTGCCATAAATATGTTCCTTTTGATATCCTCATTTCATTAATATATATCTATCAAAAGTTTCCACTCGTTTCTAAAATTTTCGCAAAAAAGTAAAAAATGAAATCCCAAGAAATGGCTGGACTTCCACTATTTAAAAAGGCATGTGATGTAAGAATAAGAACACAGTGCATAACTTTTACTGTGTCATTGTGTCACATTGACCTACAATCATGGTCAAAGTCTTGACCTTTTTTGCCCCTCTTACCCCATTTCAATGTTGGGACATACATGTAACTTGGACCTGCAAGTTTTAACATTTACTTCCAACATTGAAGTGGGGTACAAGGGGTGAAGAAAAAAGCTCAAATAGTTTTGTCCATAATTGTTTGAATTTTTCCTGAAGAATCACACACAGTATTAATGAAGAAATGGAATGAGTGTGATATGTTTTAAGTAAGGAACATTATATATAAATTGAAAGGACTAAGAAAATATTAGTAAGTTTTGATTTGTATATATTGAAGATTTTGTTTTTGTAGAAATGTCTGTGAAATAATAGCGGATTAAATGATAAAATTGTTTTGATGGAAATTGGTTAAATTAAGGTAGAAAGATGATATTTTGAATAAAGAAGGAAGGCTTCTAATTTTGGGCATTCATTTATGGTATTCCAAATGATGATAATAGTGGTGGTTCCATGTGTCACTCAATTAGCGGATTTATTCAATGTTTGCGCAAGAAGTTAATTTGAAAAGTGCTAAAACATGACTTCTGGGCCGACTTGTAATTGAGGTAACGCAATTAACATGATGAAGGTGGTTTGACCTTCATATAAAAAAAAAAATGTCAATAAGTGCAAGAAATAAAGTAAAAGGTGGTGTGACGTCATTCATTTAAATGTTGAAGAAGCTGATGGGGTAATAGAAAGGCAGAACCAAGTATCTGTATCTGTGGAGCATAGTCATATTACTCAAAGACTGACAGAGATTTTATATAAAACATGACATTTTTTTGAAATACAATGTCAATGAGGATAAAGCAGAAAATATGCCCGAAGACAAGGGCATACGCTTGATTGTTACAAGTTTATCAAAAGTGTTGTTATATTAATGTTGCGGAAGATTGTGGTATTTCTGTGTCAAGTGTGAAGCACGGAAGAAAATGGGCCGCCCTCGGAAACTGGATGAGCACATGGAGAGGAATCTTTGACTTGCTTTGGCGAAATTGCGCCTGCAGGCAGGAACATTCTCCTCCATATGGTTACTGCAATCTGCTGGAGTACAAGGATTTAATGTTTCATGCACGACTGTTCAACGAATGTTAAACAGGAATGGCTATAGAGAATCGATAAGATTATTCAGAAGCCTGGACAATGTCTGAAATATTAGCATTATATTCTCTATTTAGAATGTGCACATTATCTGAAAACACTTATTTCTCTCCAAAATGCACTTTCAAAAAACATTACCCCCTTATCCCTGAACGGCTCAGTGGGTGAGCCTTTTTGTTTTACACATAAAAGCAATTACAAAGGACGGGGAACTTCAAGAAAAGTGTTAAGAGACTATGTACTGTCAATTTCTTTTTAAATATGGGCTCACTGACTTCTTAATAGTAATTTCAAGAATGAAACACCAGCTCACCATGGGGTTCACTGTCTGCACAAACGCACTGGTCCATGATTGTAGGCTATGTCAAAATATCTGCTTCATTACATCAGACATCAAAATAATGCCCAAACCTGAGTTTGCAAATTACTTGTGACATTTTGTTTTGGTTAAAGAGGAAATATCGACTCTAAGTTCAACTCCATTATTTCTTTAAAATTGGCGAACTCCACTTGTTGCGTTAGGCTTAGGTTTGTCAAAATTGAAAAAGTGAAAAGTTTGAAAGTGAGAAACATCCATACAGCTTTCAGAAATCGCAGCAAAAAGTTATGGCATTTTTGATACTCAGAAAAGATATGAGAATTCATACTGATTTACTATGTCGACCAAAAGATAGATGCAGCCTGAGAATCAAACTTACTGTTATGTTTGTTGATTAACATTAAATGTAGCTTTGATATTTTAGAGATAGTTTACCCAATGTAATTCACTTTGATATTCTTGTTTCTTATCTGGCAGTATATAACAAATTTTGAACTTTTGTGTCTTTTTCAGATCCGTTTTGGCTCAGATACAGGAGATGAGTTCAAACTTTTTGATTCTTCAGACTACGAAGGTGGAAAAAATTTGCTGTTCAAAGATTCAACTCAGAGTCTGATCAATGTGGGCCAGCAGACTACTTACGACACATACCTGAGTGAGGAGTACATCAAGAATGTGGAAGCACTGGAGACCTGCAGTCGATCTGCTACTCATCCAGGATCCTACATGTTGCTGACTCTGTTTGTAGTTCTTGGAACAGTAATGCAGTGGATGATCATTGGTGCAGCCAGTTAAATCATCATCCTTTACTCTTGAAGGAGAGTGGAAAGATTGTCGATGCGAGAAGTGTCACAAAATAAGTGCTGGCTTTGTCGTCGCGAGTCTGTGTCACGGCCTGCAATAATCCCCTTCATCCCACCAAGGAATTTATATTTTGTTATTTTTTTCTTCAAGGTGTTTGTTTTGTTGCTTATTTTGATTTAGTCATTTCCTACTCTATTTTATTTTTGTTTCTGCTGATGCATGGAACAATTTTGTAATTTGAATTATGTTTTTCTTGTTAAGGGGACTTTTTTGCTACTAAAACTAACAAGCAGTTTTATTGAGAAGAGGCCAATGAGGACCAGATTTGCGCTTCAAGAAGGGGCCGATCTGAGGTAGATCGTGAGTTCCAGGGGTTTCAGCTCCCTGATCAGCTGGAGGAGATGTAGTGAGGGGAAGTTCATCCTAGAGGAGGCTCATACAAGCTTTGACAGCTTGAGCAACGCTAGAGAAAACTTCCTTTTAAAGTGTTATTTTTCAATTTTTATCATGAATACTGTAAGTCAGTCAATGTTTGAATCACTGTAACTTTAAAAATCTACTTTTCGGCTTTTGATTCTCATGTATTGTATTGATTGATTGATATTTTTCTTGTATTTAAATAAACACTGGAAGTATAACATATCAGAAGAATAAAAGTTATAAGCTTTAATGTTGTCTTGACTTTTCATGATTTTCACTCCATATTCATACTTCTATCAAAGTTGGAAACATCACCAAAACGTCTTTACATACAGTAAGTTCATTATTCTCAATGGATATGATGAGTGTCCCGAATCCAAGTGCATAGGAAATAAGATCAGTTAACTCTAAAATTGAGTAAGTTTTGCATAAAAGTTAGTGACTGTTGTGCTGTCCTTCATAACTTTGGGATGTACAGACTCCTTGATCAAGTGGGCTATGGTTCCCAGACCCCTCCCCCTTATGGGGAAAACTTGAATAACATTTTGGGGAGTGATTCGAATATATTGTAACATACAGTGGCATTGATCCATTTTGAAAAGTGTGTGTGGGGGGAGAAGGGGCGAGGGGGTGATGAAGGTTGTGGAGAGAATAATATATCAGCGTCAATTGCGGGCACAAAAGCTCTGCGATTGATTTTAGCGTTTTCAGAGGCTTTTCATGATGAATTCTAAGCTGTAGTGTCCCTTATTTATACATGATGAAAATTCTCGGCATTTTCATTTCTGATTCTTATTCCAGCATGTTGTTTGATTTGTTCTCGCTACCTAGTATCAATTTGTTTCTGGGGCTTGGTAAGCTATTATGGGTTTTTTTTAATTTTCCAAGAAAATCAGAATATGAAACTCGTGTTTTGCAAAAATAGGAAAATTCAGAATCATATTATTCGGAAAAAAAGGACAAAAGTAAATTTATACAGCACAGGAAATTTTATTTTTTATTTTTCTGTCCATATTTCAGTCCGACTTTTTAATAATTAGAGGATGTCTATTCCTTTATCTATTATTCATTTGTTTGTTTGTTTATTTATTTTATTATTTTTTTGAATATTTATTTACATATTTTTGTATTATTATTTTTGTTTATTTATTTATCTTTTATTTATCATTATTATTATGTTTTTTTTTTTTTGGTGGGGAGTGGGGCAGGGGTGGATCTGCCAGCTGTATACACTTTGCGCATTCGGCGTGGGATCCAGGAAGCTATGCATTTTGGTGGACTGGACGGTGCCTAAAAACGTCTAATATTGTATTCGATCGCCCGATATATCAGCTAATTGAAAATGTAAAATCCTATTGAAAATGATAGGAATCACTGTCAACGACTACTCATTTAGAAATCTTGGTCATTTTTATTTTATTTTAGATTTTTGGGGAAGTGGGGGTAGGGGGGGGGGAATCTGCCAGCTGTGTATACACTTTGCGCATTCCGCATGGGGTCCAGGAAACTATGCGTTGTGGTGGACTGGAGGGTGCCTAAAAACGTCTAATGTATTCGATCGCCCGATATATTAGCTAATCAAAAATGTAAAATCATATTGAAATGATAGAAATCGCTGTTAACAATTACTTATTTAAAAAGGTTAGTCCTTTTGTTTGGGGGGTAGGGGCAACTGCCCATCGCTCCTCCCCCTCTCCTCTCCCCCCCCCCCTCCCCCTAACCCTCGTCTACGCACCTGCAAGAAGCAGATGTGTTTTTAACATATTAACTAGTGCCGGAAAAACAAGACAGCCAAATAATAATAAGTTCCTAACTTCCTTGCGTCTTTCTGACATCTATTAGCTACACAAACACGGCAATTTTCCATGATAACTAACAATCAAACATATAATTATATTTCATTTGGAAGTTGTAACACATCTTACATTCCAAAATGCCATAAACCTTATTCTCTCTTCTGTATCTTGCGTCAATTTTTCCCCAGCACAACCCAATCTCTCTTTTTCTGTGTCTATAAGTTTGGGAGCGGAAAAAGTTACTAAAAGTGCCGTGATTGGACAAAAACTGTTCTAAATCGCAGGAACAGACCAAGATATTAATTAAAGGATTAGTTCAGTAGCAAGTTTGTCTTGCATGAAAGAGGATTTCAAAAGAAATAAACACATTCCAAAATCTTATTCCGTTAAGAAGTCATTAATTTTAAAGCCCTGTCTTATCCGTGTAGAAATGACCGATGTAGTAAGTCTACTATGGAAGGTTGGTGCACCCATTATCACATTCCTAACAATTGTTAATGTACTTATAAAAAAAATGATGTAACTTTTCCTATATGAATTATTTTCCTTGAACTTTCTTCAGGTGGCAAATTATAATTACCCTTACATGCCTTACAAGTTTCCGTTTTACTACTTTCCTGACATCCAATGGTTTTAAAGCCACAAAATCTCAGTATAAAATATAGCAGAATACATGAAGACTTTGAGGAGTCTGAGGCTTATACATGATACCAAACTAAATTTATTTATCCCTTTAACGGAATAATAATTTTGAATAGTTTCTTCACCGTTTTGTTCCTCTTTCATATACGATAAACTTGCTTGACCACTGACAGCTGAACTAATCCTTGAAACAGTTCAAGGGACACTGACAACGATGCCATGGGAATCACAGGGAAAGGGGCATGATATCCCCCTTGCTTTTGAGTAAGGAGACAAGAGGTTCCCTTTTAAAAGTTCTCTGAAATATCATTAAGGGACCAATTGTTCATATATTCCCTTGCAGCATTTAACACTACTGGAACCAGAGGCAGGGACGTTTGGGACTAGCATCCCATTGGAAAAACCGACCCGATACCAGATTTACCAAATAATCTCAACCATAATTAAACTGTAATTCCTTAACTTGAGTTGCGCAAAGGGGGACTATACTGGGGGAAGCAACCCGATTCCACTACTCCCCTGGACTAAGTCCTTGCCGTTTGTAGATAAATGAGGCAAATACAAATTTTCATTCAGGCATATTTGTCTTACACACAAATTTGCACCGATCAATTGGTTTCTATCAAAAGTTGCTGCTAATCTGGAAATTTCCTTCATTTTCAGGAGGTTTTCTTCATTTTCGGGAAATTTGCGTCAATGTCGGACAATTTCTGGGAAATTCCCTTCCTATTCAGGCAATTTTGCCAAATTTCTTTAATCTATAGGCAGCAATAAGAGGCCTACTTCCCACTGCTTGTTTAAACGTCTCTTAGTTTCTCCCCTTTCTGATTGTTTTTTTCTTAAGCTACCTAAGTGGAGGGGGAGGATGGGGAGGGGAAGGGGTCGCTCCACCCATGCTACGTCCCTGGCCAGAGGTGACCGAACCGGGGATATAGCCCCACACTTTTTTTTAAAGTTTAGGTGGGGCGAAACAGCCCTGCATTTAATTTAATAGGGGTCGCTCCACCCATGCTACGTCCCTGGCCAGAGGTGACCGAACCGGGGATATAACCCCACACTTTTTTTTAAAGTTTAGGTGGGGCGAAACAGCCCTACATCTAATTTATTTTTTTATATTTTGAAAAACACCCAAGGCATTGACCAGTTGACATCTGCCAACCTTTATTTACCCCACCCTTATAATTTTGTAAAAATTATGTAAACAGTCAAAGAAGTCCTTGTGAGCCACCCCAAATTTTATTTGCGCATGTTTAGAATTAAAGGGGAGGGGGGCGCACATATTTTTTCACAATTTTAGTCTTTGTATAAGGCTATATTTTGTGTTACTTTCTTAAAAGATCAGATATATATATATATTATATATATATTATATATATATATAATATATGTATGTCTTTAAAGAAAATGTTTGAAAGGGCATGTTCCTAAGCTTCTCTAAAGAAAGCACTTGACAGTGTCCTCTTTGCAGCTTTGAAAGGGGCTCAAGGCATTATTTCAATGTATACCGTGCCCCTCGTCATATTATGCGCCCTCCACATTCTTTGCAAAGCTAAAAAAGTACCCGTTTACAGAAATCAAATTTTAGTGTCCGTTTAAATATTTAAGACAGTTCCCTTACTAACCAGATAGGCCTAACTGATCTTTTTATTGACAAAAGTAACACAAAACTGTATGGGTATACAGGCTGACAGAGGTGCACCTAAATTTCATTTGTCAGGGAACAACAATGGCCGGGAGCCCTTACCACCGACTCGCTGAGGACTAGTAAATTTAATTTGAATTCAGCACACTTTATCTTGAATTATGTCAAATATATAATGATATACCAAATTCAATTGATTTTATGCAATCTTAAGGATCCCTTCAAGTTATTGACTTATTTGCTTTTCAAATTGTTTGGAACATTGAATATTCTAAATCATGATCAATAAGGGCCTACAATTAACTAATGGTGATGTAAATATTTTCGATATGGAGACATGATCACCATGGGCGGGATCAGGTGCGTCACCATGGGGGGAGGGGGTGGGGGGTTCTAGAAATGCAGCACCTGAGCCACCATATATTATTTGTTGTCGGGGAAAATCTACCGTTTGTCGGGAAAATTCTTCTGCTGTCGTCTGTCGGATAGATTCGTTTTCGTCCGGTTTGTCGGGAAGGAAATTGGAATTAAGGCGCAATTTGACCCTTGTTGTCGTGGTGCCGTTAAGCCCTCATCAAACAAACATCATTATACAGTAAAACTCTGTTTAATCAGGACTGGTTGTGTTGAATTGTACAGTCTGACACTTGTATACCAGGCAGCCAATGGTAGATTTATGTAAAAGTTAAAGATCTTTTAGCAAAATAAAACTTTGCCAAAACGGTTTACAAAGTACAACATCAGATGACCGTTTGCACGATTTAATGCTTTTATTTTGTGAGCGCGATCTATGTGACGAAATTGACTTAGATACAGAGGTGTCTGCAAAGGGGAGGGTCTATCCAGGTTTTTGCATGTCGGGCAAATTCTTGTACGTCTGGTTTGTCGGCCCGGGGAAGAAATTAACAGTATCATTCTACAGTAAGACTGATTTGTTGGGGAAATTTTGCAGTGTGTCGTCACGGCTGGATTGAAGATATTTACTTCAAGTTATACCTTACCTTCCATGCTATAATATGCAATCTGGTCACACGACCTGATTCTAACGCACTTCTAACCGAACCTAAAAAACGCAGTAACCAGCCAAGCCCTGACCTCCATAATACCTCTGTACCACCTCACTCTCTTTTTCAGCGCGTTGTTGTCACTAACATCGCTGAAAACTGGTCATTTTTATTTTATTTTTAATTAACCTTTCTAACTCTTTTCTCTTCGGCAGCTTCTACCTGAGGGGTTTTTACGCTGCCCGTTCTCACCTGGCTCGCCTTTTCAAGTCTTCCGAGAGAAGGGTGAGGTAGCCATGGTCCGAGATTTCTTCGGCCGACCTACACGACTTTACCCGTGTAGCCTACACTTAGGATAGCGGGTTTTTGTCTCCATTCGTACATAGCGAGTGGCTAGTTCGAGAGCGTCCTACTCTCGTGGTGGGTGTTTTAGGCCCTAGAGCACAGGTTGTGCCTGCCTAGGGGACCTCTCGCCCCGGGAATTAGTCTTTTTCTCCCTTAGCCCCACCCGCCTCGAGGTGACCCTAGCGTTATACTATGTATAATGTTTAACACGTTAGGATATTTCAGTACACCTTCTCGTATGCATTAGGCCAATTTCCTTTTTCGATTTTGGCGCATGCGCATTGGGTCATAGTCACCGCTGGGTAAATGTGGGGTCGCCCTGTAACAACTCTAGGGAGCTACAGTTGTTACTAGCGAGCTTATTTTCGTTTTCACGTTAACAGCATTTGAATATTTTTATTTTTCTTACACAAATTTGGGATAAAATATTTAATTTGCAGGATTGAAATTGGGGTGTCGGAGAGACCGTGGGTGGGTCTCTCCGACGACCTAATTACAGGGAAAATAATCTTTCCTTTTTATCTTTACAGACCTCAAGTACACAGTGGTTGGTGTTTCCCACGCTACCCCGGCGCTAGTAAAGTCATTACGTTGGATGCGTTTTCTCGGGTTTCTAAAGTTTTTCAGATAGAAAAGTTTTTCGTTTAAATTTTTTTTCTGTTAAAGCAAGTGTTGTTGTTCTGTTTAGAATGCTATGCCTCGTCTCTCTTTAGCGTGTCCGTAACATCATAGTTACTTTGCCGTGTTTAGGTTTGTACGCATGGACTTGCGTTCTTCTCTTAAGAAATTTATTTTTCAGTGAAGAATTTTTCTGTTTAAGAGAGTTTTGATGTTCTGTTTAGACTGCTAGGCTTCGTCTCTCTTTAGCGTGTCCGTAAGATCATACTTACTTTGCCGTATTTGTGTATGTACGCATGGATATATGTTCTTCTCTTTTCAGATATAAAAGAAATTCACTGAGAAGGTTACGCTCTTAGAGGCGTTGCGCCTAGAGCGTAACGGTAAGAGAGAGAGAGAGAGAGATAACCTCTTAGGGGCGTTACGAACGTCGCCTAAGTTGTAAACACGGTTCCAAACGGTTCCATTGGACAGTCCCGTCGATTCCACAGCCCTAGTACGCGTTGAACGCTGGCTGCTGCGAGTCCGGGACGGTTCCATACGGTTCCATTGGACAGTCCCTGTCGATTCCACAGCCCTGTAACGCGTTGAACGCTGGCTGCTGCGAGTCGGGACGGTTCCATACGGTTCCGGAGTCCATACGGTTCCGCGGCCCGTTATTACGGGCGAACGTTTCCATTGGACGGTTCCGTGAGTCCATACGGTTCCGCGGCCCGTTGTTACGGGCTTAACGGTTCCATTGGGCGGTTCCGCGCCCGTTGTTACGGGCTTAACGGTTCCATTGGACGGTTCCATACGGTTCCGCGGCCCGTTATTACGGGCGGACGGTTCCATTGGTCGGTTCCATACGGTTCCGCGGCCCGTTGTTACGGGCGGACGGTTCCATTGGACGGTTCCATACGGTTCCGCGGCCCGTTGTTACGGGCGGACGGTTCCATTGGACGGTTCCATACGGTTCCGGCCCGTTATTACGGGCGGACGGTTCCATTGGACGGTTCCATACGGTTCGCGGCCAGTTGTTACGGGCGGACGGTTCCATACGGTTCGCTCCGCGGCCAGTTGTTACGGGCGGACGGTTCCATACGGTTCCGCGGCCCGTTGTTACGGGCGGACGGTTCCATTGACGGTTCCATACGGTTCGCGGCCAGTTGTTACGGGCCGGTTACGGTTCGCGGCCAGTTGTTACGGGCGCGGTTCCATACGGTTCCGCGGCCCGTTGTTACGGGCGGACGGTTCCCGGTTCCGTTGGACCGTCCCTGACGGTTCCACAGCCCTATGTGCGGGCATTGTGCGGTTCCGGGACGGATCCATACGGTTCCCGGATCCATACGGTTCCGCGGCCCGTTGTTACGGGCGGACGGTTCCGTGGTCCATACGGTTCAGCGGCCCGTTGTTACGGGGCCGCGGCCCATACGGTTCCGCGGCCCGTTGTTACGGGCGGACGGTTCCATACGGTTCCGCGGCCCGTTGTTACGGGCGGACGGTTCCGCGGCCCGTGTTTACACGGGTCCGTATTTAACGGGTTAACGACATCGACGGTTTAATCGTTATACGCCCACTAGCTACGTGGTCAGGTGACAGGTGACATTCTTGACAAGAAGTATAGCATTGACAGTTATTTTTCTTCTTGGTCCTGTAGCCATTAGCTACGCAGTTCCACGGTTCGTGTGAACGCAATTAAGACTGTCGTTGAGCGTTACAAGTTCCGTATTTATTTTCACCAGTATCATGGACATGAAGGACAGGTCCCGAGTGTCGATGTTTTTACACACCCAGGATGTCTCGTGATGCGAGCGTGCAAACGCCTCTTTAAATTACGCTCCGGTGACATCCATCTCACGGTTACGCGTGCAGATTATGCTGCGAGTCAAATCCCTGTACTCTTTGCAGCGATTGGGATCTAGCGGCGTGGTCGGAGCACAGACTCCACCGCGACCGGTACTTTCAAAGAGCGGCGGAGAAAGTGGAGAAGCGACGGTCTGATAGGCCCTCTTCGTCTCCCCACCGCCACCCAGGTCCAAAGCCAGGGAGGCGGGGCCGCCGCCCACTCCTAGCGGAGCGCCTCTTGAAAGACGTACACCGTACGGTTAATCCGGAAGTATAGCATTGAGACAGCTATTTTTCTTCTTGGTCCCGTAGCCAACGGCTCACGACAGT